>JALHAQ010000045.1:600000-945977 GCA_023838395.1 Holcopasites calliopsidis
GTGTCTACATTTATTGTATGGCCAAGCTAAAACTTCTCAGACATATCTGTCGAATAAAATATTCGAAATTAATTCTGTATAAGGGTAAAACTTTCTATCGTCCCGTATTGAATTTCCAAATATGTTAAGGTATGTTCAGTCTACTTTTCATTGTTTGCAAATTTTTGTAGTAGTCATAGTTTATAGTTCCAGTTTACAGTTTTACAGTTGTTTTACAGTTGTTTTACAGTTTTAGAGTTTACAGTTTACAGTTTATAGTTTATAAATTGTACTTAATATTAAAAATGTAATAAAGTGACATTTATAATCAAATTTACCTTTCGTTTAATAGTCTAATTCGTCACCTGAAACCATTTAAATTATACATACATAATGATTAATCAATTGAAGAAAGAAGCAATTTGCTTCGTAGTACGCATACAAAGATTCGATCTGTTTATCTAAAATATATTTATTAGTAAGCAATTAATATAAAATAAATAACCACTAATGAGAAATTTTATAAACTTGACATAATATCATTTACATACTGATTTTAATTAGGCTCAGTATTTTTATTCTAATATTTTGTACATTTATGTTATGTTTCTAACGAACTTCTACATTCATACTTTGCCTCATTTATATTTTATACAATGTTTTTATTATAGGTTTTTCGTTTGTATAACAATGAGAAATATTTTAGAATGTTTTAAATATTTTATTTTGTAGTATTTTCAGTTGACGTTGAAATATATCTACTGAACATTTTATATTATAATTTCAATTCATGCTAAGTAATAAAATAGTAGCAAACCTTGGGCGACAGAAGTACACCTTATGGTTCTCATAGTTGCTCTTCGCTAAACTTTTGCTTTGCAGTCCTTTTCAGAGCACTTGTTCAAAGCTGTCGCTCTGGGCTCCCTTTTTAAATTCTTCTCTGTTCGCTTGTAAGAACGCTCGTAGTAAAACTTACACGGACACAGTTACACGTAAACGGCACTTTGCCACACCGATGCTGTGCTCGAACCCAGTCCTGAAATCCTTCCTTTTCAAATGTACGTGAATTTTGAAAATCGGTTAATCGCTGAAATATGGTCATTATTATACAAAAAAGGATGGATATATCGCGAAAACTCTTATTACCATTGTTGTACAAAACTGGTGAAATATTCGTAACTGTTCGTCGTTTAATTTTTACACTTATAAATTGTGACTATTGCCGGAAAGTTTGAAGCAGCTTACGATTTTGTAAGAAATCCTTTTATGTTTTTGTACACGAGTAATTCCTTTTGCAGTATTTTTTTTTTCATTAACCGGAGATTTTGTAATAAGTTGATAATTTTAAGATAAAAATTTCGAAACTTGTTGTATTAAGCTACTAATTATTAATAAAATTTGCTGGACTTTTTCGTTTTTACATTCTTACAGCTCTTTGAACATTTTAAACATATGCAACCTTCTGCCAGGTTTGGCTAACATTGTATCCTATTTAAAGCAGAGCCAAGAATACGTATCTGCACTTTTGTTAGGGAATCGAAACGGCTAGGGACAGTTGGATTGTACAGAAACGCGATAACATTCTTTATTTTTCTTCCGTTTTTCCTCCACTTTATTCTGTAAAGTCCATTGTTACGCGCAGACAAAACACTTTATACGGTTGCGTTTAGGTTTTCTCAGCCCACTGTGCAATTATCCAACACAGGACCACCTTGTCAAATAAACTGAGCACATTAAAATAATTTTAGCGAAGTAATAAAAAGTACACTGCATTTTCTATTTTTTATTTAACATAATTTTTTTAACAATTTTAATTTTAGCTACGATAAATGTTTTCTACTTTTCCTGTTGCATCACTCTCTGTTATCCGTACCACGTGGACCCTATATCATACTGTCCTTCGTATTCTTCACGAAAACTAACCAACGTGTGACCTACCCTATCACCCCGCCTTCCAACTTCAGATCCCTTAAAATCCCCGACCCTTTTCCCTCAAAAATATTCCAATCCCGTAAACGATTCCCTGCTGAATTCTATATTCACCCCGTGGCTCGTCGTATCAAACGTATCGCAGGGCCTCGAAACCGCCCTGTTCGATTTAATAACTTTTTGTAATCCCATCAATTGCATTTTTTTCTGTAAAAGTATTTGCACAGTTATAAGTTAACTTACAAGTTAAGTTACTACTTTTCAATGGCAATTACCAGGCAATACTTCGTAGCATTTTTTACGACTTATAGGTTTTCACGAAATTTAATGAATTTTTTGTAATAGAGAAATTTATGCTCCGAGAGAATAAGATAAAAAAGAAATGCTTTGCACAGTTCTAAGTTAACTTACAAGCTAAGTTACTACTTTTCCATGGCAATTAGCAGGAAATACATTGTAGGACGTTTCTTGATAGGTTTTCACGAATTTAGACAAATTTTTTGTAATAGAGAAATTTATTCTACGAAAAAGTTCGAGTAAAAGAAATACTTTGCACAGTTCTAAGTTAATTTTCAAACTAGGTTACTACTTTTCCATGGAAATTCCCATGTAATAAATGGTAGGACTTTCCATGAATGATAAGTTTTCACGATTTCCAGAAAATCGTGGACAAGAAGAGAAATATTCTTATTGACTTATCCTTTTAATTCGGAACCTTTCAATTTACCCAATAAACAAATCTTTCAATTAAAAGCATAATTAACCCTGTCTTCAAATAATTGGGGTACAGTAAGCCCCGCAAAGAAAAAACTGGCTCGGAACCGGCCAGTTGCTTGTAACGAAGGAGTTGACTATTCGGCATAACTTTGATTTCTACATAACTACAAGGTGTCCCAGAACACCCCATAGAGCCGAAGAGGGGTGATAGCTGAGGTGATTCTGAACACGTTTTTCCTTTGCGAAAATGTCGTTTGAGGCTTCGTTTTTAAATGGTTAACGAAAAACGTTGACCAATCGGAGCGCGCGTAGAACCCGCGCTCAGCCGCGGGAGTGTTGTGTTCTAATAAGAGGCGTCTGCCAAAAGTTATATCGAATAAGGTATAAACAAATTAAGAACAATATCAAATTATTCGTTATTCCTCAAGAAGGAATAAACTAATTAGTCGTTATTCGTGTAGAATCAATGAATCGATTGACTAATAAACCTATCAATTACAGCCCGCGTTAAATTAAAAAAGATTGACAGAAGATTCGAATTAGACTCACCCATGCATCCATAAATGAACCTGCTTAGACGAAAATGGGTCACTGTGTCATCTTACCGATCCTGACCATTGCAAGTAGGTATCCCGCAGTGCAGGACAGTTGACGTTACGTCCAGGTCAGCGAACTCACTTTATTTGACAAAACTTACTACATGCACGGCAACCATCACTGGGTTATTCTACCGATCCTCGCCATTCGAAGAACAAACACATGGTGTACAACAGCCGATATCTCGGTTGGAACAGTGAAAGAACTTCGTTCCACAAAAGTTCCATTATTGCACGATCACTTCATGATTTGAATTTATTAAATCAGTTGCTCCCACTTATGAATAATTCCTGGCTCCGAAAGGGGCTGATTGTTATTAACTTTGACGGTTCTGGACTTGGCCCTTTCTACTACCAAATACGCTTTTCCACGTTCTGAAATTTCATGGTTGTGTTCCCGAGCGGGTAATCACTCGCGAGCTTCACGTTTTAGAACTTAACTTTTATTTCGTTGAAAATAGAAACAGCAATTACAGTGTCAGAGAGATCTTCACTGTACGGCGTTCAGACTGATTCTGTCTTGAGAAACTATGACGAAGTTTACAACGGTGGACGAGGGATAGCTGGACAAACGTTATAATGGAGAGTTACGGGTCGTCGCGGGGAGCGCGCTTTATTTTGAACCCTGTCTTCAAATAATCGGGGTATAGTAAGCCCCGAAAAGAAAGAACTGGCTCGGGACCGGCCAGTTCCTTGTAACGATCGAGTTGACTATTCGGCATGACTTTGATTTCGAAGGGGCCGTGAGCGAACACTTCACGAGCGAGGAGCTCCAGATAGCGGAAAAACCATAAAGGCTTCCGTCTAGGTGAAATGTTATATTTTAGAGGATAGAATATGACATGCCCTCTTATTTTAACACTAAGCGATTCCGGAGCAGGTATAATCGTATGAATGAAGCACGCACCTATTCACTAATTCCGTGTCACACACGCTCTTATCAGATGTGAAGAAACACCCGCGATACAACAGTTCTCACGTACATAACACAGTAGGAGGTGAGAAAGCATTACACTTGCTATTTTTCTACTAAAAAAAACGTCAGGGTTCACTCGACCATAAAGATTTACGACTTCGCGCCTCTCTTCTTGTTCTCCGATTTCTCCCTCAGCACGGCGACTTCGAACAAAGAAGAGGGGATAGCGATCTTCTTCTTTTGAAGGCGAAGCCAATTACTTTTTTGCGGGGCTTACTGTACATTTGAATCCAATAGATCGTCTTTCGATTAAGAATCATTTTCCATAAGCCTGCTTACGTACATGTAAATGTTGGTAGTTACAAACAAATCGATCATTGTTTTTTCAACAATCTAACATTTCCACGAGGATGAATGTAGAGGATAGAAGTATGATACCTAACACGATTTTTCTCTTAAAAAGAGAAAGCAGTACGCAATCTCGAATCCTTGAATGTAAAAAGCAGAAGGTGCACAGATACGCGGCTCGTTTCGCAAGCAACGCGTTTGGGAGGGTTTCGAACTTATGTACGTTTCATCGATTGGTAACACACTAACATACGTTCGTTCAGGAGTAAGAACGTACCAAAACGACGTTTAGCGCAGGCTGACCGTTGCTGTCCTATGTAGATGAGCCTGACAAAAATTTATGCCACATTGCATGAATGATAAAGAGTTTAGTGTTTGGTTCAATTAAAAATTGACATAGTCCAGATTCTCCGCTTTAAAGTGTTAATTGGTAAAGTGACAATTAATTGAAATATCATTAAAGTACTAAAGTATTAATTAAAATATTATCAAACTGTTAAAGTATTAATTAATCATTTATTAAGTATAATAAATGACGCGTTATTCTTTGAGCACACACTAGTCAAGACGTTAGACGATCTTTGCCACTTCAAATTTTATGATTCATTTCCAGAAATCTATTTCTAAGAAACAAAACGCGTTTCCAAGAAACATTCATTATTAATAATTGGGGTATATATGGAAAATTCCCTGTTTATTCGGTTTATTTTATTTATTATTCGAATTATTCGAAGACGAAGAACTGTTATTGCTGCAAAAATTACACGGAAAATCAGTTTGTTGTTATTTCAGACATTTTATTTTATTTCGCAATTTTTCTCGTAAGCTTTAAGAATCTAATCAATTGGATTTATTATGAATATTATTTGATTTGTAAATATTATCCCGATTTTCGTTTGCATTAAGGAAGATTAATGTGCTTGAAGAAATAAATAGCTCCATTTAAGAAAACTGAAAGTTCATTTCAAGGATGCGCTCTGCAGGAGAATGAAGATAAATCTTGCTACGAAACGATTCATGTTATATTTCAGTTTCCTTTCGACCGTTTTTCTCTATCTGCGCTGAACTTAAAGAGGGAGTTATTGAACATTGTATTTAGCTAAAAGGAATAATTTGGATGGTAAAAAAACACAAGATGAAGTGCTAATTATATTAATTATATTGTATTTTATAAACATTTTATTTTTCATTGCGAATTAACTTAAAGGAATAATAACAAATCGATTATATTTCTCTTTATATGCCACATAATTCAATCACTTTGCTGTAATAAAAGAAAAAACGTCTACTTTTTTTCATAAAAGAGAAATTTATTCTTGGAAAGAATTCGATGGAAAGAAATGCCTTCAGCCCGTCTTGAATTTTTTCCTCGGCTTGTAGCGAGTTCAATTAATGTACATATATGACGTTTCGGAAGATTTACGTGTATATTGGAGTGGTCCCTGTATTTTAATATCGGAATTCTTTTCCTATCACACACGGAACGTGTTCGAATGTGCCATAGAATAATATCTAGAAAGTATAAAGTCGTTCGAATATTAATAGGACGTGGCCCATGGCATTCGAAGTTTGTAATTTACATGGGAATTGCAATGCATTTGGCCTTTTTCGTTCCTTCAGATGGCATATCAAAATTGCCACCGACCCCTGTCGATTTCTTTTTTATAATTTTTTGATGAATAAACTTCTGCGGTTTGTCAAAAGACCAACTTTGACTTGTGCAACTTTTATGGTCGTATCTGTTCTTGCCCCAGCAATAGCTTATAAGAATGACAGAATAAAGATAGTGAAATTATTGTATGAAATAGAGTTCCTTTAATTTTTTTACATATAGTACTTTATATTAAAATATGAGATTTTGGAATTTTGTATAAATATTTTCGACAATTTGCAGTTGCAAGCATTTTTAATTTCCTAATTAACTTGCACGAGATGTAAAAACATTTTAATCAATGAAAATTTATATAAAAGGAGAACAAAATTTAGTACAAAATTTACTTTAACATGAACTGTAAATGAATCGATCTTTATTTCAGTGCAATGTTATTCCAATTAACATTGTGGTTGACATAATATTTTTTTTTAGAAATGGTATGCAACATTATCAAGCGTAATTTCAATAAGTTATCGGAAAGTCGAAGCAGTGCAGAATGCATCATTGTATTAAAAACAATGCTTGATGATTTGTTTTGTTCCATTATTAGTATTTCAATTAGGCTAATCTAAGAAAAATATTGGTCTTTTATTTGCTATAATATACAGTAATATACAAAATATACAGTAATAATTTGTTGTTAATATTACTTACGGTATTAAATACTGCTTTTCGTGTATAATTGAAAATACGTAAATCCAAATACTTTGCAAAATAGCAAAGGACTGTTGTCAGAAATTTATGTAGATTGGTAATAATATAGAGCGAGCACCACCGTTAGGGTTGGCAGCAGCGCGTTTGTGCACATTCTTTTGTTTTCTAAGATAGTTATGGATTCATTCGTTTCTCCGCTACGACTCTTGATAGACGTTGTATTTAAATATAAATTATAATAACAGTTTACAATTATGAAAATTTGATTAGAAAGGCATTTGGAAAATTACTTTCTATCTATATTATTTAATAATGCAACGAATCAATCGTTTTCATGAAATATAATAATTTTATGAAACTTGTAGCAAGTCGTTCGATCCTGTATAACCTAAAAATCCATATGTTGATGAAGTGACGGCGACGGCCAAGATATACTCTGAAATCGTTATGGGAAGAAGCAAAAGGGTTTCAAAGCAAGATAATTATGAATAGAATATACCGTACAAATTGCGTTGTACACTTGTATTCGTATAATTCCAATAACAAACATAGAATTTTTAGGATATCACAGGATACAGGATTTTACAAAATCGTTGGCATACAGGGTGCCTCACTTAACTCGAGTACCCCAAATATCTTGCTCATTTCTTAAGATAGGGAAAAATGTCAAAGGAAAAAAATATTTGGTTTGAAGGGACGAACCTAATGCTGGAGAAACAAGGTCCCTCAAGGTCATTTTCTTCTAGATTTTAAAACTACGGAAGTTTTTTTTTAATGGGACTACACATTTTTGATATGGCGATATGACAGCTAAGATCAAAGCGTGTCCAACGACCTACAATATTATAACCTTCACGTGACCTTGAGTACGAAAAATTCACAGAACTTGGATTATTGATGTAAATGGTGAAATAACAGTGATTAGGTGATTAATATTGGGAACATTTATTTTAAAATACTGATGAAGACAGCGCAACATGACGATTCTGAAAGGATGATCTAGTATTGAGCTCTCCATATGTTTCCTTCCCTGCTTAATATTAGTAAACACGAATGCATCAAAGAGAAATTCTGAAATCATTGCAGTGAACGAAGGAAGAAGCTAATGTATCGATGCTTACAATTTAACTCGATGACGACAGGCTGCAGGAAACGTGTTTTTACTAACGTTATGCAAAGAAGGAAACACAGGGAAGGCCCGATATTAATTCATCCATCCAGAATCTTTATGTTGCACTGTTCTCATCAATATTTTAAAATAAATTTTCCCTCATTGATCATCTATATCCCGGTTATTTCATCATTTACATCAATAATCCAAGTTTTATGAATTTTTCGTACTCAAAGTCACGTGAAGGTTATAGTATCATAGGTCGTTGGATTCGCCTTGATCTTATCTATCAAATCGCCATATCGAAAACACTTAGTCGAATTTAAGAAAACTTCGTTGGTTTTGAAATCTCGAAGAAAATGGCCTTCAGAAAATTTGTTTGCCCATCATTACGTTCGCCACTTCAAACCGAATATTTTTTTCCCTTGACATTTTTCCCTATCATACAAAATAAGCAAGATATTTGGGATGCTCAAGTTAGTTGGGGCACCCTGTATTTGGTGCTTTATATTACAGAGTGTAATTATGTTAACCGTCCATAATGCTATACCGTACATCACAAAGTTCAAACGTATAACAAATAGCGCAGCACTGAACTTTATAGCCGTAATGAGACAAAATGATACAACACGGAAAACACCGCCAGGCTGCAAATATGCTAAAATGTAATAAACAATTTTTCGGGAAAGGGAAAAGTTATGGCACAGATGGACAGAAAATTATGCGTAGTCAACAAGTTTCAGTTCACTTCTGGACGGGTGGTGGTGAGGGAAATCTCAGAAGCTAGGTCTTTACTGTCGCAAATAGTGTGGCGGCTTGAGTTTGCATACGTCCAGAGTGTAGTAAGAGAGTCGATTTGTACATGGGAGAAGTATAAATGTTATTAGCGTTTGAAAGAATCGTCCATTAAGAAAAATATACACGCAGCACTGACTGCTCTTTGTAAAATACAATGTTTTGTGATAAAATAAAAGTTCGAAAGCACAGCTCAATTTTATAATTGTTTTAATAATAGAAAACTGTCCAAATTAATTTAGATGAAAATACGAAACCACAGCTTAATTATCCTTTGTCTTAAAACTATTTTAAACATTGTCTTAATGTTAGAAAACTGTTCAAATCAATTCAGACGAAAATACGAAACCACAGCTTAATTGGCCTTTATTCTAAGATTGTTTTAAGCGCTTTAATGATCGAAAACTGTATAAATTAATTTGGAACACTATTGCGTCTGGTTTTTGGGATTATACTATCATAAATTGCAACTGCTACAAAAGCAAAAGACAGCCACCGTGTAAAGGAAGAAACGCTTCCATAAAAATTGTCCTAAAATTGTTTAAAAACTTGTCTTAACAATTTAATTTGGCTGGAAATACGAAACCACAGCTCATTTATTCGTTTCTTAAAACTGTTTAAATACTGTCTAATAATTGAAAATTGTCCAAATTAATTTGGAACACTTCGCGTCTGGTTTTTCGGGATTAAGCTATCATAAATCGTAACTGCTGTAGAAGCAGGAATATACAAAAGCGAAAGACAGATACCGCGTGAAGGAAAAACGCTTCCATAAAAATGTAACATAAATCTTCTGAAATATTCTTTCAACTTACAACTCTTCGGACCACCGTAATATTTTCTCCAAACTTCTGTCCGCCTTCAATAAACTTACCAAGGAAATGAATGATATCTTGGTAGAATAATTCAGTATAATTTTATGTAAAAGCGCGAATAATTAGCGATTGACCAAAAGAAAGGGGAGGAGCGACATAAATAATGATCGTCCACGCGTTACCATACTCTCCGTAGTTTTATTTTTCAGCGACACCCCATTTTCACGATTCATGCGTCGCGCGCAAGGGGCGCGCTCGTCGAGCATACGCTAGATAAAAATACAATCGAAAGGGAGCGCGGCCGTTATATTTATAACGAACAGTCCGCACGTTTGATCCGCGCAAATAAACTTAGAAAATCTCGCCGCTGGCAAAGGCGGAGCTGTTATAAAAGAATTCACGCGCCCGTTCACACGGGGGCCGGCCAGCCACTGCCGTCAGATCGGCCGCGCGGTATCGTTGGCACAGTGGATAAATCAGGATGGACAGTCGCGTGATTCAAAGAAGCTGGAAATAGCGGGGCCCCGCGAATCTTATCGGTCAATGGGCATTTACCCCGCGATGGAGTCTCGGTAGGCAAGGGGGTTCGGCCCCTCTGCGTCTTGATTCCTTCGAGCGTGAACGGAAGTGGCCATCGGTGTGGACCGGAAGTTAGCAGTAAAGCCGCCGCGCCCCCGCTGCTCTGGAAAAGGGAACCAGGTTCTTTGGCGAGGGTCGTCAGCGTGGAAAGAGGGAAAAAACGAAGCGGGGAAGGGAAGATGTAGGGGATGGCACACGGCTGGCCGGCGCGGAGGAGTAAGGGGGCGGAAAAGGACGATGGATAAAAGGGTAGGAAGAGAAACCGATCGTCGGTAGAGGGTTGGCTTCAGTTCGGTGGTGGCACAGTGGCGGTGCGCGGAGAACAAGTGTGGCCGGACCGCAGGAGAGGGGTGGTATTATATTTGCGCAGGGCCGCCCGATAGGGCGCAGTATCGTCGCGACCGCCGTCGCGTGCACGTTGATTTCCTGTGGGGTTCGCGTGTCTCTGGATCGCGAGTGCACCCGCATCAAGAACGTCGTTTTCTCTCCTCGTCGGACCTTTTATCCTTCTTCCCGCGTTTCTCTCATTGTTTACCCATCATTCTTCCTCACTTTCATACCCAAATTCTACGCGCATCCGCAACCTCGTTCCCATTCGACGTTTCGCGCGCGATCGCTTCCGCTGGTCCGTCGTAGTTGGGTGCACGCGAATCCTCGAGCCAGGAGTCGCTAAGTGTTCTGGCCAAAGAGTGAGTAGAGAAAGTGTGTTGTGATCGTTGCTGTGTTCATTGTTTCCATTGTTTGCACACTGTCTCCGAGAGGGATCTTCGTTTCTAGCCCCTTCTCATCCCTCGCCCCAATTGCACGGCCCCCCTGCACTCCAGACGACTTTCACGCAATGCGAACCGAGCCTCCTCCCGTCCGTTTGACTCGTATGGAATAAGTTGACCGCCTTGGCGGCTGAATAATCGCCGGTAATCGGCCGCGGAACCATCGGCTTTTCAGGGGGATCACATTTCTCGATGGACTAACGAGATCGACAGAATGAATGCGCTCGTTTCCCCCGCCGAGATAATAGTTGGTGAATCACCGGTACTGCCAAATGTTACGACCTTTACCGAACGCACGATGCTTGCTTGACATTCTCGTGTTGCGTGAAAAGTCGCCGGGGTAGGGACCAAATTAATTTCACGCTGCGGATCTCCCGATGGGACATTAGGTAGGTGTCTTCCCTTTCTTTCAATTTATAGAGTTGCACGTCCCTTTCGAACGCAGACCACGTTTGTTTATTATCACCTGATAGGGCGGTATAGTTCTTGGTTACCTGATACTGATTGTCCATAAGTATTCAATTATGATAAAAATAAGAAGAAAGGCAAATACCATATAAATAGTTCTGAAGGGCTAATAGTTTGGAAATAAGTAAAATTGACTAATAAAAGACTAAGAGTTTAGAAAATTTTACAGGAAACATATTTCCTGTGGGGGAACATAGTTGTTATTGGCCAGGCCAAGACAGCCTATCTATTTAATATGTATAAGAGTTTGCAGCGAAATATTAATTGAATCACACGAGAATATTATTGGGTAAATATTGACAATAAGGGACTCAACTTCAATCGATTTGACCTTGAAATATCTTGTCAAGGACGTAATTTTTAATAATTTTCTCTTGTACATGTTCCTGTTGCTCGGCTTTAGTTTTCGAGGTATTTGTAAAAAACTTTGGTAGTTATGCAGTTTAACGGTCATCCATAATATTGACTATTTCAGTATAATATTGTTTCTGATAAACTGCATTTTATTACTAAAACGACAAATCAACCGTTGGAGACAATAAAAGTACTCTCCTTTTGTGTGTTTTGTGTTTTCTTATGTGTTTTTATGTGTTTTTTGTGTTTGTTTTCTAAAAGTATCAAGTCCAAGATTTGAAGGACATTTAAAGGACAAATAGAAGATCAACTCAGCTTCTATTTGGGTTGCTGTTTCCAAATAAAGGCCCATGTGTCTTATTTTGGGGACAAAATGGGAAACGCCGACTGACGTTTGTGCCACGTGATCTTTCTAACATTTCTAAAACATTTCGCATCTCCTTGTATTATTGAAATTTATAATGGTCACATGTTAGAACTCAATTGACTAGAAAAGAAACTAGAAGTATTCTTTTGCGGCGAATTATAGCGAAGCACACACTCGGGTACAGTTTCTAAACATTTTGAAAAATTTGATATCTCTATATTTAGAACTCATATGCTTCTGTATGGAAACGATGTGGGGTCCTTAAAAATCTAGAAACCAAATACAAGCCTACGGGCTTCTTCACGGTAAAACCCGTACCTCCAGACCTAACACTAATTGTAAGGTACAGATTAGGTTTGATAGTATCTGCTTTTGCAGTCGGCGTGGCCGTACGTCGTATATTTCAAAAACCTTTAATTTGACATTTTTCGATAAAAAAACACCAGAAACTAGAATACTTGTTATCGTCTCTTGCGATTGACTTCTCGGCGAGGACCTTGGGATCCTTTGCGGCGTACACGTTTAAGTTAACAGCAGGCAATGCGGACGCACGAGCTACCACAGACGCACAATTATAGGTAGAATCCATTGTAGTGGTAACGATAGTTTTTTGCAAATGCCTTGAAAACTAAGGCCGAGCGACAATAACATGTGTAGGAAAAAGTTGTTCAAAATGGTGCCCTTGACAACATACATCAAGACCAAACTGATCGGAGTTGAGTCCCTTATTATCAATATTTACCTGTCATTGTCATTTTTTTTAAAAGGTAAAACACAAAAATTAGTTCTTAATACTGTTTTTTTTAAACAAAGTTTTTTTTAAATTCTATCAATTGACCAACTACTATACCCTTTACCCCTATCCTTAATTTACCTAAATAATAATTATACAACTATCGCCACTGTTTCGTCAACTTCCCGCTAAATACTTTAAGCCATCTGCTTTCGAGCTTTCGCTGTATCTGTTCGGAACTAATGGTGAAGTTCGAGAAAGGGGTAATCATCTAAAAGAGAAAATGTGTGTGATGAAATTCCGTTGTTTGGAAGTTACTTTTGCAATTGAAGTAGAACAATACTTCTTCTTTCCCGTACTGTCAATTTTTTGTTGTTCTTCCTTTATTTGTACTCTGCATTTTGTATTTTCGCAAAAGTTGGATAAAAAACAAATTGGGCCAATTACGAGCTCGATCATCCCTTTCATTGTTCCGACGGACGTCGTAAAGAAAATTGATTACCTACCCGTACTTCACAGCTTTCCTCGCTTTAAAATCAAATGTAGGCGAATTTGCATCTCGTAATGAAAGTTCGCTTTATTGCTATCCATTTGTCGATCGCGGAAAGCGGGAGACACGAGTTTCGTGTCCAAAAAGATTTTTATTCCCGCTCGTCAAACTTGGTTTTCGACAGGACTACACCGGTTTCGTAGCTGAAACTGTCTTATTTAGGCAAATGAGATTATTAGGGTATCGCGAATTTTTATGTGGATGAAGATTGGAGCAAATTATTATTGCTTCCAAGTGGACTGATAAAAATTGGGCGCACTGCTGGAAAATTGATAATAATAACAGAGCTATGTGCTATTTAATGTTATAAAATTATTTCGGTTGATATCATATTTTTCTTTTACATATTTACATTTTATATAACATATCGTTAATATTTCTTTTAAGACACACTTATGTACCGAAAAGGAATATTGTTAAATCATGCGTTTTCGTATTTCCTTTTTAATAAAATACAACGCACTTTTGCAATTAGTCATAATCGAAGCCTAATGAGTTTAAATATGTTTCATTTCGAACTTATTGTCTATCCTTGTTTATTGTCTAGCGTCTTATTATCGACCACAAAGGATAATTTATCGGGTTTATTATAAATTAAAATGCGAAAAGAACAGTTTTCTACACGTTGAAAGGGAAAAGAAATAGAATGGGGCGTGGAACATGAAACTGTACAACCTAAAATTGTCTACAGATAAACTGATAAGGATAAGTCATGGTATGGCGAATAGCGTATAAAGCCTATAGAAGGGAAATTCGATTTTCGCGTTAGCGCGATACTATTGTGCCCGGACTATCTCTTTGTTCAACTTCGAGTCCGCTCTAGCATTGTCCAATTCTGTACTCGGCGAATATACATAGACGTTAAAACTCAATAAGTCCGAAGACTTTTCTCCTACATCGCGCAAATTGATAGCGCCGCTAATAAAGTGTCAATGAAGTATTAATGAAATCTTAAATGAAGCTTCCATTGAACTTTGGTCCCTCGAATTTTCATGCGAGTTGCTCCGATGATATTAAATAAAACAACGGCTGGTATGAATACAATTTTGAAACAAAGATTATTGTGTATGTACCATGTTACATTAGGTTTTGCGCTTTCTGTACTTTATTGTTGATATTTTATGAATAATAACTACCTAACACATTTCATTAAAATGTTTCTCCAATATTTTAATGATTACGATTTACTTGTAATCAAATTAGAAACATTTAATTTCATTTGACCTAGAACTTTCTTGTTACATCGTTATAAATGTAAACAAATTCGGAAAACGAGAATCAAGTTGATTTCTAGTCATGCAGAATGCAGGGATATTTAAATATTGGTGCAATTTGGGAAATTCAGAAATTTGAACTTCTCTCAACAGATAGAAGGTCTATAAAAAATGTTATGGATTATACAGGGTGAGTCGTTTAATTTGACCACTTTAGTCGTAAACTATTTGTTGTATTAAAAATAAGATACGATGGTCACCTTGAGTTTTTGTATCATGATGTGTAATATTTGACCTTGTGTTTCGAAAGAGTATTAAATTATGAATAAAGAACTATAAGGTATATGTGGTTAAAAGCTAATAATTACCGAGATATTACTTAATTAATGTTTAATTATAGATAGTTCTCAAAATGTATCGAAAAATATCTCGACAGTTATTAGTTTTTAATCCCATATACCCTATAGTTTTTTATTCATAATTTAGTAGTCTTTCGAACCACAAGGTTAAACACTACACATCATGGTAAAAAAATTCACGGTGACCTTCGTATCTCGATAAAAGAGCGGACTACAAAAAGAAAAATAATTATTACGTTGTATGCCCCGTTTCATACCAAACCACTGTCGTTTCAACACTTTTTTGATACAACAAACAGTTTACGAGTAAATTTAAGTGGTCAAGTTAAATGACTCACACCCTGAATAGAAGTAAGAATTTGAAAATCATTTCGGATTGGGGATAAATTTGTACTATTTTCTTCTTGCTCGCTATTTTCATAATTTATGAATAGCTAGTGCGTTAATATCATATTGTGTTGTATTCATTTGTTTATTGATATCGATAACAGATATCCAATTCATTAAATCCTCCAAACTGTTAATTGCAATGGAATATTCTCGTTTATATGGTTCACTTTGGGTATTGAATCGTTAATAGCCACACGTAATTGTATCGCTCAATCCTTGTAGAAATGCAATGTATTTGTCCTAAATTTATATTACAATACTTCGCAATCATTCCCCGGTTCTATTCATAATATACCCATGACACAGTTTAAAAATTATTTTGTCTACAGCTAATACACAAAACAATGCACACGATGATAACAGCTATAATACACACAATAGTAATATTAATATAAAGTATCATCGTTTATAAATCGTTTGCAGAAATGTGTCGATGTTGACGGGCATCATTTTGAGCGACTATTAAAATAAATTTCTTTCACTAATATTTCTCAATAAATTCCATTGACAATAACAAAGAACAGTTTTTCATTTTACATACACAAATCACAATCGATTTTTTAATTATCTTAGTACTTGTTATTTATAAGTATATTCATCACGACTAATGCTGACAGAAAGATATAACGTTGCCCAGAGCATAATACAATGAGCTTGCCAAGTAATTAAAGGGTTGGCACGAGGGACCATTGTCACATTATGCACCGTGCAATTTCTTTGAAAATCCTTGCATTCCGGAAACATATGAATTCCGGCACTGTATTGATTTGAATTTTCTCGCGTGCTTTCGAAAAGCAGGCGTGGAACGTTTGAAATGACGTAGAGAAACAACGAGAAATACGAAGCAATCTTCGTTTCCGCACTCGTCGCCGTCAAACTCGTGCGTTTCTTTCGATTTCTTTGATCCCGATTTGTGCAGTCCATCGTATATGTATGTATGTGCGCATAAATATTTTAAGGAGCAATTGTTAAGGCAATTTCGAACAACTTTTTCCTTTACCACAATGTTGGTTGAGGCTTTGTTTTCGAATTACTAACAAGAAACGCTGATCAATCAGGGCGCCCGTAGAGCGCGCCCCCAGCCGCGAAAGTGTTTAAGATCTCGGTTCAGTGTGTCGCAATCTTCACTCGTCTGCGCACGCCCTCTACGCGCGCCTCGATTGGTCAGCGTTTTCCGTTAATAATTCAAGAACGAAGCTTTAACCAACATTTTGGCAAAGGAAAAAGTTGTTCGTAATCGTCTCAGGAATTTCCCATATCCACCTCTAAAAATATCAAAATATTTCCATGAAGTAGCGAAACGGCCTGTATATCTTTTGCAGAACTGCTTCGAAAGTAAGGGGCAGATGCTAAACACACTTTTTCCCAAGGAAGCTTATTAGCTGAATTTCAGTTGATTTTTAATACATTGTGAAAGTCGATCGCTTTACACTTTGCACAGTCTAAGGCACGGAAACGATACTTCATCTCGTTTTCCTGCACTTTTACTTCTCTTCTTATTAGCATTCGCGTTTCTTGATAGGATTCATAATCCTCGCGACTTCGAAAAATATGGGGGAATTTTGCATGTACATAAACAGGAAAGAATTTCGCACGTACAAAATTGCAGAGGCTCTTTTTTTCATTCCTATTTAATCTCTTAGTTCTGTTAAGTGTGTATTCCGTACTTTAAATTCTGGTAATTTTATAGAATGTAATTAGTGATATTCGTTACAAATAAGCAGTTACAGTGTGACTTCGAATCTGTCACTACGTTACTGCAAGCGTTTCAAATATTAACACTCCGTTATTCATATGTGTGGTGAAATATCGAATATCTGCTTCGCTTTTGTTCCATCAGTGGCACGCAGTAAGCCACATTAATTACTGTGGAAATTGATCAAATAATCACGGAGAAATATTGATGTTAAGCATTACATATTTTAATTAAATTGAATGTCGCCGATATTTGAAACATGTTCATTAAAACTAAAACAGAAGAGCATGTATTATTTTAAAAGGTATTTCAATTATTCTTTTCGAAAGTCAGTGAATAGTAACGTAGGATTTGGAAGATCCTTTGATGATGTTCCAGCTGGTTCAAACTCATTTCATTTTTCTTTACCGCAGCAAACTGTTATGCATTCACATAAAATTCTGTTAAGTGGTACGAAAATACGTGGCTTAATTGCAGCGATACAATCTCCACTTTCTTGTAATGGATTGGGGGCACGATTATATTTTGAAGCTTTTAAAATGTCCAAAAGCGAGGGAAACATTATTCTTTAAGGTTGAAAAGTATCTTTTGGTATTCCTGAAATGTACATAAATCAATGCAGCTTCCACTATTTTATTTGCATCGATATAATTATGATAGGTAATATGTCATTGTGGCCGAATATGGATCACTTTCATAAATTCAATTTTAATAGGTCGCATAAAGTTGAGAATATGCGTCCCCTTATTTTAATTAGCAGATCAAAAACTGTAATACAAAAAATTTCTTCAGTTGAATTAACATTCCACCTGTGAATTAAATAAGTATACTCAAATTTAAGCACTGGTAGTGATTTTTAATTCCTTTCGTTTAATCAGGAGTTCTCCAACTCAATTCAACGAAGCTCGAAACGGGGGAATAGATTCGTTTTAATATAAAGTACTATACCTACAGTTTTCATGTGTATAATTCGATTTGCTTATAATAACTCGTTAGCAGCGTATTATAATTTTCACAATTTCATAATATTGTAATATTAATTAACTTTATAATATTCATTTTTTCCCCGTATAATTCCTGTCTTATAATTATGTAAGCTCTCATAAAAGGCATATAACAGATTTAAAGGTGACGGTTATAGGCAAAGGATATAGGCAAATTTTTCCATAACAGACACGTGGCGCTAATTTCCAACACGTACCGGATTATTTTTTAATTCTAACTAAAGCTTTCTTCTGACCTTATTTCTGTGCCGTTGGGCCTCTGCGCACATGTGTACGTGTTGGTAACACCGTTAATAACACACCCCTAAGTATGAAATTATGTTCTGGAAGCACGCAACACTGCCTGGAAAGGCATTCGAAAGTACCTACTAGTGAATTAAAACATTTTCAGGAAGTGTAGGTACTTACTATAAATTTTCATTATTCTGTTAACAGTCATCACTATTGTTCTACAAGATAGATACATTGAACGATTTACATTGTACATATTTTTGCAAAAAAGGACGTGTCGACTGCACCGTACATTCGAATTTGAATATTCTCAACATCAAACAAGACTGTATCGATTTTAGGTAGTGCTTTAGCTTGATCTATGGTTAAATAAATATTCTGGTAAGATATTCAACGTGAAACGATGTGATATCAACACTGATAAAATAATAAACATTTGAAAAATTGGTATTGTAGTATCACCAGTATTTTACTTAACTGTCCTTATTTACAAAATGCACGAGGAAAACGTTGATACAGTACAATGACGAGTGAGACGAGACAACAAAAATCGATATACGTACAATTCGCGGGGTGAAAATTGTTAATCGAGTGTTGTAAGCCGTGTATCGTTCGCCGTTCGTATAATTCGTGAGATAAATCGTTATTCGTGTACCGTAAGCCGTGTATCGTTCGCCGTCTTAACTCGTTTTGCCTTCCCGCGCGCTTCTTGCTATGCTCGCCTCGTTCCCCGCGACCGTTCTTATGCCTAACAGCTCAAATTTGTACGGAAAAATCCACAACATTCACGCTCAGGCACACGTAAACACAGACAAACATTCCTTCGGGTCCGGCACCGTTTAGTCCTACTTAGTCCTTCAGTATTTGCTGTAATTTTTACAATTAATCGTATTTTTAATTTGTTCAAATTAAAAACTGTGAAAGTGCCTATATAAGAAAATATACAGTCACATATGAACATACAAGTCTATGCAATCTACAGTGTGTCCACGATAACACTGGACAGTTATTTATTCCCCAATTTATTGTCGATAGAAAAAAAAATTGTTAATATCAGAATTACACTGTTCAAAGAGATACAGCTTTCGGCGAAAGCGATTTTTCATTAGCTCTATTATTTAATGAGATAGGCAAATCAAGTTAGTTTTTTGAAACGAAACTATATATTTTTTTTATTGCGCAGATCGAATCGTTTCCTCATTCTGCGCAAGAAAGTACTAAAGTAATACGATCGAAAATTGATTAGTTTAAAAAATATTTCAACTTTAATCAAATAGAACTTACCGTGTGTAAGACAGGGAAAGCGTCAACAAAAAAGAACTGTCGTACATCTTTCTTTCTCTTACAAATGGTAAGTTCTACTGCATTAAAATTGAAATACCTTTTAAACTAATCGGTTTTCGATAATGTTGCTTTAATACTTTTTTATAGAAAATGGCGAACTGCGTCGATCTATGTAATCAAAAACATGATTCCATTGAGAAAAGAAACGAACATGCTTTTCCATTTCTTATTTTCCATCGGCTGACCGTGCCCAGTCTTTCCAATCTTTCTTTCGACTTAACTCGATCGGGAACGAAAACGAGTTATCACCGTTCATCCATTTCTCTAGGGCATTCCATATTTATTATCGACCATATTTATTTATCCATGACATAGAAATAAAATATTTCAGCGCGAAAATAACACGCGCGCGCGTGCACCAAGCGGTTTCATTTCAGTTCATTGCTTTTTGCCTGAAAGAAGTATTTCGGGATGCGTTTTTATCCGTGGAAGCAGCGTAGACGAAGAGTGCATTACAAGGCAGACGTTCGCGAAGTCTTCAATTTTCGTGGCATAGTACGAGAGCGCAAAGTAACAAGGGAAAAGAGTGTGGGAGATGAATGTACCCTGGCTTCCACTGCAATATGTAAAATTGCGTCTTGCGCCTGCTAAAATAGCATCCGCTGTCGTTTGGATAACGTGTAGACTGTAGATATGGTGTACTTGTTTATTATTAATCCAACGCGACAGAAAACAATGTTTTAATACTGTTATATGTAGACTTTTAAGAATTTCAAGAAAGCTTCGAGGTAAGTAAAAAAAATAATTAGAACGGAGAATTTCATTTTGTAAATGGTGCGGTTAATTGCTATTGGTAACATAACAGGATATTACAAATAATCTGTTCAATTTGTCTTTAAAGTAATGCTATATTTCCGTTTTAATAGAAGTTACATAAACGATACGCGTACAAAATATTCGGAGGATTTACGTAATAAGAAAACACGTAACTAGTTCACCAGTCTCCTTACATTGTTCAATTGTTCCATTCTAGTGATATTAATAAAGACCAGGGGGCACGTTAAAATATAGCTATCAACCATTCTTTTAACTGAAATATTAATGTTTGATACATTTTCTATGGAATTATTTCAGTGCTATTTGTAAATAAAAGTTCTCTAAACATATTGCATGACATGTATAATATCTAGATACATACGGGGTGTCCTGTAACTCATAGAACAGCCAGACATGGGAGATTCCTGGAGCGATACTGAATGACATTTCCCTTCGACAAAATGTTGTCCGAGGCTTTGTTTTTCAATTATTAACGAAAAACACTGGCCACTCAGAGCGCGCGTAGAGCCCGCACTCAGGGACGGAACGTCGCGTCGCGCTGGATGGTGACGTCCGGCCGGGCTCCCATCTAGTGAATCTCCCATGCCCAGCTCATGTATGAGTTACAGGAGACCCCGTATATGTATGCATGTAATACATATTATTCTCAGTTCCGATGACGTCAATACCGTTACTCCTGCGTTTGGCCATAGAAATGCCCACCTACAAATATAATTATTGACTAAGTCAATTTACATTGTACTAATTGTATCAAGAATTGCAATAGTTCATGGGCAAATGTCAACTGAAATTGGTAAATAGAGAGCTAAATACTTAATGTTCAAATGAAGTAAAAACGGTAAAGTTACAAAAATGATTCCAATACAAAAATATTTTTTTAAAGAGCAAAAGCTGAATGTAAAAATTTTGCTTTTCGATTTGCATTTGATAAAAATTTCTATCCATCGATATCCTTTTAAATTATTAATTAATTAATACTCTACAGTAATAGTACATGATACGCTCTAAAAGTAAGAAATAATTATGCATGTATGGGGGCTTTAATTTTGTGGAACAATTTCATTGATATTCAGCAGATACCTTGCATAACTCCATTGTCAGTAAACAATTCAGTTATTGAACGGGCACCCCTTAGCATAACGGCGTATTATGGCATTAACTATTGTCCAACATTAATGACAGCCATTTCGCTGGAGAGCAACAAGTTGTTGCAAAATTCATCGATAACGTGACCGCACCAATAAGGACCAGTTGTTACACCTAATCTGGCGAAATGTTTCACGCATTCTATTACTAAAATCTGAGAAGATGTTTAATCATTCTTTTTTTTTCATTTATAAAAAAAATTAAGAATTTCGTTTTTCTTGTATCTGTATTCGTGTAAAACAAATAATATTACATATTTATAACTATTCCGAGTTACTTTGATGTACAAATTCATTTTTCTTTGCAGTTCTAGAACTCTAGTTCATTTCAGCTATTATATTAATCGCGTTATCGATGACTGATAGCATTAATTGGTTTTTACTCTCACATTGCTCTGCAAGTTGATACAAAACAACGTTCGTTATACCAAACGAACTGTCGATCAACGTGTGACTACTCTTAATTTTTCAATATATCGACGTTCTGGAAATTCAATTATTGGTTGGGAAATAGTATACATATTAATTCACCGACCAAAGTAAATCGTTAATTATCTACAGAATCGAATGTATTTGTGAAAGTTTTGCATTATTTTATTCATGGCTAACGCGTTTATATAGCGAAGAAGCGTGGTTTGGAAAAGTTTAATTAAACTTCCTTCATCGATAAGTTCTTGGTATTTTAACAGGATTTTCCTAGGTATTAGCAGCTTTAGACATTTTTGCTTCTTCGAAATTTATTTGGACAGTAACGTACTGCATATTTCGTATTATATTAAATTCAGAAGCTTACTGCTTTTTTGTTAGACAAGAACCTTACAAACCCTGAACTGTTAAAATTCCTTTCAAAGTTTACACCTCTGTAGGCAAACAGTAATTGACTTTCACGGCTTACAACTTACAACCAACTATAAGATAATTTTCCACATTTTCTTTATGACACTATACAGGGTGTTCTGCTACTGCATGTCAATATTTTAAGGGGTGATTGCTGAGGCAATTCTGAACAACTTTTTCCTTTGCCAAAACTTGTTAAAGCTTCGTTTTTGAATGATTAACGAAAAACTCTGACCAATCAGAGCGCGTGCAGAGCACGCGCTTAGTCGAGAAGGTGTTCAAGGCTGCAGTTGAGCGTATCACGATCTTCTCTCGGCTGAGCGCGCGCTCTACACGCGCTCTGATTGGTCAGCGTTTTTCGTTAATCATCCAAAAACGAAGCTTTAACCACCATTTTGGCAAAGGAAAAAGTTATTCAGAATTGCCTCGGCAATCACCCCTTAAAATATTGATATGCAGTAGCAGAACACCCTGTAGAATTACATATTATAGTTTTACAGTTAAACCAGATTTACAACTATAACATTGTTACAGTTATAACAGCTTTACCGTTATAACAGTTTTACTAGTACATTTGGGTGGAAAATTGTAATTAATTTCAAAACCATTAGAGATAAAAGATTGTGCCTCATTCTTGCATGTTATTACTACTTCTCCCCATTATAAAAGGGAAGGAAATCGAAGTGAACTTGGTTCGAACGAAATCGCCGCTATTTTTGGCCTCTGACTCTGAACAGTTTCAATTTTTAATTAAACAAACACATAATGCACTTTTAACTCACTATGCAAATGGTTCGCTTTAATTCACCAATAACCCACCGTATCGAGTAACCTCATAGTTTCAACAATATACTCATTGTTAAATTAAATTTCTTTGTTGCACAACGAACCGTTTTTAACCTTCGAGGAAATAGAAAGACCGATCAAAGCGGTTGCTTATTGTGCGCGGCACAGTTTCGGGGAATTTGGCGATCTATTAAAACGGAGTTACGTTTACTCAGAAGTTTCAGAAATGTCGGCACAGCTAACGCATGAAAGGGGTCGATGAAGTTGGCCTATTTAATTTTCTAGATATTCATAGTGCACCGTGCCATGTGCCTGCGAAGCCTGCCGAGATGGGAGCACCATAAATATTCTATGTCGCGCCATCCCAACTTGAAACGAGAGGCGAATACGGGATATCTCAGGTGGCAGCTAACACGCACGCCGATGCTGGCAAAATATTAACTTATGCAATTATCCATGTAAATTAAACTTAGCCTTTCCCTTTGGGCAAGCGAGCCGTTCCCAAGATTGTTCGCCGACCAGCGAAATGTACGAATCTCGATCGGCCGATTCAGTTCAATGATAAAACGCGATTTTCGGTATTAGGTCAGGTTATTACTGGTTAAGGGAGGTTAGGTTGCTAACCTACATCGTTACTTTTATCTTTTAGTAACCTGACCAAACATTAGTTACGTTGGGTTGTTAATCTAATCAAATACTGGTTAAGTTGGGTTGCTAACCTAAACAAATACTAGTTTGGGTTGGGTTACTAATCTGACAAAATAGTGGTTAGGTTGGGTTGTTAATCTAACCAAATACTGGTTAGGTTGAGTTTCAAACCTAGCCAAATATCGGTTAGGTTGGGTAGCTAGACCAAACAATTACTGGACGAAATACTGGTTAAGTTGGATTACTAGCTTGACGAAATGTTTCGAAAACTGAAAGAGTGCGCGTATTATATGTCCCTATGAAAAACGTCGTTCAGAATGATAACTTGAAGTTGAAGCTGGCTTTGTTACTTCGCATATTTATCCAAAGTTGTGTCAGCCATGCGCCTCGTAGATACATTCCGCTTTGCACTCGTTACGCGGTTGAATAATAGACAGATGTAGGAGATAGTATTATTCGCATCGCGAGAGAACGAGAATAGAGCGGAAGATACCAGAAAGTAAATATCATCAATGATTCAGTTTTCCCTTGAATCTTCTTCCCGCTGGGATTTTAAACTCGGTTAATAACACGTTTCGTGAATGTTGCGCGGTAACTGAGAAATGAAAGCACCCAGTTATACGTTTTGGTAGAAAAAAAAACAGTTGCAAGGTATGAAGAGAATGTAACGTTTCAGGGGTAGTTGATTGAACTGTATAACACAACGGGGTTAAAGGATGAAAAGTTAGAATATTAATCATAGCTCCTATTAACGAAGATTGTAGAAATATATTTCACGCTACTGTTCTGTAAATTCACGTGTGAAAGGAAATAGGATAGCATTCAATGGAACTTAGGAAATCCAATTGAAATCTAAATATGGATCAAAACAAAATTCAAAAGGGAAGCCAATGTTTTCTTGCTTTATTTTTACTTCGGGTGGTTCTAGTGATGCAGTAGTTATTGATTTCAGATACATAATTCCTTCCCTCTAAATGGGAAGACTCTCAGCGAAAGAATTCAGGAACCGCTGCTTTCTGAAGATGGGGGAAATCCTTAGTTTCGCCATGTTGGCTCGTACAATCACAAATGCATACTCATTTATACAATCTGCCACAAATAATTAGAATAAAGTAAAAAAAAGCGTTGGGCGTATATAAATTAAAATATGTTTGCAAAGTTTGGTGAATAAATTTTTATATGAAAGCAACTATTATTCGAAGTTCAAATTATTAAACTAATATCACATAATCATGAATGTAGTACGTATTAAATCTACATTTATTCATGTGAAATGAAAATTGTATTTTTCTATTGAAGAAAGATATTATTATCATAAAAATATACAGAAAAACAAATATAAATTGTTGTCACAACGTGTCCCAACCAGGTGAAATTGTGTATAATAGCCGCAACTGTTAAACAATTTTCTCTCATTAAAACGTATGTCATTATTATACGAAAATCGGCAATTTGAAATGAAATATAAATTAATGGTCAACATTCGATTCCCTCGAAATGATCTAAATAGCTGTCTCCGGCGATACAAGGTTTGCTCTCGAGCAAGTTTGAACAAACTTTGCTCGACAAGATACAGAAGCGGACGGATATTTGTCGCCACGGCTAACCAGTCAGCTTCCATGGTCGATATTTGACCCCCACCCCCCCTCCCCCGGATCGATTCGATATCCGACGTCCTTTGGGGAAACTAATCTCCGTGGATCCGATACGTGAAACACATGCGGTTTTCGTTCGAAAGTCAAATATACGTTACTTATTCCGTTCCTTAATGCATCGGTAATGTGTAGCAGATCTGGCGGATCGGCATACGTTATTATACCCCGCACAGATTCATGTTTTATGCCGAGCAATAAGTTCGTGTTATTCCATTCGAACCTGGTTATATTTTTTTACATTTTACTTCCGTTTTGCGATTCGAAAACTCGAGCGTACGAATGCATTACGCTCTGCCAGTCGGGAGTTTAATAATTAAAGACTACTTGAATGAAAAATTAGTAACTACAGATCATCTCAATTCTTAATACTCAATATTAAGAATTAACAGGTGAGTGTAAATTAATACTGGTTTTTGTACAAAATGCTTTTTCTCCGGCTTTCTCAATTTCGGTTTTCTGTAAAATCATATTGTTAGCCCTTAACCTTTTGACCGCCTTCGGAATAGAAACTTTTTGTTCGTACGATACTCGCTTCAAGTGTCTGTTATTTATTGAAGCTAATACATGGGGGGGGGGGGTAAAGCCAGGTAACATTCCGTAAACTCGTGGATATTTGATGCTGCGCGAGATCCCACTTCTCACTTTGAAACTCCTCGAATGTAATAATTCGATTCCGACATTACTTAGCTTACTTAACTGCTAGACACTGAATAAGACGATTAATGTTTACGGAGCGAAAACGGGTTGAGCAGCTGTCGACATTTCAATATTTTCGTCACATTTCGATAATACTTATTCTTGCTTTATATTGTTGCACACGTGTTCCTCAGCGTAGGCGGAATAAAATAAACATTTCGGATACTGAAAGGGTGAAAAACTGTTTCGGACGGTATCGATGACGGTATTGCAAAAATAATGAAATGGCACGCGTCCAAACGGATCTACCGAAAGTCCCTTGAAAAAGTAGCGAAAGACTGCACAGCTTCCAATGTTGGCTGACAGCCAATTCCCATTTACCTGATACGTCTACAGTGTGAACGTTTAAATAATGCCCTTACGAGACAAAAATTGCGTCCATTTTCGACGGAGAAACACACGGAGGTCATGTTGGATCGAGACGCAGCCCTTTTAGAGAAAAAAGAAACATGTAAACGTCAGAGAGATCTACGAGGGTGTTGGATCCACGTGTTGCATGCCTTCTGTCGCTTCTGTCTTTCAGTAGGCCTTTCTGTACTATTTAACGTCATGCGTGTACTTGAATACGAGTACATAGAATATAGATATTAATCATAATGTATAGGCTATTACAAAACAATGAATACAATTTATTCATTGTTCTTTTCAATTTTAGTTAATTACAATGCGATTGCCCTGGTAGTTTAAGTTCGCAATTTATTTGGTCCCACCTCGCGAGCTTCCAGTTCATGCAAAAGTAATGTATAATGTGTAATATTAATAGGAAAACGATCAATTACAAAAAGGAACGTTTGATATATTGGGATATAAAAATAGGCGTATACAGGGTGTTCGGCTAGATGTGGGAAAAAATGAAAAGAGCAATTCTATGGGCTAAAACAAGGCGAAAAAATAGAATAAACTTTTTTCGTTTGAGGATTCGTTTTCGATAAAGTTTAGTTTGAAAATTCATCGATTGCAGATGTACTAAAGAACCTGCAACGTGGTAAAACCGGAAATTTCGGCCAAACCGGAAAGAAGGCGATTGTTCATATCAAAATGCGACAAAGACGAAGAATAATATTTTTTCATACCACGGACTTTTTTCGAGAAAATTGAAGAATTCGAAAAGATTCGTCGAGTGTACGCGTAATTAAGGAGCTATAACCTGGTACAACCGGAAATCGTGGTAAAGCCGAAAATAAGGTGAATCTTCACGTCAGAATAAGTCGAAAATCAATAATAAAATGTTTTCATACGACACTTCGTTCTCAAGAAAATTGGGTTCGAAGGAAGCCAGTTTTAGCAGATTGCAGCTACTTGAGCACAAGCATGCTTATCGAGTTTTGAAAATCAATTGTCTTGAAAACGAAGCCACGTTTGAGGATTTCTCGTTTAAAAATAAGTCGAGAATAGAAAATCAAATTTTTCCGTACGGCGCTCCGTTTTCGCGGAAATCGAGTTTGAATATTCGTTAAGCGCACAAGTGGCCGCCACCTTTTTAGTTTGCCCAACAACTGGCTTTCTTCAAACTGAATTTTCTTGAAAACGAAGTGTCGTATGAAAAAATAGTATTCTTTGTTTTCGACGCATTTGGATACGAAGAATCATCTACTTCCAGATTTTACCACAATTTCCAGTTGTAACTTTGTGAGTGTACATGCACTCGATGAATTTACGAACTCAATTATCGCGAAAACGTAACCTGAAATGAACAACATCTATTCTATTTCTTTGTCCTATTTTAGCCCATAGAATTATTCCTTCCATTTTTGCCCACACGCAGCCGAACACCCTGTATAGCAACCGAATAGTTTTAACACGAAGTAATGTACCATCAACAAAATCCAATCAGTGTATCTGGGCATCGATTATCTCGCTAATTACTATGACTCTGTAGAATTAGGTAATGTGCATCGTGCGTCGATGTCAGCCAGGGACGTATAGGAAAGTGTAATTAAAACGTTCAGTGTAGGAAATTAACGGCTTCATAGTAATTAATACGCATGCATTTTCGTCGAAAAATAAAAGTATCGGTTAAACATTTCTTTAATAACATTTTCATTTAGATTATTGCACATATTCCTTTATTCATACCAAATACTCGTTAACAGTTTTCTAATAAACAATGTCCTTTGTTAAGTATCACTATGGTCCATGCAAGAAAAGATTTCTTGAAGCTAATTAGTAATTATTTCCATCGCATTATAGTAATATAATCAGCAATAATATAGTATTGATACAAATTTTACAATATCAAAATAAAAAACAAAGAAAGTCTCGTTCACGGAGATAGACTTTGTTGTTGAAAAAGATAAATATTTACATGTTACATCACTATACATGTATGTGTATAATAGTGCACAGTAAGAAAATGCTTTCATTCCGAAATATACTTCTATTCATTTGTTACAAATTCTGTTACGAATGTTGTCAACACATGTTCAATATAGTTCAAGTCATAAAACTGTCGACGTGGCAAAATTGCATTCGTTGTTCTCTGACGAATAAATTTCGCAACATTCCATTTCTATTGGCTGTTACATCAATTGGATTTCCACCAGACGTGCACCCACGTGGACAAAGTTTCCAGTAGAAGCAAAGCTGACAAGTAACTGCTTGATGGGCTAACATGGTCCTGGGAGCATCTTGTCACGGAGGACTAGCTCGAGTAGCAACTTGTTCCTTAATGTTCGAAACTACGGCCTCAGGCTTTCTAAATTTGCGGCTTCTGTATGATTTATTAAAAGAAAACGAAAAATATCATTATTTGATAATTTACGTAAACATTATGGGTTTTATAATAATTCAGTTTTTTTAAATATGATGTATGGACAATTTTTTCCAAAGTTTGGCTGTGAATCAACATATGTACGTGTCCATAAAAGTAACGAAGGTTCCTTTAATTAGATCACGATAGTACTCAAATTTATCTGATGAAAAAATTCGAATTCTTTCGAAAAAAAGCTTTTTACTTTTTTGAATTTTACTTCTGAAGCTAAATGGTTTAATGTAGTAACACTTAATTAGGCTAATGAATTAGATTACTACGCGGACCTTAGAATAATTGTTCTAGCTATAATATTTAACAAAATGTTGGAGAATGCAGATGTAATAAAAACAAGTGGAAAAGCAGTAAACAAAATCATGTGTAGACTAAACTAGTGCAACATGTTTTTTTCGAACTAATGACTTGTCCTTTCTCCAAAGCATTATACAAAGCATAATCAAATCATTGTCATTTTAAACATTTTTCAATCAACGCTATTGTTGACGTTCTATAGCGCGAAAGAATTTTGTTTTAAATGTAAGTTGTAATGGTGAAATTTCCACAATACAATATTGAATATACTTTGTTAAAAAGAATTCGAATAAGTTTTTCACTTTTTTAGTTGTTATTTCTGGAGCTAAATGGTATATTTTAGTGAGATTTAATTAGACTATGAAATTAGACTACTTTTTGATGTTTAGAATAGCGGTTCCAGACATAAGCTTTAACAAAATTATTTAAGATGGAGGTATGATAAAAGCTATTGGAAAAGCAGAAAATAAAATCATGCGTAGACTAAGATAATGCAACATATGCTTCTTTTTAACCAACAGTGACTTATTGTTAGTCTTTTTCCAAAGCATTATAACTTTAATAATTTTTCTATGGTAACGAAATCAGCAATGCTAAATAATGAATTCCGTTTTCGAAAAAAAGGAGAAAAAGCGATGCCTCGAAAAGCATGTTACATAGTTTGCGGAAGAATGAGAGTCGATTATTCTGGTTCTTTTGTTTTGCGGGCCACTGCTCTAACGAATTGAGCCATTCACCTCACCGACAAACGGCTTCCCCTAATCCAAACTATTATGTTGCTGTTACCCTCAATAAAAAAAGACAAGGTTCGCGTGGAAGTTTAGCAGAAAAATTCGTATTATGCGTTTGAATATTTTACACAAATGAATATACATATGTATTTTATTTTTACGCAGTACATTTCTTCTTTCAACCCTTATCGGTTCAAAGGGCAATTCTAGATGGCTATTCTACATTTCCTTTAGAAAGATAAAATCTCCCCACGCTGTATGAACACTCAAACGAGGCGGTGCAATTATTGTTAACTGTATTCGAGTGAATGTGTCTTTCTAATAAATTGTCATAGCTGAATGAAATTAAGGAATTTAGAAATGTTTGTTTTTTAAAAAGCGTAAGAACTGGACAGGAAATATATTGGCTGTTAACAAAATTAAGTTCCTTACCAGATTTATTTATTTTGATTGGATTTATTTGTTTAAAACATCGTCCCAAATCTCTCCATTCTACTGAAAATAATTATTGATAGATGTTTGCTTATTCTTTAAATGTTCATAGAAGTCTGCAGTTTCTAGTGTTCTATATTTTTAAATACTTCATGAAATGTTATTAACATGAGTGCTACGTGTTTGTGAAAACTTGTTACTGTCTTATTAGATAAAGTGTTACAAATTTACTTTAATTCATCCGTTGCAAACATTTTCACACTTGCGAGAGATATTATTCATAACTGTCTGTATATCACACAATTCGTAATATCGTACAGAAAATCAGATAAAAAATAATATCAGTATTTGAAATGTGGTATATATATATTATTAATCCAATTATATGCAGGGTGTTCAGTTATTGGGTGTCAATATTTTAAGGGGTGATTTCTGAAGCGATTCTGAACAACTTTTTTCGTTGCCAAAGTCTTGGTTAAAGTTTCGGTTTTGAATTATTAACGAAAAACACTGACCAATCGGAGCGCGCGCTCAGTCGAGAGGGCGTTCCAAACCGCTGTTGAGCGTAGCATAATCGTGTCCCGGCGCGCGCTTTGCGCGTGCGCTGATTGGTCAACGTGTTTCGATATTAATTCAGAATCGAAGCCTTTAGCAACATTTTGGCAAAGGAAAAAGTTGTTCAGAATAGCCTCAGAAGTCGTTCCTTAAAATATTTGCATGCGGTAGCGAAACGTCCTCTATATCTGTAGATAATATTGATAAATAAATTTCAATGACATATCGGATTGCCTGTTCGCAATCATACATGACCATAATCTGCTCGTAATACTTCCAAGCTCATTGTTCCAAACGTATGTATGCACGTAAATTATTCGAGTTTCGAAACTTCTTGCAACTTAAGTCTAATAGAATAGAAGTGTTACGGGGGTAGTTTTGTATTGAATGTTCCAAGCTTCAACCAGCGATAGCTGCTTCTTCTTTTTTCATTATACTTTTACCGCTTTCAAGGGGCACTACGATAATATCACGACAAGGGTGAAGAGATTTAAAATTCTGTATGAAACTTTCATCGTGTTATCTGCGAAAGAACATGCTACTCGTATTTTAATATAGCATTGCTCCTTCGAGGTACCTTAAAGATACTTTTATGCAAATTGGGCTGTTTATACTGAATTCTGATTTAACAAAATGTAAAAATGTTAAAAATGTAAAAATGAAAAAAAAATTCAACGTTTATCGATGCGTGGTACATACTCGGGCTATGTACGTGTTATAGTCTCAGTTTCGTTTATTGTTATTCAAACAATTGTTTAAGGAAAAGTTGTTTATAAGGAAAAAAGTATTCTATTAAAACTTAATTATTTCAGTCATCGTTTATCATAGCAGTGTAAACAGAATCACTTCTATGTCTACCCAGTTTTATTCTTTTAGACTGTTGTGATCCAGTGGCGCACCTAGTGGGGGTAGCCACCTAGGGGGGAGGGGGGTAGCTAGGGGCCTTTCCCTCCCCCCAAAGAAAAAGAAAGAAATTCTAAAAAATTGTCCAAGAACTTTTTCTTAATTAAAATCCATTTTTATATTCATGTTCTCTATGCCCTATATCCTCGGCCCCCTCCCCCAAGATTTAATCCTGAGTGCGTCACTGCAAGCAATGCAGAATCCAGTTGAAAATCAGGAAATACTTAACTCGTACGAAACAACTTTTTTAATGCAAAGGATGTAAAAGACATTCTATGCATATTAATAGTTATTAATTACCTTTGCGATAAAAAACCCTGGAGGAAATGTTTCGCATAATCTCCACTGTATAATGCACGACATTCATCTGTAGCTAGCGATGCAACTCACGTTCTAAATAATATGTAAATTTCAATTATTACGTATACCACGCAAACTATTCTACACACATACAATTTACCTATTCTGCCGAGAGATTACTTCGCGCAGTACTCTACACTGGGTTTCCATTACGGGTTCCGTGAGTTAAGTCGAATATGGGTCATCTCATTGGTAAGCTTCAAGTTGGGAGCTACTAATTAACATGTCTGGAAACTAGTTGAAACTCGATTGATTAGAAAAATGTGATTGCAGTTTGTGCGTTGCATAATGACGCAAATTTGCGAATTGAATATATTCTACTTTCTCGTGATATAAAAATACATAATACAAATAGAAAATAAATACGAAAGTACAAGGTTGTAACATTGTAACAAAAAAAAAGAAGATGAAGCACTATTTTTATTATCTCTCAGACATAGCCATTGTCAACGTTCCACTCCTCTTTAATACGCCCCTACAGTTTGGTGTCACTGGACATTATAACCGTCTGGCGGTGAAACAATGTAACTAATCATCAGCATTAAACTTTCGAAGAAATACAATTTCCTCGGCTTTGAGGCAGAATTTTTTAACAACTGAGGGCTCAAATGAAAGCTAAGAGTCTTAGGCACAAACTCTTATAATTTCATAAAAATTCCTGCTCTGATTTATTCGTTATAAACAATTAATTGGGGATAAATGTTGTTAAATATTATTACTAGATAAATTAGTGTTGTAAATAAAATATTATTTTTATTATCGCTTAGGTATAGCCATTTTCTACGTTACATCCCCGTCTAATACCCCCCTGCAGTTTGGTGCCACGGGACACTATAACCATCTGGCAATGAAACAATGTAACTAATCATCCGCATTAAAGATTCAAAGAAATACAAAGTCCTCGGCATTGAGGCAGAATTTTCTAACAATTGAGGGCTCAAGTGAAAGCTAAGAGTCTTAGGCACAAACTGCTATAATTTCATAAAATTTCTTTCTCTGGTTTGTTCGTTATAGATAATTAATTGGGGAGAAATATTCTCTCCCTCTCTCTCTCTCTCTCTCTCTCTCTCTCTCTCTCTCTCTCTCGATAGAAAGATAATAAATGAAAGCAATGAAAGCCTTTTAAACAAATGTATAAATTTTTTCGTCGATTCATAGATAATTGATTGTAGGTAATTGTATGTATTATCATATAAATTGCAAGGAGCGACAATTTTCTTTTTAACGAGGTAATAATAAGTCCTATAAAAACAGATAAAAAGGAAAAAACGATATTACAGATATAATACACAGTTGGTAATAAGTAATAAGGGAGGAATTTAATAATGCACGTGTTGAAACTTGGTAAAAATATTTTAAGGGCATACGTAGTAAATTGTTTAAATATTCCCCCAGTCAGTTTAGGATTTTCAAATTTGTTAATACCTGCCACGGTTCGGAAATGCTATTTTGTTATGGTGAATGTATGTAGTTCTACGTAAGAACGTCAGGCTTGTCGACGAAAAAAGCGCGGATGAAATGTAGTGAAATTGGTTGCGGAATGAAAAGGCACAAGCGAAATATTGTTTCGCTTCGGGAGAAAGTGGCGTGATCAGTCAATACACAGGAAGGATCCATTTCCAACGCTACGCTGGTTCATATAAGAAAGTAGACCAAACAGTTACTATATGTACATGCCTATTTGTCTTATTATGCATCAATACTCATATCACATTGGTCGTTGTTAGTAAAGCTAAATTAAATTTTACAATAATTCCAAAAAACAAATAAATGGATAATAGTGTATAAAAATCATAGAACGAGAATAATTATTAATTTCTGAATAAGCTGTGGGTTCCATTTACAGTAGCAAAGAAAGCATTCGCTTTAAACGTAATATGTATTATTTTCATAATACATACAGAGTGTTCGGCGAATGCATGTCAATATCTTAAGAGGTGATTGCTGAAGTGATTATAAACAACGTTTTCCTTTACAAAAATGCTGGTTGCGGCTTCGTTTTTAAATTATTAACGAAAAACACTGACCAATCAGAGCGCGCTCAACCGAGGGACGATCGTGGTACGCTCAACCGTGGTCTTATGCGACCTCTCGGTTGAGGGCGCGCTCTGATTGGTCAGTGTTTCTCCTTAATAATTAAAAAACGAAGCCTTAACCAGCATTTTCGTACAGGAAAATGCTGCTCAGGATCACTTCAGCAAACACTCTATTTATTGAATAAATTTGACTGAAATTTCCCTCTTATGCTTTCAGTATGAAATTACAAGCATCGTGAAAAAATAATATACTTTGGTTAGCATGAATTGTGTCACTCCATGATATGCCATGTGGATCATGAAACATTGCAAATACTAAAAGAAGCATTTCTTTTTGTTTGCAGGCAACATGACATTTCTCTGGAGAGTCTCTAGGCTAACAACGTAGAGGTATGTAAATGCATTAATATTCTTATATAAAGTAAAACCTAGGAGAATACAATAAACATAAGAATTATAGTTAGGTATATTCGGGATACTGACGTCTTTCTAATTGCACTTTAAATGAACAAAAATCAAAACTCTGCTTTTGTGGATATAATATATATGTATAAGGATTTTCGAATTTCCGGTCATATTACCACTCAGAAGATTATTAATTTTAATAACACGTCACCAAACGAGATTTCATATGCGTTTTCTAAATTATAGATTTATAAAGTTTTTTTATTACCATTTTAATAAATATTGTCAAAATACATTATCTTATTGCAATTGCATATTACTCTTCTCTGAAAAAGTATTGTGAGAGGTAATTCTAAACACGTTGCGAAATAAATCCAGTTATCTATACGCGCACTTTGGTAGGAAAAGAATCTCAGGAAAAATAAATCGTTCAAACACTACTACAATTTTATCCTGTTGGAACAACGTAGACTTGGGTACCGTTTCCAAACGCCGTTGAACAAGAGGAATGGGATGCGCATGTTTGCATAAAAGTTCGCACGGTAAAAACTTTAATTCCTGTTCCATTTAAATCTAAAATGCTCTTATTTGGACAATTCAGCAGTCTTCCATTTTCGAGGTCAGTCTAAGACCTTGTTGTTACAAAAGATTGTTAGACTTTGTTGTCATAGAACAATTGTTATATAATAAAAGAACTGCTCCAATAGAACTGCTATCGCTGTACGGCAAGCACGTTCGCATTTATAGAAAAACGAATTACGCTCGCTATCAAATACGAGTCGACCAATAAAACCGTAAATCTCCAATCGATCCGGCTGACCTTCCGACGTCTAGATGTCTAAAGCAGACGCACTAACTGGATACCGTTCAATAATATGGCAGTAAAACACCGAATTTTCTTCTCAAACGAATGAAGAAATGAAATGAGTTAGAATTGTTGAAGAAACAAGGAATATGAAACTGATAAGTGGCAACCGAATACCGATAGTTGATAGCTGACAACTGATAATTCATAAATTGGTATGAAATTGAATATAAATAAAAAAGAAAACAAATCGAAATCTGTTTTTGGCATCTATGTACAAGAAGAGTTTCTTTATCAATACGGAACGTTATTTTTAAACAGATATTTAGGCACAAATGAGCAATATATGAATGAAGTTCTTCAATTTCTGTTATTTGTCCGAAAATTTTGGTAGCCAAACGTCCATATATTGATAAAAGCAGTTTCTAAAGCAATTGTTACTGTGCAGTCTTCTATATAAAACATTTTAAACAATTTCAATGAAACATAACAGGTAAATTGTTGTATCGTAGTTTGCACGTTGCACTTATTTTTTTCGATTAGTTCGTTCATGTGCAAAATGAATGAAAAGCACGTTATTATATCTGTATAGCCCGATCAGTTGTCACTAGATTTACATTTATTCGTGTCATTGGCAGTAGTAGAAAACCGAATGGTAGAAATAACACGGACCGCCCCTATCTCTGTTTCAATTAACTGATTACTGCGTGCATATTGACGCGAGATAAAATCTCGTCGGAAGCACGAAAATTGATGAACGAACGCGTAACGTTATTGCACGTACATGAAGGATAAAGTGCGATGTACGAAAATGAGATTAAGCCGAAGCTGAATGCAACTGGAACGCGCAAAAATAATACACGGTGTACTTCGAGTAGGTCATTAAAAGATGTGTAGTGTAATTTATTTAAAAACGAGATAGACGGTTATTGTAGAAATTATTGTTAAGACAATGAGATTTTGATAATAATGATGTCTTTCGGGAAATTCGTTGAATCATAGAAAGCGCTGAAGAAATAATCTAGAAGAAGAGTAATTTGCAAACATGTGTAAAATAGATGAATTATGATAGCAAATGCCAAGTTGAATCGCGAACCCTATTATTAGACTTCGGACTTTTATGCATTTATGGAAAATTTAAAGGTGCAAAATTGTACAGGATGCACTTAATATGAATAAATGTACAAATTGTTCAAATTATAGTGCGTTTTGTAATACCTGATAGGTAAAATAATCCCCTACCAAAGTTCTGCTTTCTTTGCTATATTACCAAAAATTTGAATCTGCATAAAAATTCGCAGCCTACCTTATCATAAATTATCGCTCAACTGCGTTAATCAAAAGTTTCTACTTAAGTCCTCTACAGCCTTTCTGCTACCCTTCCCAATAGAATTAACTACCACCTACGCTTAGTAAATTAAACGAAGGGGAAGGTTTTATAATTTCCCTCATTACCTTTTGTAACGAAGCAGGGTAGATCGAAAATAGCTCTTGCATTCACACTCCACTGTAGTTATTTGCTTCTCCATCTTTCAAACTTTATCATAATAAATAAATAGGTACGAAGAATTGAGCTGGCGTATTGTATGGCAAAGTATGGCGAAGAATATAATTAACGAGCTCGTTTAAATACCTTTACAGGAGGATTTTAAAAAATTAGGCGAGTCCAAGAAGATACAGTGCTGGCCAAATCTATAAAACCTTGATCGTAATGATTCTATGAATATCAATTTTCTGGTCATTTTATTTCTGTATTAGTTAATGAAGACTTTCTTCAATTATTTAATTATGAGTTTTGTTAAACATTGTCTTCTGCTTTGCAAGATTGTATACAAATTATTTAAGGATTATTGTAATAAAATAATTATTGTAGCAAAGATTGAGCAATGCCGAAGGATTTGATCTGCTAGGAATTATATTTATTATGATCAATTTACTACAGCCTTTTTTCAGTGCTATATAGATATTTATGTAAAAAATTAAAAAAGTTCTTGAGAACCTAGAGAACAATGAAATAGTCTCAAAGAAAAGACAGTTGCAGAAAGTAGAAAGACAATATACATCATGCAACATTGTTCATTCCAAAGATATTTCCATCAGGGGTGTTAAAAATAAAATCATCGAACCGAGTTGCGTACAGCTTTCTTCCCTAAGAAAAGACTTCACAGTATCTCTTGACGTGGCACGAGTGAAGTAGAGATTGATGAAAAAGGTGTTTGCAATAAATGCAATAAAAGATATAATGTCTCTTACAACGGTCGAGCTACAGTAGATATAGCATGATGTTGGGCCAGCCGTGAAGTAGAACAAATTACGTTATGCCAGCCTCGTGCTGCAGTTCCCCTGCTCAAAGCAGAACATGAGCCTTGGGTAACGCGAAGAAGCATCGCTGTTTGCCAGCACTAAGTTCCGGCTCTATCAAGTAATTATGTGTGTTAATATACAGGGTGTCCCACGTAGCACTTTTGACGATTTTTCAAGTACTTGCGATAATCTAACAAAAAATATTTTAAACAAAAGTTCATCAGTTTTCGATTGGCTATACATTGCAATAAAAGGAAGCTCGAATTTTTTTGCATTGCTGCCAAGGCCACCTTTTCATTTGTTTAAATGGCACATTCTATTTTCGACTTAACAGTATGATGGCTCGTGTCAAGACGAATTCGACGACCTAGTACAGTAATGTCTCGAAATAAGGCACAACTTTCTGCTTCGAAATAAGGCAATTCCTATCCCCCCTTCTTTGTTTGAAGTCGCCGCGCTCACCGAGAAATCGGATACCGAGAGAGAGGCGTGAAGTCGTAAGTCTTTACGGTCGAGCGAACAGTGACGTTTCTTAGTAGAAGGATAGAAAATGTAATGCTTCCTCACTTCGTAACGTGTTATGTATATATAAAAATTACCCAATATTAATTTGGCGAGTAAACGTCGCGACGTTGCATACCAATTGTTTAAGACGGAATTTACGGCTCCGCCGAGGAAGTAATCCGTGCCACCAATCGCAACGTAACACACAACGAAACAACTGTTACATGGCGGTTGTTTCCTCACATCTGATAACTCGATTTCCCTAATTATTAAAATAATTGTCAAATAATAAGAGCGTGTGTGACATGGAATTAATGAATGGGGGCGTGCTTCATTCATATGATTCTACCTGCCCCGGAATCGCTTAGGTTAAAACGAGAAAGCATGTCATATTCTATCCTCTAAAGTGTCACATTTCGCCTCGACGGAAGCCTTTAATATTTTGCCGCTATCTCGAGCCCCTCGCTCGTAAACCGTGTTCGCTCACGGCCCCCTCGAGATCAAAGTCATGCCGAATAGTGCACTGATTCGATATAAGGCACTGGCCGGTCCCGAGCCAGTGCCTTATTTCGAGACATTACTGTATGCCATGACCTTCGGTTGTAATTCTACGTGGTTTGCTTCTCTTTTTCTTTTGAAATTCTTCATAACTTCGTAAATTTTTTTTCAATATTATAGAATGTTTGTGCAGTTGGATGGTGCCTTTCCGAGTGCTTTGCAGCATACAGATCTGCTGCTTCACGTGCAATTTCTTTTACATTCACTAAGTATTAGCAACATATCAACATTTTCACTGTTAGAATACATTTTCTATTAGTTAATATTAAACTACGATTTGTTCTCGTGACAAGTCAAGGCTAAGCAGAAGAACTGTCTTAAGGTCTAGTCACCAATTACCTACTCACTAAAGTAATAACTAAGCCATCACATGTTGACATTTTTTCTTTGTTGTGGATTGTCGACAGTTCGTAGACAAGTTCGTTGATAAATTTCTAGTAACGCAACATTTAGTCAAGGTTCCTGAATTGAATGTAATTTCGAGTCTTAATAATAAACACAAGTTATTATTATCCATTCAAAGGGATTATCATTTTTGGCTGAAATTTTAATTTCTTTGTCTTCAAGGTCATTCGAAGGTTATGATATACTAAGTCGTCGAATTCGTCCTAATAGGAGTTACAATACCGTTAAGTCAAAAATACAAAGCACCATTTAAAAAAATGAAGATGGCCTTGACAATAATAAAAAGGAACTCGAACTTTTTTTATTGCAATGTATAGCCAATCTAAAATCAACCTTTGTTTAAAATATTTTTTTGTTAGATTATCGCCAATACTTGAAAAATCATGAAAAGTGTTACGTAGAACACCCGGTATATTTATGTGTATTTTAGAACACACATTTCATACACAATTAGAATAAGGCCAAAGGTCGCTGATTTCAGCCGATTTCTACGATTTTCGATCTTCTTCTGTGATCGTTAAACATTTGTAGCTCCGAGAAATGTTAACCGATTTGGATGAAATTTTCAGGATGCATATATCTTGCTTACTTCAGGATGCATATATCTATAAAAAGCATTTTTTAGATCCTCATTATAAACTTAGATAAAAAAGTTTAAAAGGATGACTTTCACTGTACAATGACGTCTAATGATGTGTGATGACTTGCTTGTGTAACAGCGAAAATTCCGATTTGTTTCAGAACAACGAAAACAAGATATCTAGTGAACTAGTCCTTCTATCTTTTTGCAAAAGGTCAAGCCGTTTGGTCCAAATATAAATAATTCTGTTTTTGAGTGTCCGAATATTTTCGGGAGTCACTGTAAATCGTTTGCAGAAATGCATTCATGTTGACAGTCATCATTTTGAGCACCCATTAAAATAAATTTTCTCTCATTAATCATCTAATTACGATTATTTAAATATACTAAGCGTATTATATCAAATAATAACAGCTACAATACAGACAATAGTAATGTTAATATACCATATCATCTTTTATAAATCGTTTGCAGAAATGTATTGATGTTGACGGATATCGTTTTGAGCACCCATTAAAATGAACTCTCCTTTATTAATCATCTGATCACAGTTAGTTCACCATTTACATCAACAATCCAAGTTTTATGAATTTTTCGTACTCAAGGTCACGCAAAGGTCATAATATCATAGGTCATTGGACTCGTTTTAACCTTAGCTATCATATCGCCGTATCAAAAGTATATAGTCTCATTGAAAAGAACTTTAATGGCTTTGAAATCTTGAAAAAAATGACCTCGAGAAAATTTACAAGTACTTATTTCCCTTTGACATTTTTCCCTGTCATAATAAATAAGCGAGATATTTGGGACGCTCAAGTTGGGCGCGCCACCTTGTGTAAGGCGACAAGTTAAAAAATAGTAAAGTACCCATTTTAGTGTCTACACAGACGTTGAAATATCTTTGCACCACCACGCCCCGATGACTAATTTGAATGCTAGCGTCAGGAAGGTTTTCCCTTCTGTCCATTACCGCAGACGCTTTACATCTTCATTCGCGTGGCCATCGAGAACACGGTTTCAGGAACTAAAAAGAGGACGCGGCACAACGAAGAGTGAAATCCTACAAACGTGACAGGCGTGTAGACGACAACAGCACTAATACACGAACGAACAAGGGGCGCTAAAACTTTCGACACGTTCAGTTTTCCTCCTCCCATACGAAACCTTCCGCAATCACTTGTGTCCCTCTTTCCTCCCCGTTTCGCTCAGACGTGTCATTTATATATTAACGCGAGTTAAACGAGTATCCAATGACTGAATTTTCTGTGTATCAAGAAGAATTATGCGACCCTTACAAAAGTGAGCTGCAATAATTGTTCTTTCCTGTTACTTTTATTGTGAGATTATTGCAATATTATTTATGCAGTTTCGTATAAATTGAAATTTCTGGCAGTCTTATTAAACTTGAATACGAATATGTATATCTTTTTTAACTTTGGTTTAAACGTGAGTAGAATATAGAAGGCATCGACTTAAAACAAAAGTGTATAATATATCCTGTTTTGAATGAAAGTGTCTTTTGTTATAAAAGTGCTTGTTTATGCATTTTCATCGCTGTCAGATGTTTTCATTTAAAAAATATCGCAATGGATCGTGTCTTTGAAAATAAAAAATCTCAGAATATACATGCATAGCTGTACATAAGCTATTCATTCAAGATGCGCTGTGGCACGTCATCCTAAATTCCCACCACTCCTCGTGACTTAACACCGTCAGCTAGAAAATTCGAACAATACATCTACTTTAATGTCCTTCTCGCCGTTCCTGCAGGCATTTTCTGCTCATAAATCTTTGCCACATCCGCTCGCCTACAACTTACGTACTGTACTGGCTACGAAACTCTGTCCAATAAAACGCCAACGATTCGTTGACAAATATATTCTCACTGTGCCAATAAAAGTCTTATGGTTCGTTGTTGGTCTCTCGAATTGAATAAAAACGAATTTATCGTTCTTGTCCTCCAAAATTGAACGGAAATGAATTTATCAATCGTCTGACGATATTTATAATAAATCAAAGTTTTTTCTGTCTGAAAGTTTAGAATAAATAGGAAAAAAATCATTATTACTGTAATTATTTACCGGAATTGTATTGAATTCAGTCAATTATGATTTTTATTTCATATATTACCATGACTTGCCTTTAAAAATTGTCAGTCTGACTGTATTTGTTAAAAATCAAATCGTTTCCTATGCAGAAGCTTAAAATAAATAGCGAACGAATCATAATTATCATAATTACTTACCAAAATCTAAATGAATTCAATCAATTGTAAATTTTATTCTGTAGTTTACTATGATTTGTCTTTAAAACTTGTCAAATTTATGAATGACATTTATTAACAAATTATTTCTGTATTGAAGCATAGAATAAATAGCAAACGAATCAGTATAATGACTATAATTATTTACCAAAGTTTTAATAGAATTCAATTGTTTATAAAATTGCTTTGAAAACTTATTTGTTTTGCCTTTAAAAATTGCTTCAAGTCAACGAAAATATAAACATCTCAGGCAAAATATTTTAATTCCCTTTTCCTCTTTGCCCAAAAAGAAACGCCTTCCACTTCTGTCAGTGGTACGCACGATATTTGAATATTGCGTGAATCTGTGTGTGCGTGTTTGAAATGCTTGTCATGTGCAGATCTTGACTACGAACGTGTACCGCATTTTCCGTATCACGAAATAGTAAAAAAAAGGTTTCCCGAGATATCTGGGAAGTCTGAGAGCGCAAGGTGTGCGCCGGTCTTTGCAGATTCCCTTGGATATCTGTACACCAGCAATTTCTCGGTTCATTCCTTTAAATTGGATGCTGAACGAGAAGGCAATGGAGACCACTTGCTTTTCGGCACAGTTGGACTTAATCGCGATGAAAATGTTTGTTACGCCCACGCCTCGAAGCATCGGTTCAATAGCGCGCTTTAGATACAAACGTTTATGTTCATACGGGTTCTACAAGAATAGCGGAATTTGTCGTTGAAAAGATATTACGTAACACAATTTTTAATGCACATTGAATAAAACATTTTTTATCGTCCGAGAAAGATCATCAGAATAATCGGAAACAAGTCTTTTTAGAAGAATTCTGAATTATTACAGATACGTTTTTGTGAGCTAAAGATAAATTACTTAAAGGGAGTGTGAACTACCCTATTGAATTACAAAATGAAAAAGTAGGATGCAAGGCGCTAGCCTGTTTGATAAAATAACATCAATTAGGCGAGTAAATTATAAAAACAAATAAGAAATTTAAAACGGGTGTTTTGATTATTAAAATCTGGAGGATACGAACAAATTCTGCAAACACCATTTGAGAATAAAAACTCTAATGTGAACTCTAACCGAATCTCAGAGGAATAACGAATTGATATACACAAAGGTGCATTTAAGGTGGATTTATAAGTTTCAATGTTGACCATTGGAGCAGAGACTGGGAAACTTTATAAATAAGGTCAGACAATTTAATGGTTCAATCAGAACACTGCGGAGTAGGAATCAAGGCTGCTAGAAAGCGATCAGCGAAGGAACTTCTAAAAGTAGTTTGCAGATGGTTAATGGTTCGCCAAGGAACAGCATTCGAATGGGGGGGGGGGGGGAGGAACTAAGCCGAGGATTGGCTGGCATAATTTTGAATACTTTAATTAGAAAATTACAAGAATGCGAAATGCGCAGGATGTGCAAGCTGCCGGATGTCAAGTGCAGGAACACACTTGAATGCTGCTGCAAAGCTGGTTGAACGTCACGCCTTGATAAGCGAGAAGACATTTAATTATGGAGGACAAAAATTAGAGGATTAACAGATATACAAATGTATGTTGCTGTGTATTCATTGGGGCTGGGATATGTATACAGGGTGTTCGGCAACTGCGTGTCAATATTTTAGGGGATGATTGGTGAGGCGATTCTGAACAACTTCTTCATTTTCCCAAATGTTGGCCAAGGCATCGTTTTTGAATTATTAACGAAAAACACTGACCCAATCAGAGCGCGCGCTCAGCCGAGAGGACATTCAAGATAGCGGCTGAGCGTACCACGATCGTCTCTCGGCTGAGCGCGCGCTTCACCCGCGCTCTGATTGGTCAGTGTTTTTCATTAATAACTCAAAAACGAAGCCTTAACCAACATTTTGATAAAGAAAAAAGTTGTTCAGAGTCGCCTCAGCAATCGTCCTTTAAAATATTTGCATGAGGTAGTGAAACATCCTGCATAGGGTGGGGCTTTTAAAGCAATCACTTGAATAACTTGTTTAGTCTTGATTATAAAACAAATGTTTCAGACCGAATTAGTTTGTTTTCAAGGGGTACATAATGTGATGTAATTAATTTTTGTATAGGCAGAGACGCAGAGGAAATGCAAAAAACAAACCTGTATTGTTAAATAAAAGCTACTCAAAGTCAACTACAATGGAAAATAAATTATCTTAAAATGCTCTACTTGCGAGGTTTTCTGTTTGTAGATTATCGCTCTTACAATCGCTAATGCACATCACGGAACACAAACCAACATTTGTGTTTACATTGTATATTACATTCGTAAATATTCAGTTGTTTATGTTTTGCGACCTATATTAGCGAACTACAAGAGCGATGTATCATATCAGTATGTATATCAATTAACAAGTATATCAACTATCAGAAAGACACATAGGTATTCATAAAACACTTTCAGACAATTTATTTTCCACTGTAGTTGACTTCAAGTAATTTTCATACAAGTCGTTGTATTCGTCTTGAAAAACGGTCTATCAAAATATAAATAAAAAACATAATATTCCATTTCAAAATACAGGTTTGTTTTTTATATTTCCTCTACACCTCCATCAATAAAAAAAAAAACTTAGATACATCACATTATGTGCCCCCCAAAATCAAGCGAATGTGATATAAAGCATTTTTTTATCATCAAAACCAAGCGAGTTACTCAGGTTATTTATTTTACATACCTGTTAACGAATTGTAAAATATTAAGTCTAATTTAAAAAATATATATTTAGTTAAACCATGAAAATTGTGCTTAAAAGTCTTGTAATTAGTTGCAAATACGAGAATTCCATATTTCAAGTTGAAACATTCACGTAAAAAATATATTTTGCATGTTGAACATCGAAACCATTTAATTTGTTTAAATCATTTCTAGATTTAGAAATCACTAGCTGCAGACCCGATTTACGTGAATATTTACAATGCGGAAAAATACTGCACGTGTAAAACAGTTTCGGGTTGCAATCAATCAAATGGGAACACATGCACAGCTGTGCGAACCATATTTATATTAAAAAAGTTGAAAATATAAAAGTTTCCCATGCATCAAATTCAAAGGTTCCCATGCAATTTTTTAAACTGACAGATCGTAGGATTTAACAAAAAGTAATCGTGCTACAATTGATCTGGTTTTAAATTGTAAATTTCGAATGAATCCACGATTTTTTTTTTTTTTTTTTTTTTTAATTTTAATTTAGAGTCGCATCAACAGCAGCGGTTATTAGCGACTATTATTGGCCCGATTTAACTGATTATGGTGAGGACTTGGTGGGAAACTTGTAGAGGATAGTTAATGGGATCATGGATAGTGGTGTCACAGTCTTCACAGATCGTTGAAAATTTCGATGGTCTTGCAGAATACTAGCAACGTGTCCTGGTACGAGGGTGAGGTAATCGTCCCGATTAGGTTGTCCGTAATTTTCATGTTTCTTCTAACTTGATCATACTTCCTGCATTCAAGGATGATGTGGTTGATAGTTAAGGGTGTACTGCATGTTTCACATAGCCTGGGATGACTGTTATTAAGGAGATATGAGTGTGTTAATTTGGTGTGCCCGGTTCTTATTCGGGTTATCGCCACTTGCTGTTTTCTGTTGAATTTCATATTTGTTGTCAAGTCGTAGAAATTGTCGACTGCTTTATGGAGTGGGCTAGCATTGAAATTTCTCCATGTGCGATTCCAAACCTGTTTCCACAATGATTTAATGTGTTGGGTGATGTCGACGGAGGTGATGAGTAAGGGTTGTTCTTCAATATGTAGGGTGGATGCAATTTTTGCTTCTAGATCAGCCATAACATTCCCGTAGATATCCATGTGGGAGGGGATCCATGCCACAGTTATTGTTTTGCCAGCTTTGACCAATTTGTTGTAGATTTCTTGGTTTGCTACACACATTTCCATGGATTGTTTCATATTTTGGGTTTTTATAATGGCGGACAGTGAGTCCGAGAAGATGATGAATTTGGATTCTGGGGAGCTGCCAATGAAGTTGAGCGCCAAGTAGAGGGCATATATTTCAGCTGTAAGAATGTTATTAAACGCGTGCAGACTGCGTATACTTGCCCCTTTTTAATCCACGATTTTTGTTTAAACATATTACAACGATTCATTGAATCAGAATGTTTTTATGCTTTCTCGATACTTTCGTAAATGTACAGCTTCTACATCTACTGCATTTCTTAGTAACAGCAAAAAGCTGATTACGAAGTCGATCACTAAAATTTTAAACTATTCAACATATCATACTCTTAACTATTACATTTTCTGTTGTACTTATTTATTTCTTACTTTTCACCATAAAAGTCATAGTTATATGAATATTCGATTTGATAACAAATGTCACATGACACTGTTGCCATGAAATACTACCCCGCGTCCCTTTTTGATATGTGCCTACTAGTTTGTATTAATGTTTAAAGAAAATCATGTCGCGTATTTATTGAGCTGACGATAATACGGGCACGTTCCCCAATGATGGACAAATTAATCCATGCCGGTACTACATCGCCCAGGAACAAAATTCCGTATCATCGGCTGGAGTCAGGGTGGGATCTGTCGCATCCAGGGCAAACGACCAGATAAAAATGAGATGGTGCTATTTATCCTTGCGCCGTGCCCTCTTCTTAGTACGCCCAATTGGGGCTAAACGAAGGTACAGTCAACCTGTGTATCTTTAACTGACATATAGCGTCTGCGGTATGAAATGAATGGTTAATAAAATAAGCTATACCTATAGCACAGAAAAAGACATCAGGGCTATGTATTATACTTGGCGCTATACAGAGTGTCCCATAACACATAGAAGAGCCGGATATCGGAGATTCCTGAGGCGATACCGAACAACTTTTTCCTTTGGCAAAATGTGAGGCTTTGTTTTTGAATTATTAACAAAAAACACTGGCCAATCAGAGCGTGTACTCGTGGACGACATCTCGTGGCGTGCTGCATGTTGACGTTCGGCCGGTGCCCCGATCCAAATGCGTCGGTATATCAGGTAGTAAATGTTGTATTGAATATCGAGTCAATGCAATGAAGATTAATGTCAAATTATTCGTTACTCGTAAATAACAAATAAAAACGCTATGCCGACGCGTTTGGGCACCGGACGAACGTCACCATGCAGCACGACGCGACACTCCACCCCTGAGTGGGGGCTCTGCGCACCCTCCAAGTGGCCAGTGTTTTTCGTTAACAATTCAGAAACAAAGCCTCGAATGACATTTTACCGAAGGAAAAATTTGTCCAGAATCGCCTCAGGAATCTCCCATATTCGGCTCTTCTATGAGCTATGGGACACCCTGTATACAATGACGAGCACATAAAATTTTATTGCAGAATTTACTTGCAGTAGCATTTAAGAATTTAGCAATTTAATTATTTTAACCACTTAATTATCCATTATCAATTTAAATATCCTGTTATTTGGAACTTAAAGTAGATTTCTTTTGGTATACCCTATACAGGGTGTTCTGCTACTGCATGTCAACATTTTGAGGGATGATTGCTGAGGCAATTCTGAACAACCTTTTCCTTTGCCAAAACGGCGGTTAAAGCTTTGTTTCTGAATGATTGACGAAAAACACTGACCAATCAGAGCGCGTGTAGAGCTCGCGCTTAGCCGAGAAGGCGTTCAAGACTGAAGTTGAGCGTATCCCGATCTTCTGTCGGCTGAGCGCGCGCTCTACACGCGCTCTGATTGGCCACCATTTTTCGTTAATCATTCAAAAACGAAACTTTAATCACCGTTTTGGCAAAGGAAAAAGCTGTTCAAAATTGCCTCAACAATCGCTCCTTAAAATATTGACATGCAGTAGCAGAACACCCTGTATATAGTATCGTGTATCATCGTGCTGAGTAATGTTAAATGTATCTACAGATTTTGAGAAACATAATCCGTGGCTCGTCATTCCCCCCTCAAAGCAGGATTTACAGTTACATTTGTACACGAACAGCGTCCCTCAAGACAGTATATCATTGTCTGCGATTGCAAGACGTCTTACGCGAATTCACCTTGTTCCCGTTTCCGCAAAGCCAAGACTTACATACTTCGTGCAGAGAACGTGCACGGATTGCATCGTACTTACTTCCAGAGCACCTGTTAATAGCCCCTTAAATTCTTCCGATTGCAATTTAAGACCCTAGGAACGTTTACCGTTTCGCATATTTCTGTGTATTGCCTTGCAAAATAATTACAAAATAAACTTTGTAGACATATTTTTGGGGAATTAATATTACATTTGTAGGTGTTTGTTCGAAAAGAAAAAATGTTTATTGAAACAATTTAAATAGTGTTTTGGAGTTTGCTTAAAAATAAAGATTGTGGGTGTTTTTTTTCATGAACTTTTCTTCAACTCATTTGGGTGAATGCTTTCTTTACTTCGGTACTTCCACTACCTCTTCTCCCTTTCCGAAGCGCGCTTTACCTTGGACAAATACCGCTGCATTTTATTTGAATTTGAAAGCTTGAAACGTGATCCCTCGGTAAAACATCGAAAATGTCATATGAGCTAGAAGGGAATTTTACGACAATACTGTGTGCGCACATCTGTTCATAGCTACTTCTTCCCAGCAACTTGGTACACGTATATGCGCCGCGTAAAAATATAATGGTATTCCCTAAGTGATCACTTATTTGCATTTATACTCTTTGTAATGAATCGCATACTAAAAGCATTGCTGTTAATAATAAAATCAGAAAGGAAATGTAGGGCACAACACAGTATTAAGTCTTGAGTGTTGTTGTGTGCTGTTGAATTTTGTCGAGTGCTGTGTCGTATTGTTGAGTGTTGTTGCGTCGTGTTTTTGAATGTTCCTTATGTTGTATATCGTTGTATGCTATTGTGTGTTGTTGAGTATTGATGCAGTCATCAATGGATGTTTTATTGAAAATAAGAAATAGAGCCTGACAAGATGAATGACCAGACACCACAAAATATAATGGCTATTCAAAACTTGTATTATTAATTGAATGTGTGTCGTCGAGTGTTGTATTGTGTTTTTGAGTGTCGCTGAGTGTTGATACAGTCGTCAATACATGTTTCATTAAAAATAATAAATATAATCCGACAAGATGAATCACCATACACTACAAAATATAATGACTATTCAAAACTTCTATTATTAATTGAATGTATGTCGTCGAGTGCTGTTGAGTGTTAACACAGTTGTCAATGCATGTTTCATTAAAAATAATAAATATAATTCAACAAGGTGAATCACCGGACACTACAAAATATAATGGCTATTCAAAATTTGTATTACTAACTGAAGATATGTCGTCGAGTGTTGTTGCGTATTGTTGAATGTCATCCAGTTTTGTCGAATGATGTGTTTTATTGTGTGTTGTTCAGTATTGTTGAGTGCTGAGTGTTGACACAGTCGTCAATACAAAAGCCATTAAAAATAAAAATGCAATCTGATAAGATAAATCACCAGACACTTCAAAATATAATGGCCACTCAAAATTTTGTACTAAAGTATCCCATTTAAATCTACTGCTAAATAATATATTCCTATGCAGAACGGATATACATACATGTATATGTGTTGTAACTACAAATAATTACAAGTTTAGTATGCTGAACAAGTTTATCTTAAACTTTCTCATATCGCTTCCAATTCTACGAAATACAATTTTGTTTAAATTGTCCGAATTACAATCTAACTGAATGAAAGGCAATTTTCGTACAACCACTTTCTTGGAGCGATAATACCATGGGATGAAGAAAGCTCATGGACTAGAAGTAACACAGATTAAAAGGAGCGCCAATCAAATAATCTCGAATAGAATTCTAGGAAACAGATGTTACTAAATGTTGCAAAACATTACACGAAAATGTATACTCGTTTATGTAACATAAATTTCTCGCATAAAACGTTACTGAAATTTGGAAGTGTATTATGCAGTATCTGTTTCTGTGTAATCCAATCTACCAGTCCTGCCAAGTCACTCTTACGAAACCCTGCAATGAGTCGATATACTGTATGGTTGAGTTTTAATGAACCCTTATCGGCACATCGTCGCCCGTTTATCCAGAATGACCATTAGAGCTGCGAACTGTTACGGAACTATTGATAACCATCTTGTACGCGTTATGAAAAGGAAACACGCACATGCATCGGAATAAGAGGGAACTTTACTTGAAAAGATTCGGGGAATAATAGATTGAAAAAGGTTATGCAATGTGCATAAAAGTGCAACGGAGTTGTACCGGATTGAGATTAAGCATGGAATATACATAAATGCAAATATATGATACATTCCATTCTGTGGACTTCTGGAAACAATGTTTTAAGTTTTTCTTATTTGTCGCAGTATCCAAATTCATTCGTTGTTTGATACATTCGATATGAATAAAATAAGCTATATTCAAATTCGCAAATTTCTAACCATGATATGTATTTATTCATTTCATTTTTAAGTTATTCAAATGTAGGTACGTATTATTTTCATTATTCTACGAGGCCTTTATTACAGCTGAATTATTAATTATGCTTGTTTTAAATGAAAAAAGCTTTCGTGTACAGTCTTGATTTACTTTTCCATAGTAAATATCATGATTACTAAGACATTTATATAAATACTTCTCATCTAAAGGTATCTGATGGCTATTAATGTATCTTTTTCTGGTACATCTTTAGCGTTTTACAATTAATGATACTGATAAGACAACTAAATACTAAACACTAAATACTAAATACTAAATACTATTTGAATGCATTCAATCACCGCCATATTTCTGTAACTATATTTTCTATTCTATTTTCCATATTAACAACATGTATAGGTATGTGTACTAAAATGTGCATAAAACTCTTTACACCTACTCTGTCCTTCAAAACCTTTTTAACCATTTTTTCCCACTTTACTTTCAGCCTTAAAAATTCGCAATCGTACACCAAAAATGTACGCCAAGATCGGTGCAGGCATTGGCCAATTTCCTAAAAGTTATCAAGAGGGCACAGCTCGGCAACTTTCATTAAAAAAAAAAGAAATACATATGTACATATAACTGCATATCAAAAAGACCAGACAGCTGAAACAAAATTCAAGTCCAGAAATCGGTGGTGACCGATTGTAGTAACAGCCCGAGCCAATTGCAGATTGCACTCGACCCAAGCAATAAGGTCATTCCGCTTCGTTCCATACCGATTGCTCTCGCATCGGCTTCGATATTAACTGCCGAGCCCATTTCTGTTTTTCTCTCCTCGGACAATGCCACCCCCGTTGTATCGAATCCATTTTTCCCATTTCCTCCCAGTCTCGCCCGTAGTCCTTTCTCTTTCGTTCTTACTCGTTCAACTCGCGTCTGCGTTCCTCCAGGTGTCTTCGATTCTTCCCCTTTCACGTGCCGGCTATTCAAACTCACCTCGCCCGGTCCGGCACGTTTTATCTGTTCCACCCCGTCCCCACAGCTACGCCACCGAAACTAATTTAAGGAAACAATTAAAGTCGTTCTTGATTAATGGCGGCGAGCAATGCGTTTCGATATTTCCTATTGTCTGAAACTTTCTCTCGCGAGAAACACTGTGTTTGACTGTTATCTTTTAGCCCTAGATTGGAATTTCATTTTTATTTTTATCGAACATTTTGAATGAAAATACCTCTGCTTTAATTTTAATCTGTCGTTTTGTTGATAATAAATAAATTTTATTATCAACATTCGTTATTCATACATCGGTCTTATAATTTGTTGGATTTTTGATAAATAAATTAGTTCATTTTTGATAAATATTATTCACTATAATTGTAATTACAATTTAATCATAATTTTAATTATAATTCATTGATTAAATCAATTTTAGATATTCTACTGAAGATAATTATTGTTATACGATGCTAGCATATAAAGTATAGCCTGGGCATTATAATCAGATATACAGAAGTGTAAGCTTCTGCAGCTTTCTAAAATAAGTAGTGCTTGTAAAAATGTCTATAAATGAATTACTGCGATATTTATAGTTTATTTCTTACTTTGTTGCAGGAGCAGCTGTTTATAGTCACTGACAGAGGAAGCATATTTGTATGTAAGAACTTTTCTTCCATTTGCATTTAAATAATATCGACTATATATCATAGACAAATCAATATACATAAAAATTAAGCTTTTTAAAAACATCAAAATTGACCAAAAATTAAATCGTCTGAAATTCACTAAAATTGAAACGATAAATCCTATGGAAGGGAACTAATCGTAGCATCAAAAAATGAAAAGAAAACGAAAGGAAAATAACGATTTCAATTGCGTTAGCAACCTGTATTCCGAATTATCGCTGCCGATAATTACGCAGCCAATTACCGAAAGTTCGCAGCATAATGAAATTGTTCCGGAGGCGGGGACTGGGAATTTCGCATGCATTACACGAGGAAATTGGCCAAGTAAACGGACATTCGTCTGAAAGCCGCGGAACGATCGATTTCCGAGTTTGTGGTTTTCAGTCAAGTTAGCAGCCGGAGTTGCGCATCAAAAACGATGCGACATTCTGCAACCGGCGCAAACTGACTGTTTGCGGTCTGCGATACTGCGTAGATAGGTCAGAAATTTCACAGGCCAGACCGGAAATTATGAATGCCTGCCGCGGCCCGCCATTCGATATTTCCGCCCTGCAGGCTCGTGATATTCTTAGTTATTAAGCTCTTGCTAGAAAGGAACCACCCTCGATCCGATAGAACACGAGACGCGATACGTGTAACCCTCTATCAATTTCTTGAGAGCTTTTTATTAAGAAAGAGGAGAAAGCTAATTCCATGGACTTTTTCTGCGACGTATATGCCTATACATAAAGGGTGTTCTGCTACTGCATGTCAATATTTTACGGAGCGATTGCTGAGACAATTTTGAACAGCTTTTTCCTTTGCCAAAACGGTGGTTAAAGTTTTGTTTCTGAATGATTAACGAAAAATGGTGGCCAATCAGACCGCGTGTAGAGCGCGCGCTCAGCCGACAAAAGATCGTGATACGCTCAACTTCAGCCTTGAACGCCTTCTCGGCTAAGCGCGTGCTCTACACGCGCTCTGATTGGTCAGCGTTTTTCGTTAATCATTCAAAAACGAAGCTTTAACCACCGTTTTGGCAAAGGAAAAAGCTGTTCAAAATTGTATCAGCAATCGCTCCTTAAAATATTGACATGCAGTAGCAGAACACCCTGTATACAGAGTGTTCGGTCACATGTGGGCAAAAATGAAAGAGGCAATTCCATGGGCTAAAATAAGACGAAAAAATAGAATAAACTTTTTTCGATTGGGATTTCGTTTCCGAGAAAATTGAGGTTGATAATTCATCGATGGCAGGTGTATCAAAGAACCTACAACCTGGTACAACCGGAAATTTCGGCCAAAAGAGGGTGAAAAGAATGTGATTAGTTATGTAAAAATACGTCGAAAACAAAGAATAATATTTTTTCTTACCACGCTCCTAGGAGCAAAAAAAGCTCCTAGGAGCTTTTTCAAGAAAATTCGTCGCGTGTCCACGTAATGAAGGAGCCACAACGTGGCACAACCGGAAATCGTGGTAAGACCGGACAGAGGGTAATTTTTCATGTCAAAATAAGTTGAAAATCAATAGTAAAATGTTTTCGTACGTTTCGTTCTCAAGAAAATTGAACTCGAAGGAAGTCAGTTTTAGTAGATTGCGGCTACTTAAGTACACGAGTACTTACCGAATTTTTAAAATCGAATTTCTTGAAAACGAAGCCACGATTGAGGTTTCCTCGCATAAAAATAAGCCAAAATTGGAGAGCAACATTTTTCCATACAACGCTTCGTTTTTGCGGAAACAGAGTTTGAATATTCGTTAAGCGCCCGACTGGTCGCCATCTTTTTAGTTCATCCAACAACTAGCTTTCTTCAAACTGAGTTTTATCGAAAACGAAGCGTCGCATGAAAATATTGTATTGTTTGTTTTCGACGCATTTTGACATGAACAATCATTTAGTTTCAAGTTTTCCAATTCCCGGTTGCACCAGGTTGTAGCTTCGTTAGTACAGATACACTCAATGAATTTTCAAATTCAATTTTTACGAGAACGAAACCTCAAAGAAACAATATTTATTCTACTTTCTTCGTCTTGTTTTAGCCCATAGAATGACCCATTTCATTTTTGCCTATTCCAATTGCTTTTGTATATTCCAAACGCGCTTTCATGGTAAATAATATTGTTTAGATTTTATTTTTAATGGTATGGGAACAAAATTTTGGTAAAAATTATTATTATTAAATATACAGGGTGACCCACTAAATACTGACATCTTGATTTACATCATTGTTATTACCGGTATAAAAAAATGTTCGAAGTAAAAGTTGAATGGCTTCAACGGAATCATCTTTTCATGTTAAATACATAAATACAGTTCACTTTCTGTGCGCTGTTAATGAAAACGCGTCATTACATATTTCGTGCATAACATATTCATTTGTAACTCTGTAACAAACCGCTTATTGCAAAACTTTATACAACATTTTTTTTCTATTTGTCTGTAGATCACTCGCAGTTTGGGTTTGGGACAAACTGTATATTGTATTACTTGCTATTTGATTTCATTTATTTCAATTGCGTGGAAAGCTACTCTTATGTAATGAGGAATGCATTAAACAGTAAAATTTTGTGGCATATATAGGGTGATTAAAAGAAAATGTATCGTGTAACATTACATATATCACTTTATTATTGCTGTAAACAATATATTTAATTCAAAAAACCGTAAAAACTTGTTTGTCCCTAACAATAAATTATAAACTATTTTTACCTTTATTACTTTATTAATCTCTGTGTGAAGCACTCAATTAGAATTTACAGTACTTATTAAAAGCATTTGTTGTAAGAAAAAAGCACTTTTAAGTCCACACTTATTAAGCTTTTTCTTAATTCCTTAGCATTTGATACAATCGTTTCTTAAACAGTGTGTATTATTGTTCCCGCACTAAAAATCCTGTATGACTTGTTATCAGTTCCATTATTTTTATGCAACTGTATTCGTTACCCGGTTTAACTCCCAATACAATTGTAGACTATGGATGAATTCTGTCTTTCTCACAAACTTTCGCTCTTTCTTTATTGCTCAACGAGCAGAACAGGGTGTTACAGTAATATTCTGTAAGAAGCAACTAGCTCCGGACCGGCCAGTTGTTCATTACGGAACAGGTATACTATTTGGCTTGATTTTGTTTTCGAACGGGACGAGAGCGAACACGGTCGACGAGCGAGAGGCTCGAGATAGCGACTAACCATAAACGGTTCCGTCCAGACGAAATGTCATTGTTTAGAGAAGAATAGAATGCCCTCTCATTCTACGAACGAAGCACGCTTCTGTTCATTAATTCTGTCACACGCGCTCTTATTTTTTGACAATTGTTAATATCAGTGAAATCGGCTTTCAATGTTTATTAAACGTAAAGAAACTGCGTCTTGATCCGAAATAAGCAACTCGCTCGGGACCGGCCAGTTGCTTACTACGGATCAGGTATGCTATTCGATGAGCCAGCGAGGGTCTCGAGGAAGCGATACATCATAATGTGTTTGGTTCTATTCGGCGACTTCAAACAAAGAAGTGGGGTTGGTGAGTTGTTTATTTCGAGCCAGAAGTTAGTTCCTTATAACAGATCAGCACTGTATTCATTTTGAACACTGATTCGGGTTCCGAAATGCTTCCATGCAAATACGGTCGTGCCTACGTGCGGTTGCATTTCGATTTAATGCCATGAAATGAACAATTTACAAGTGTGCACTTTTCGTTTCAGTTTTGTACGGTTGCGTTGTGAAACGCGTGTGATATTTTTAACCTCGGTTCGCTATTAACCGTACACTTAGCGCTCGCATCTTCGCAGAAGCTATGTTGTTTACGAAACTTTCAGATTTGCTCATTTATATTTTTGACTTTTATTTGGGAACTTTATTAAAGCTGAGACAGAGGAGTCGAGATATTCTTCCATATAGGAATGTTGCTCATGCTTCTATACAACGAAACAAAATGAATTTCATAGCTTTTTTCATTCATGGAGTGACATATTTCTTTTCCTTAAACAAATTTTCGAAACCGTTGATATTTAACATGCTTTGTTAATTTTATTTTTAGCACCTATTTATTGGTCAGTAAAAATTTAACTAAACAACACTCCATGTAAAAAGTAAAAATATTATGAAATTAATTGCTCGATTATTTTTCGAAGTTTTGCATAATTATTTACTTATTACAGAAATGTAAATTCTTTTGAGCAGCAATATATAGTAAATATAAATGTAAATCACCCAATTAATTATTGTATATATTTCACGTATTACAATTTATAATGATTTGTATATATTTTTCATCCGCGCAATAAAGATTCATTGAATTCATTAAGATGTTGCTGCAAGAAAAAGCTAGAAGCTTAAATTTAACAGTTTTATTTCATGCGTTACGCTTTCCATCAAAGAGTTCTTATGAAGCGTTACGAAAGAAATCTTGAAACACTTTTCACTAGTTTCACATTATTGCAGTTTGGAAAACTATACATTACACAGATTTATAGATTCTATCGTACACCGCTTTCTCTTGCATTTGCAGAGTGCGATGCTATCGAACATTTCATAGACATTTTTTTAGATGTCAAGCAAAAACCAAATCCTATCAATGCTGTTTTTATAAACGTACGCTTTAGTTTGTCAATCAACATTTTGTAAATAAATAAATATAATATTCAAGCATGTAATTTATATTGACTTGTCCTTTTAAAATTGCTCAAAACATTTTATGAAAATAGTGTACAATTTACAATCCCACTTTCATTATTCCGACGAGTTTCTGCATTACCCAAAATAGATACAGACTAGTTTACACCTTTTAAAAATTTATTATTTTCACAGATAGAAATGCCAATACTTCGCGCAACACTTTTTGTATACTTATAAAGGATGAATAAACTTGCGCATAAAATGATACAAAAGATGAGGACTGCTACCATGAATAATTTCACACTTCGATAATAATGAAAAAAAAAATTCATAAAGATTCTGCAAGGTATATTTAGTACTATTTGATAGAATATCTAATATAGCTCTAAGAAAAAAAACTGCAGATAACGTTCTCCGAAGACAAAGTGCAATTTTACCAACACTGACAGACGATTTATGACGACTTATACGTAAGAGAAAGAAAAATGTTCTGGAATGGAAAGAGGGGTGTCACCTTCGTCGTTTTCTGACAGCTGTCCTCCAGTCGTCCGTCTTCGCTTTTATTTCCCGAACGCTCCAATAAGTTTCCATTCTCAGGAAATTTCATAGAAAAGAACGATTTCTTTGCACCTTACAACCGGGGAATTGGGAAAAGAAGGATCACAATATCGCGCGGGGGGGGATTCATAAAGTCATTTCTTGGTCCGGAGCACTTTAGCCGGTTCTCCTTCTTTCCCTGGGAAAGAGCTTAAAACAGCTGCAATCAATCCTCAAGTGGAAGTAAATTAATGATAATTACACGGTTTGATTGGTAATTGCTTCATCTATGTTGGAGCACAGAATACTTTTTAGAGGAACTGTTTTTAAACGAAGCTGAAAAGGAAGGGGGGCTTTAAACATCGTATTACTTTCAAAGATTGCTGAAGATTGTCAGGAAAGGACTTTTTGATTTTAGTTCATTTATCAATTTATAATTCGGTTTATTATACGTAGAGAAAGGAATAAGTTATAATGGAACATTTTCTAAAGCAAATTGGAATCTTACATATTTTCAAGATGTTAAACCAAAGTTTTCTAATAAATTTATAACATTGTGTATTATTGTCAAGTTACTTTTATTGTTATTGTTACAGTAATTAGGATTACAAAGGACAAAAGGTAACTGAATAGAATAGAATATTCAAATACAAAATATTTAATGGCATTCAAGTTGTTTGTACTTTATTTATTTGTTTATCGAAAGAAGGGAAGTGTGCTCATTTTTAAACCAGAGATCTATTATGATAGTAGCAATGTTCAAATTTATTTATCCTTTGTCATAAGATAATGATTAATATTTCCAAAAAAATTTACATAAATATAATGAAAAAAAAGACTACAGCATAATAAAGATGAAATTTCTAACAAAGAAGGAAGAAAGGAAGATAATCAAGTCTACTGTAGTGGTGTTCCGAGTCGCCAAGTAGCATATGTCAATAACAGGGGACACAGTAAGGTAGCGCTATCCAAGTCTCCAGGGCGTTTGACTTTCCTGTCTGTGCTTTCTTCTACCAGCCTATAGCCTCTCTGGAAAAGCATATGTACTACGGAATCCTGATACATTGACGATTTGTCTCGTTGTCCCTATATTTACAGACACGTTTACATTTCCAGATTCACAAATCAGGTACCTCGTTTTTTTTTTGTACTTAAGATTATGGGATATTCTATCCATTTGCTACAATGAACTTGGTAAAAAGAAAGATATAAATGATTATAGTAAAGTATCCTAATTGCACTGGATAAATATCAATGTGATTTCATATTTATATTTATTACAAATCAAAATTTGTTTAAATCGTTTCCAGCAACGGACATCGTTAAATAAAAACAGTATGGTTTAAAAGTTTTAAGTAACAAAGTGTTAAGTATTAAGCTTCCTAATTGTTTATGCTAACAAACTATAATAACAACATTTGTTGACGGAAATCTTTTAAATTTAGCTTAAACTTAATTAATAAATTTTACAATCATTTTCCAGAATATCTAAATGAAACTCGAACCCCTGCAATCTTTCTTTGTTTTCTGTATAAAAATGTGACGGTATAAAAAGAGTCATCTGTCAATATAGATCAAAGGCGCGACAACTTTTTCGTATAATTCAAGTGAAAAGGTCAAAACGGCATGTTCGTCATGAAATATTAGGCGAATTCCACATTGATAGCAATCTACGAATACGACCTGGAAAGCTCCCACATTAAGAAGGGTAGGATTGTATGAAACACGTAGAATACCAAATTGTTTTGCCAGATTCGGCCTGGAGATATCAGTCTCCAAGGTGGAGCTATAAAAAATCCGTTTCTATCGCAATAAGCTTTATGAGGTGGATAATTGTCGAGCTGTCATCCAGGTATTATTTAAAAATAGGGAATAGATAATTTCGATAAAACATTTTATGAATTATTGTCAAGTAACGTAAAAAATAACAATTGGTTGTATGTACAGAATGCATAATAACAATTTAAAAGAATAATAATTATTTAAATGACCGGAACGTATATTAACAATTTAATAGAACAACAATTATTCATGTGCACAGGTTGTATATTAAAGAACAATTCAAAGGAATAATAATTACTTGAATGTACTGGTTGTATATTGAAGAACAATTTAAAAGAATAATAATCACTTAGATGTACAGAATGTATATTAATCGTAAATAGACATAATCAAAAGTGGAAGAACATGACATTTCCTTACTGGTACATTATATGCTGAGCAATAATAAGGATAAGTTAAACAGGGAGAATTGTTAATCCTGCGCTACCAAAGATTACTGGCTTCTTACATTACATAGTGCCCCGACCATTTGCTTCAAATCATACTTACTCACGCATTCCTAGATATACATGGTTCTGTTCTATCGCACGTTAAGATATAGCGTCCGTTCTCCTTCTTTACCGTTCCGAGGGTAGTAATTTAAACGGCCTCAAATTGAATTACTTTTTTCGCTAGGCGATCTCTGTTTACTCGCTGTATTCGTAAATGGAATGTTGATCCTTTAATACTGCGAAGGGTGAAAGCAGAGTTTCTGGAAAAAAGATTTTCTTTACATATTTAACGTAGTTATTTTCATAATCACTGGTAAAGTAAACGTTCCATTAAAAGAGTACCAACTAAATTGCACGATGTAATTGATGTGGTTAAAAATGAATTGCATAGAGAAGGGTAACTTCAAAAATATTGCTGAGCAGAGGTATAGTTACCACAAAGTTATACCTGTCGTTATTAGCGATTAATAGGACGATTATGACCATGACAAAAATAAAAATTACGCCACTTGTTACTTATGAATTAAACGTAAGTAAATGCATTAAATATAGATATTAACAAAATTGCGTTTAAAATGTTAATTGCAATTTCAACTGCGAAGTACTTGTAAGTTACCTTTTTTTTACAAAATTATAATTTGATGACTTCATAAATTCGTTTTTTATCGACCTTTCATATTGCAGAAATGATTTTTTACAGTAAATGGAGATTCGATAAACTGTTAGCAAATCGCTATGAAATACGAGAGGCAATCGAATATCGTAAAAGTTTTGTGTATTGAATTGCTTATGTCCTGGGGTAATACTCGTTTCAAAAGCGCAGCTTCGATACCGTGGGGAATAGTTAAATAATATCGATTGCTGTTTCGGTTGTCTTTGAATGAATACGGTTGTGCATAAAAAGATAGCCCGTGATCTGTTTGAATAAATAATATAAATGAAACGCGTCATAGTAATAAAATAAAATCGTAAAATCAAAGGATAGGTGATTTGGGATAGCTTTGATAGTTGTAATAAAAATAATCTATGTGCATTATAAAAGGAAGACTCATCTGTGCTCAAAACAGCGAAGGGTATTTACCTGCGATTAAATGTGTGAGTAAATTAAAAAATATCAAAACATTAAGAATGTAAATCGAAAAAAGTAAATTAATAAATATCTCGAAAATATGTGTGATGTAAGAAAATGTTTGAGACAAAAGGTGCATGGTATCAAGGGTCACATATGATGCCCACATTTATTTAACTCATCAGAGGCCGCAAAGTGTTTTATTCAAGGCACGTTTAAATCTTTATACGGAAACCTCGGTTTTTTTGCTGCATATTCTTGTAACTCACATTAAAACTTTTCTAAACACTACTTATACATGCATTTCGTTCTAGCCAAAGACGAGATATCGAATCTCATGTGTCGCCGGTACGACGCGGCAGCCAAAAGCGGCTGCGCATAGAATTTGAAGTTTGATATCTCGACTTTCATTAGCGCAAAGTGAATGTGTGTGTAGTGGTTTGAAAACGTTTTAATGTGAGTTTCAAGACTGTGTAACAAAAGTATAGGTTTACATAAAGAAATTTAAGCGTGTCTTTCATAAAACTTTCCAAGGTTACTGAAATGTTAAATAAATATAGGAATCATATATGCCCCTTGATACCCTACGACTTTTGTCTGACATGCTTTTCCGACTCATTCACATTTCTCGAGATATTTACACGTATTCAGATAAATCATACACCCTGTATATCGTGCGAACATAATTATAAATTGCACTGTATGTATATTCTTTATATCCTTGGCCTGTGGCAAAAAATTAACCGTTCTTCGATATGAATCCTTGATGCCTTTGTATAGCATAGATTTTTATAGAAGAAAACGCGTCAATGTCAATGTAGAGTGGGTCATTCAATTTGACCACTTAATTTTACTCGTAAACTATTTGTAGTATCAAAAAAAATGTTCAAACGAAAGTTGTTTGATATCAAGCGGGGCATACAATACAATAATTGGTTTTTTTATAGTCCGCTTTCTTATCGAGATACGAAGGTCACCTTGAATTTTCGTATCACGATTTGTAATATCTGATCTAAAGAACCTATAAAAAACTGATTATTACATTGTATGCATCGATTGATACCAAACAATTTTCGTCTGAACATCTTTTTGACACAACAAATAGTTTGCGAGTACAGTTTAAGTGGTCAAGTTAAATGACTCACCCTGTATGATACCCGTCGAGCTAGATAGAAGTACCTGTAAGAGTTTAAAGATCGCCTTAAAAGCAAGCGCCCTATCGATCAGCGTGTTCAATCGAAATTTACGATGCGCAGAATAATAAGCGTAGGAAACTCTGTTATGTACCTACCGTACACACAAGGAAGGTACGTTTCCGATTGTTTGCATTGTTCTTATAACGTATAGGCTATCTTCCGCCCCTCTGCAAATACGTTTGCAGTGCTTGATACGTTTAACAAAGGAAATTTTCTTTCGCTTAATTTCTTCTTCTGTTCCGCGGATGATATCGAGCTGAACCCGGGCGAACAGATTATTCCCAAAACTCCTTTTAATTATTCCTTCTACTAGGGGAAGCACGATTTCAGTGAAATAACAGGGAAAACTATTTATTAAACTGCCAATCCATCGGCGAGGTGGGAGTAATATATTATAACAGTAAAACCAGTCAAATATTTAAAATCCTTTCTTTGTCGTGAATTAATAGTATCTATTTCACTTATTTATTAGTAATGTTTCAGAGATTAACAACTGGTTATACTCATTTCGATGGAGTTAAACATTGGAAAGCTTGTCACTTTTAGTTTAATTCATTATTGTCAATTCCTTGTACAATTTCAATTCCATAAATCAAAACCAAATTCACTATTTGAATTGCAATGTTTGGTGATATGTATCATGCATTATGCTGGCAGTGTTCGCCATTTCGCTTTGTGACATTTAATATTTCTATCGCTACTTTGTAAATAACAAAAACTGAAATAAATTACTATTTAAATAATTTAACATGAAGTCTAATACAAAAATGTTCCGTAGAAAATATTCTTCTTTTTTCGTATAATTAAAATCTCTAAAGAAGAACTATGGTTTCTACTTAAAAAACACGTTGACCTTTAAATGAACTTGAACCGCTACAAAAAGAAGCGAGTAGGGAAAAAACCGTTAAGCGTTTGTTTCAAACATATTTTTTTACAATGCGTAGTTTTCGAGATAAATGGATGTGAAGTTTTTAAATGAACATCCTATACATATACAGACGTATGTTGTGTAATTTGTTGCATTTTTTAATATATTTTTTTAATTCTTTTAAATCGCAGTGTTTATTTTCCCCATGCAAATTATTATCAAAGAGCTTCCACAGCTATTTTTCTGGATTTATGTCAGACGATGTTCACGTAAATGCAAATCTGGGATGCTGTTCTCCGAAAATTACGTTTTGAGAGGACGATATTTGGATGCAAACAAATTTTACTCGCCGAACGGGAATTCCTTTACCAATCGTTATTCAGACCAGTTTGCCTAATTTCAATCTGCATTAATTATTCAATTGCAAACTTTAAACACAAAATTTCGTTACATTTCGCGGTGGAACCAAAATAGAAAAATCTATAATATTATAAAAACTGTAAATAAATTACTATATTTGAAGGATTATTAATAATTTGAATAACTAAAGAATATTACAAATGTACATATAGATAAAAGCACAAATTCTTTTCAACACTAATTTTACAAATTCAAAACATCTGACACCCGAAATATATCACCGCTTTTTAGAAGATGACATTGACAAACTGTCATATACTACACTGTTCAATAACCTGTAGTCGATGCACGCTTTTGCACAAACAGCTACTATTCACGGTTAACGTTCGGTGTTTTCGGCTTTGTGAAACAAAGAAACGGAAAAAATACGCGGTATGCCACGCATATAACCCTTAAAAGCTTCATGCGTGCAGAACAGAAACCGAAGCATCGGAAGATCGAGCACGATTTCACTGACTGTCAAGTGAGCTATTCTCCGTGGTAAATTGTTCCGGCGAACGCACCGGCTTTATGAGTATTGGGAAAAACATTGCAATGTGTGCGGCTTTGCGTCGTTCCGTGTTCAACTGTTATATCTATACCGGGCGTTCAAAATGGTAAAAATGGAAGGGGTCTACTGATTCCATGGGCTAAAATAAGACGAAAATCAAGAGTGAAAAAATTGCGTTTAAGGCTTTTTCAATAAGTTCTTAAGAATTAAAGTTTGATTCAAAGACCCCGGAATGCAGGCAACCCGACGTGCACCATTCACAGATTGGTTGACTACAGTCGAGTAACAGGTGCTATGTGTATGGATACTGAGTTTTCGACTACACGCAGACAAAAATGGAACGAGCCCATTGACCCTATTGGCTCAAATAAGACGAAAATCAAAAGTGGTAAAATTACGTTTAGGTCTTCGATAATATAGTTATTAAGGATTAAAATTCGGTCCAGAGACTCCTGAATATAGGCAACCCGTCATGCAACGTTGACTACTAGGGCAACTGTAGACAAATGTACCTGAGCAGAAGCCTAGCGGTCGACGGCGCCGACATTCAACCTACGTGCAAGCGGTTGCCTACATTCAGGGGTCATTGAACCGATTTTTAATTGCTCATAATTTATTGTGCTCGACTATATGTGATCGCAAATGAAATAAGTGACTCTATGTGCTAAAAAAACAAGCCAAAAATCAAGAGTGATAAAATAACGTTTAAGGCTTCGTTAATAAGTTGTTAGCAATTAAACATCGGTCCAAAGGCCCTTGAATGCAGGCAACTCGATATGCGCCGTCGATCGCTGGGCTGTTGCACACGTGTGTTTCTTTACAGTCGCCCAAACAGCCGACGCGTCACGTCGGAGGCAATGCACGTCCGGTTGCTTGCATTCAGGGTCCTTTGGGCCGATTTTTAATTGCAAATAACTCATTAACAAAGCCTCGAACGCAATTTCGGCACTCTTGATTTCCCTCTTAATTTAGTCCATTGAATCGCCCCTTTTATTGGCGTCCACATACAGTCGAATACCCTGCATATATGTATATGCGTGCGACGAATGCATGGTATATGTATATGCGATGCAATTGCATTCCTCGCAACACGCTGCAACCGTGTGTACAAATGCGCACGCGCAATCTCGTATTGCCAAATATACGTGCACATATGTATGCAAGATACTTGCCTTGCGTTGGTGTCGCGTTTTCTGGGTCACCTTCTCTATTATCCAAGAATTCAGGTCTTACCGAGGTATACCGTAAAATGAACGCAAACTCATTTTTAAAAGGGACGGAGAATTTCACCCTCGGCTGCTCGCGTAAGTAATTATAAAGATTTATACGCCACGCACAAGTGTCGGTCATAATGAAACGCGGTGAAATAGGTGACGACAAATTGGACGGCCAGGAACGTTTCAATAGCACTAAACAAGCGTGCACGTTACTGTAATTTAGAGAGAAAATGCGGCGGATCGCCGCTGGCGAACAATGCGTTAATAAACGCCGACCTATTGGCGTAGACTTGTAAATGTAATATTCTACTGCGACTGTAGTTCGATTATGCTTGAATCGCAGAATTCGCAATTTTGTTACTTCAATCGCGAATCTTATACCTGCTTTGGTAATTTAACTCTGAGCGATTTGGAATGTTGGGAAATAAACTGTTCTGTCGCCGGTGAAATTTCACAATTTATAAAGAGACATATGGGTCATTTATTTTTAAAGTGGTGTAAGTGCATTTTTCAAAAAAAAAAATTGAGGAAAGGACAAATTTCCATATACATATTTTAAAGTGAACTTTTTACTTATATCCTTTTCTTAATTTTGTTTGAAAGATGGAGTTACAAATAATTCTTCGCATAAGAAGAAACAAAGAATGAGAGGGAGTCGGTCGGAGACCGCGGTAGTGAGCTGACGTGTTTACCAACACCGTGCGAGCTGAGAACGCGAGTGCCGTTCACCGAGTTTATACCGAGTTTAATCAAGCTATATATACAAAGAAAATCCATGGTACTACGTATCTAGTTAATATACAGTGATTATTAGTGAGTTATCATAAACCAACTCTTCAATCAAACCCAACGCCTACATCGGTGCAATCTATTCACCGACATGGCCTCTACTCATGGAAATCCTGTACCTCAAGCAAATAATAATGAACCCATCGCACACCAACGACGAAGCTATAATAAGGTAGTGCAAAGCGATTGTTTTCCCAAAAAGGAGCAGGCAATAATAATTGAAGCCAAGGACGGAATTCAATTAAAAGATTACGCCCATGCAGTAGGCAGAATTACCAACCCAGGAAACATTAGGTTTATATCAAGAGTATCCAACGGCAGAATATGCGTCTTCCTAGCGAGCAAAGAAATTGCAGACAGCCTCACTGACAAACATAAACATATTAGAGTTAATGATGCCGACCTTCCCATAAGACCACTAATCAGCAAAGCTCAGCGTATAATACTGTCAAATGTCTATCCAACAATCCCTCACTCATTAATCGAAGAAGTCCTTGACAAAATTGGAGTTAAGAGAGAATCAGCTGTTTCCTTCTTAAGAGCTGGCATGGTAGAAGAAGGTTTTACCCATATTCTCAGCTTCCGTCGCCAACTATACGTTCACCCAGACGATACACGCAAAATACCAGAGTCGATCAAAATCGAACATGAGCAAACCACATACTGGATCTATCTCTCTACAGACACGTTAAAATGTTTTATATGCGGTAAAGAAGGGCATGTAGCAAAAAACTGTGAAGCCAATAAAAACCAGTCAGCACCCCTCGATACTCCACAAACAAGTACTTCTACAAAGTCCCAAAATGCGGAAATAGCTCAAATAGATCAATCAAAAAGATCAGGAATTCAAAGCAGCAACAAAACAATAGAACCAATAGAAACCATGGACATCGATATAGCAACTAAAACACTTAAACGCACAAGATCCGAGATAACAGATGACACAAGCAACACTTCAGAAGTAACCAATGATGCAAGCCACCCTATAGTAAAACCAATTAACCTCCAACAAAATTTAAACAATGAACAAAAATACAAACAACCAAAGAAAAAAGCAAATATCTTAAAGACAAGCGACAAAAACATAGATGACATGTTACAACCAATTAGACATGTATTAGAAGAACCTGGCAAGATGTTAAATTTCTACCAACTTAAAAGTTTCATTGAAAAAGCAATTGGATCTTCTAACACCAAGGAGATTGCTACAGAATATACAGAGGACGTAGTATCCTTAGCAAACTTCATGAAAGAACTGTATCCCTATCTGACAGACCGTTGTATTAAAAACCGATTCACAAGAGTTATTAAAAAACTAGTAAAATCGACCAAAGTTGATCTCTCAACGTGCTCCCCAGCTCCTTCAGAATGCTCCGATACCCCCCAATGCTCTGAAGACGAACACACAAATTGAACCATATATAACATTTTCTAAGTAACTCTAAATGTCAAGCAAAATAGTACAGTGGAACGTAAACAGTCTGAAAGCACGGTTTGAATTCTTACAAAAACTACTTCAAGATCACCGACCAAGTATCTTATGCCTACAGGAAACCAAATTTAAAACAAACGAATCTATCAACATTAAAAACTTCAATATAGTTAAAAGAAATAGAATTAATGCATTGATTGCTAGTGGCGGTGTTGCAATATACATAAAACAAAACCTAAACTACACTGAAATACCGCTGAATACCGACATCGAAGCAATTGCAATTTCAGTCATTCTACATCAAAGGGAAGTATCCATATGTAATGTCTACATCCCCCATAACTATCTACTTCAAGAAGCTAAATTAATCAACCTGTTAGAGCAACTTCCTAAACCTTGCCTATTAATGGGAGATTTTAATAGTCATAACACGATATGGGGATCCACAAACACTGACGCTAGAGGGAAAATAATTGAAAATATTATACTTAAATATGAAATCACCTTGCTAAACACTTCCGAACCTACTCATTTCGATATCTCGAATGGTTCTTATAGCTCAATCGACTTAACCTTTTGTAGCCCCAGCCTTTTTAGTATCATTGAACATTCAACTTCAACCGAATTATACAACAGCGACCATTTCCCCATATTTGTGGAATTAATAGACAGCAATGTAAATGACTCTATAACCCTACCTAGATGGAAATTCAAAAAAGCTGATTGGCCACTATATCGCCACGAAATAGATCAAACTCTTCCATCATTACAAATACCCAACTCTTCGAATTGCGGGAAAATAAATCAGATACTAAAAGAATTTGAAGAGTTGATCGTTCATGCTGCAACAAAGTCTATACCTAAAACATCAAATAGTTCAGGAAAAAACTATCTTCCATGGTGGAACGATGAATGCCACAACGTAATAAAGGAAAAGAAACACGCCTTCAATGTATATAAAAAACATAAAACTCACACAAACTTAATAGAATTTAAGCGATTAAGAGCTAAAGCAAGGAAAATACTCAAGCAAGCAAAAAGAAATTCATGGATTAACTACGTTTCCTCTTTAACAAACAACACTCCATGCGAAAAAATGTGGAATAAATTAAAGAAAATTAGTGGTCAAAAGCAGAACTCAAATATCTCTGCAATGAAAAGCTCCGATAACTCAATTGTCACGGACTCCATAGGAATTGCTAATCTACTAGCCAAAACCTTTGCAAAAAACTCGAGCAATGGAAATTTTGATCCCAACTTCCTCCAAGTTAAAACCACCATTGAAGAAAATTCAAGACACGAACCTGATATCTCTTCAACCAATAATCACGCTTTCAACACAAAAATCCTGGATACCGAACTGCATTCTGCACTAAAATCTACTAAAAATAGCAGCCCAGGACCGGACAATATCCCAAATATCTTCATACAACAACTATCAAAAGCAGGACTAAATTATCTGTTAGATATCTACAATTGTATATGGCTGAATGGTGTTTTTCCAGAGAAATGGCAAGAAGCAATAGTGATTCCCATTCTTAAACCTGGAAAAAACAAGGCCCATGCCGACAGCTACAGACCCATCGCTCTTACATGTTGCCTATGCAAATTATTGGAAAAAATATTAAACAAACGACTACGATGGCACCTAGAAACTAACAACTTATTAGAAAAAAACCAAAACGGGTTTAGGCAGTATCGTTCAACAACAGATAGTCTGGTAATGCTAGATACAAATATCTGTGAAGCATTCCTAAAGAAACAACATCTAATAGCGATATGTTTGGATATCGAAAAGGCGTACGATATGCTTTGGAGACACCGAATTATACAACGCCTCAAACAGTGGTCCATAAATGGAATTATGCTTAAATTTATATACAATTTCCTAAACGATAGATACATTTACGTTCGTGTTAATAGCAAACTATCCAAAAAAGTTGAAATCTCAAATGGGGTTCCGCAGGGGTCAGTTCTAAGTGTAACTCTATTCCTGATAGCCATAAATGATCTCACAGAAGTTTTCACCAAACCAGTAAAATATACCCTATTCGCTGATGACTGTACCTTCTTCATCACCGGAAAGAATTTAAGTACCAGTCAACAAATCCTTCAAGACAATTTAAATAAACTGCAGAAATACTCTCTACAAACTGGTATCAAATTCTCAAAAAGCAAGACCACCGTCACCATCTTCACAAAAGGAAGAGCAACTCAAAACCAACATATACAACTATACTTAGGTGATCATCAACTTAAGCAAACAGATACACCAAAAATCCTTGGTTTAATCTTTGACAGAAATCACACTTGGGTACCATTCCTAAAAAAGCTCAAAGAAGAATGCCTTAGAAGATTAAACATTTTGAAAGCGATTGCCTCAAAGGATTGGGGAGCTGAATTCCAAGTCCTAATTAAAACATACAAGACCTTAGTTCTATCCAAAATTGATTATGGAGCAATTGTTTATAGCTCTGCCAAACCACACATCCTAAAAATACTATCACCAATACATAATGCCGGAGCTAGGATAGCTACTGGTGCTTACCGAACGAGCCCTGTTATTGCAATATTAAGTGAAGCCAATCTTACATCGTTAGAATTTAGAAGAAAACAATTGAGCCTATCGTATGCAGCAACCAAATTATCAACACCATTAAACCCTATCTATGACCAAATAACCACTACTACCTTTTTTGAAGACTTCGAAAATAAACCTAAATTACCGAAACCGATAAACGTGAGGATTAAAAATTATCTTCAGCAACTAAATATAGCCTTACCTCCCACAACACCGAGAAAACAATATCAGTCTCCACCATGGATGATGAAACTCCCCTGCATACTGGACAAATTCTTGAAAACAGATAACAATCTTAACCCAGATGTGGTTAAAACCTTATACATTGAATTAACTAACGAACATCCAAACCATCAACAAATTTTTACTGACGCCTCTAAATCCAAACAAGGGACTGGATGTGCGGTATGCACTCCCGAAAATGAACTGCTTTTTAGACTTCCAGAAGCTTTTACAGTATTCTCGAGTGAAGCCTTTGCCGTATTACAAGCTTTACAATACATAACAAAATCAAATCACAACAAATTTATTATCCTATGTGATTCCAGAAGTGTCCTGCTTGCTTTAAAAAACCCAGAGACGAATAACACAATAATTCGCAACATTATAGAACTAAATGAAACTCTCAAATACTGCAAAAAAGAAGTTTTGTATACCTGGATTCCCTCACATGTTGGAATTAAAGGCAACGAAAAAGCTGACAAAATAGCAAAACTAGCTATATCTAGCCCTAGTACAGAGATAATTAATTATAGTCTTATCCACTACAAAGACCTCCAAAAGTTCTTTATCAAAGTGATTTTAGGATCATGGAACGAAGAATGGAAAAATTCTAGACCCACTAATCTACATAAAGTGCGATATGACATTAATGACACCAATCCAGCCTTACTACTAAATAGAAAAGATCAAGTTAAGATAACACGATTAAGAATAGGACACACAAACTGGACTCACTCACACCTCATCACGAAAACTAATTTAAACATCTGCGATTTTTGTGATACACCAAACTCTGTTGAACACATCTTGGTCACCTGTCCTAAATATAATATTAAAAGAACACAACACAACTTACAGTACTCATTAAACATGCTACAAGAAATAAGCTCCTGCAAAAAGGTCCTGAACTTTCTGAAGGATATTAACTTGTACAACCAAGTATAATGTGATATGTCACCATTAGAAATACAACTGTGGTCACTAATAACCTTATAAGGTGCATGTGACCTAAAACTTTCAATAAAAAAAAAAAAAAAAGAATGAGAAATTTCAAACACGGAATTGCAAGAGACTTTTGTCAAGCACTAAGTATTTTCACCAAAAAGAAAATAGCAGAAATTTATGAAAAAACATTTGTTGTTTATTTTGTTATTTATTAGAAATATTTAGAAAAATGTTAAATTGTAAGTACCATGTAAAAACATGTAATGTTTAGCACTTTTAAAGCATACATATATACTTCACATAATCCCAACAATCGGTTAGTCCTTTACAGATTTACTTACATGTCTACTGGGTAACCCACTAAATGTTGACATCTTGATTTGCGTCAGTATTATTATCCGTATTAAGAAACGTTTCAGATAAAACTCGAATGACTTCAAGGGGGTCATATTTTGAAGTTATCGTTCCTTCCGCGGGTGAGCGCGTGGAGATCACGCGAAGGTCAACTTTGTTTTTCAAATAGAATCATATGTTTTTAGTTACATAAATCGACTAACATTACTAAAACAAAAGACACCGCTGTTTCAACGTATCCTTCAGCAGCTTTGCGTCCGATCCTTCAGGAATATTAAGATGATACTCCATCACGCACCCTGGCACGTCTTAATCGATCCATTGTAACAATAAAAACGAGAAGTATAGCGTGAGGCCCGACATCATAATCTTGCGGTCAGTTCTCTTTTCGCATGGCCTCCCTTCCCAACATTCGTGCGAAACCGTATATACATATATATGTACACACCGTAATCCCGTGGTACACGTGCTCCCGTTATCGATCCGCGCAGGATTAACCACAGGCCGCTTTTTAAAGCACTGTCAGCTACAGCTCTTTAGCAGTTTAACCGCAGACGGGCTCGTGCAAATATACGTATAATTTATTAATTTTACGCCTGGTTTCGAACGTTTCACCTTCTGTAAGTTGCTAACCCTCTCCACCTCCCCCCATCATGGAGTTACATTTAGTTTGTTGTTATACCTTTCGGAGAGGAAAAACGAGGAAATGGGGCTCGTGTTCTTTTAATACAATATGGAACCCCTAAGGAAAGGCTCTGAATAAGAAAAATTGTTTTTTGTGCTTCATTTCATTTTGTGATTGTTCATGTATTTCATTATGTGCAGAGAAATTTCAGGATTTAATGTAATAAAAAATATAAAGCATATTTAGTAAGTTTCTGATATAAATTTGTACTGCTAAATAATTTGTCGAACGATTAAACAACTAATAGTAATGTTATAATGAATTCAATATTTATTCAAATTTTAGCTTCGATGACATAGATCAGTAAGGATGATCAGCATTGTTAATCAAGAAGCTTTTAAATAAAAAATGGCGTTCCAATTTGAATTTCATGTAAATACACATTTCTCTCTTCCTACAGTAAATGATTTTTATTAATGAAGTCAGTTCCGAATCGCGTTGACTTGTATTTATATAAGTAAGACTTCGTAAAACTATGTTTTTTCATCTGTTATCAACAATAGTTACTCATTTATACGAATGCAGCTCCGCGTTATACCTGAATGAGCTCACGTTGCAGCTCAAGTAATGCATCCCAGTTGTGCAGACCTCTGCATAACAGTTTCGTTTACTAATTAAGACCGACATCAAAGTGGCTTGCTTGATTAACGCACAGAATAACCCTGGATAAATGAATTACCTACTTTCCTTTCTTTCCTCTTTACTCGGTATGTACTTTCCTATAATTACTCCTTATGCAAGAGTTTCATTTTCAACATTTCGTTACACGAATCATGTACCATTGAACGTTCGACTTAGTTGAATCATTCTATGCTCCATATATTGATTGGCAAATTAAAGTATAAGCAGTCGTCTCCTTAATACCTTCACAATCACTCGTAAGTAATCTCGTAAATAAAATGATATTATGTAATTAATATAAAATATTTCCAGTTGCATTAAACTTGAATTCTTTAAACAATCATACTTCGAGAACAGAAAATAGGCCTTCGTAAAAATTTTCAGATAAACTTAACAAAATAATGGTTAAATGATATTGTGTAATTAATGTGAAATACTTTCTTTCATGACAAATTTAACTTTTATACATAATCGTACTTCAAAAATGAATTGCAGTTTTTCATAAAAATTATCAAATGTACAATAAGCTTACGGGAATAAGATATTTATTATTTGTTTTTTCATTTCCTTTGAGAAAGGAGGAGAAAGCCACACAGGGAAGGATATTATACATACATAAGAAATATCTGTTACAAACGGATGTTGAAAACGGATCACGCGTAAGTGATGTCAATATTGATTTTCCTGACGCACATTAATGCATGAGCGGCCAAGGCGACTGTTTTTGTCAGAATTTAATACTTTAGACGTTACACCGAGCACCCTGTGCACCCATACATTCTTAACTATTCATATCAATTGCGCGAGCGATATAAATATTCATGAAAACCAGTATTACAAAAATAATATCTTTTTTTAAACTCGAGTTTCTTCCCATTCCTTTTTTAAATTTCAACTTCGTCATTTTAAAGTCCTTTCTTTTCTTCAAGAAATCATTTCTTATACTTCGCATTTGTATTAATAACGCCCAAATTGTCGCATTTGCTCGACTGCTTCAGTAATCGTAAAAGTGTCGGAAAGTTTGGCAATTTTGCGAACAGCGCGCTGTAAAAGCGCGTTCCGAATAAGAACCTTTCTCAAGAACTGTTCTCGGCGAGTAATGGTTCTTCGCTCCTCTCCGTTTGTTTTCTCCCCAATTCTTGAGATCTTTAGAACAGTCGCTGGCTTTCCCTCAAGTCTTCCAGCAATTTCACAATTGAAGTAATTCTTCCCTTAACAGCAGCTCTATTTCACCAATTTTTAAATAGTACTTAACACTTTAGCCTACTAGACTTATATTTCGTAATGTAACGTGATTGATTAAATTTACCCTACATTCTTTTGTGTTCTATACTTTAAATGAATTCTGCAGAGTGTCTCCCTACCTCATGCAAATATTTTAGAGCATCATTGCTGAGGCAATTCTGAACAACTTTTCTCTTTCCCAAAATGGTGGTTAAGGCTTTGTTTTTGAATTATTAACGAAAAACACTGACCAATTAGGGCGCACGTACGGCTCGCGCTCAACCGAGGGAGGGCGCTGAAGACCGCGGTTGAACGTAACGCAATCTACTCTTGGCTGAACGCGCGATCTGATTGGTCAGTGCTTTTCGTTAATAATTCAAAAACGAAGCCTTAGCCCACATTTTAGCAAAAGAAAAAGTTGTTCAAAAGTGCCTCAGCATTCACTTCTTGAAACATTTGCATGTGGTAATGAAACACCCTTTATATTTTAATTTCGCAATTCCGATTTTAACAATACCACTTTATAATTTTACAAAGATTCATCGAACAAAGTAGCAGAAAGGAACCGACTAATTACATTTATCCAACAAAATCGTTTAGCAAATCATGTACCTCGAAGGCAATCCTGAAGTACATCCTATACAGGGTGGGGCGTTTAACACAAGTCATCTGAATAATTCGCTTTTATAATGCTTTCAGATCAAAGTTGCTCGGTTTCGAGGGGCACATAACGTGGTGCAACTAATTTTTTTATATATGACAGCGTAAAGGGAATATAAACATCAAAGCTGTACCTTTAAATGGAATGGTATAGTTTTCCATTTACTCAAAGTCAACTACAGTGGAAAATAAATGGTCTCAAAGTGCTCTATAGATACCTGCGTGTTTTTCTGTTTGTTGGTTATCGTTCTCGCAGTCGCTAATGAAGGTCATGCAATTGAATGTTTGTGAATGGCTGGTTCTTTACCTTAAAGGTATCAGTGTGAATATACAGGGTGGGGCGTTTTAAAGGGATGACTTGAATAAATTGGTTAGTTTTGAGAGCAGAAAAAAAGCTTCAGATCAGACTTAATTGGTTTCGAGCGGCACACAATGTCATGTAACTAGTTTTTCTATAAATGGAAGTATAGAGGAAATAATAAAAACAAATCCGTATTTTTAAATGGAATGGTACAGTTTTTTACTTAAATTCTGATAGAGCGTTCCAAGGCGAATTCAACATCTATGAAAGTTACTTAAAGTCGACTACAATGGACAATAAATTGTCTCAAAGCGCTCTATGAATACCTGTGTGTTTTTTTTTTATTGTTTCTGTTACTACAATTCAATGTAACTGAATATTTGTGAATGAAATGTACAATGTAAACGTGAATGTTTATTTGTGTTCTGCGACCTATATTAGCGATTACAAGAGCGATGTACCAACGACTGTAAAAACACGTAAGTATTTATAGAGCATTTTGAGACAATTTATTTTCCATTGCAGTTGACTTCGAGCAACTTTCATATAGGTCGTTGTATTCGTCTTGAAACGTTCTATCAGAATGTAAATAAAAGTCCAGACCATTCCATTTAAAAATTCAGGTTTGTTTTTTATATCTCCCCTACGCCTCCAATTATATAAAAGCTTGTTACATCACATTATGTATCTCTCGAAATCAAGCAAGTTTGATCTGAAGCATTTTTTTCTATTATCAAAACTAAACGAGTTATTCAAGTAACCTGTTTTAAACGCACCACCCTGTATACCGAAATATTTGTTGTACTTGTGAATATTTGTTTTTATAACGTTTCATCTAAGTTCATAAATAATGTGCCTCACGTATATTGCAATTCCAACTACACTCCTAAAATTTGCAAGTTTTTAATAAAAAAAATATCGTTCCCAACGCATTTTAGACAACTTCCTCCTAGCACTAATTATTATAGAACGTTCACCTCGAGGAACGCAGCAGTAAAGACAATTTTATTCCATTTTTATTGAAACGGCAATATGAAAAGCTTTTCTTACGATTCCCGATTCATTTACAATTCTCCGGGATATTTTTTTTCAGTAGGTACTTCGCTCTTTCCACGAGTTCAATAGAATTTTCATCCTTTGCAGAAACAAGATACGGATTTGGGTTATTCTCGTATTCATCGGTATTCCGATCGGATTTGCACGGTCAATCATCGCGGTAAGCTGTTTGCCAATTATTGCAGAAACAGCACAGAGGAAATTCTATAAATCTGTTACATACATGCATATGCATGAATGAAATATAGATTCTCCCTCTCTTCAGTTTTCTATAATATTGTAAAATGATGTCTTCACTTCCTGGAATATTTTTATTTTCTTGTTTTTATTCCGTAACAAATACTAAAGAAAATCACTGCAATTTCGGAAGTGCAATTAGAAAGTTACTTTAATATCCCGAAACATAAAATAGATATATAAAAAGCATTATATAATATATATAAAAATAAATATATAAGATATATAAAATAAAATACTAATTTCCCAGAATATTACATTTTTAATCACAAATAAGGAATTATTTTATTGTTCCCAAGGTATCGACGGATTTTAACTCGATTTACCACACAATTTACGAGGTAGCAGTGGCAAGAAAGGACGATATCGCGGCCCCGAGTATCGTGTTTACCAAACGTTGCGGGCTTCATCGAAGCAGGGAAAAGTGGCAAACTCGATAAATACGCGGTTAATTTACGTGCGGGAATTTTCTTGCTTCGCGGAAAGTATATCCGTTGTTTGCCGACACATCAATTTCACCCGCGACACAGCTTATTAGTTATAGGTAGCGAACCGATCGAGATGATGACCTGAATTTACCTCTAATTATTACGAAGTTACTGCTTATAAAGCGGCACTTGACTGAAGGCTTTTAGGACAATTATTCGCTACTGTATTAATGCCAACGCGGTATGAAAGGAACATTAACCTGACTCGTGTTCTTTCTCGCTGGATCAAAGGCGATACGGAACGATTGTAGTGATAATAAACGAATCAGAATGTGTGTTGCCATTGATTAATTAAATGCTATTGAAACGCAGGTTTGAATTAGTCTTGCGTTTACTTTTTTGAGAAATAAAGTCGTTCCATGTAAACGGGATGCTTCACACGAGCGTTTTCACAAGTAATATATGTATTCATATCCAAGATTAGCAGGTGCAAATATGTTGCAAAAATCCTTTCAAACTAATTCTCTTCTGGTTAGAAATGAACAGACTGGTGCAAATTGTTAATTTATTTTTTTTATAAATGTGAATTAAATCATATTAACGAACATAATTTCTTCATTTTTCATAGAAAAATATCCTGCATTTCCAATATTATAATTATTTTATTAAACATATTTGGAAATATTTTGTATTAAAACGTGATTTGTATCGTGGACGAAGTTATGTTTTTGTGCAGAGATCCTTCCAAACTATTTTCTTATGGATAGAAATGAACAGACTAGTGTAAATTGTTAGTTTGTTTCTTTTTTCTAAATGTGATTTAAGTCATCTGTACTAATATGCTTATTTCATTTGTCATACAAACAAAATTCTGCATTTCCGTTACAATTATTTTATTGAAAACATTTGTAAATATTTTTATATTAAAACGAGATCATGTACAAAGTTTTGGTACAAAATTTCCGGAAGAGTAAATGTTGAAAATAACCAAATTAAACGAACATTCATTCATCACTGACTCAAGCTATACGACTTTACTGTATTTTACTGCGCTTAATTATTACTATTATTTGTATTACTCTTATTATTTAAGTTGCACTAGAATATTATAATTGTGTCCCGTATTTTTTATACATTGCTATAAAAAAATGCAAGACTAGAACCTAAAGAAGTAACAACACAGTGCGTTGTCGATGGCCACATATTTGGCGTAGTGCCAAACAAGCGTGACTGCTGTTAGAAGTGTCCACAAAGTTGTTCCTCTATATTTTTGTTCACGCCTTTTCACGAAACGGCCGGATCTCGATCGGATCAGCAGTTCTGTAAAACACGTCGCGGTCGTTTAGTCTCGTGTGAAGTTGCATTTGTTCTAAAGGCAGCAAGAAGTGAATAACATGCCAAGTATTGTAATGATAAATAACTCGTAGAAATAGAGAAACATCTTATTTTACATTGATTCTTGTTTACTTTTCTTTAATTTGTGTGTAAGATAAACAATATTACAAATTGTGAGTTAAGCAAGTTATAGCGAGAAAAGCGAGAAATGAAACTGGTATTGTTTGAAGACAATACAATTTTGTGAAACTTGCTATTTGTTGTAAGTTCAAAGAAGGAAATTCGTAAGTGGTGTTTATGGAGACAGTATTTCGTAAGTAATTTTTGTAATTTGTAAATAAATTGTAACGTTTAGTCTATTTTTATTTTAGTATAAATAATTCTGTAATAAACTACAAATAATTGTAACAACAACCATTACCTAATTTATAAGTAATATAATAGCAGATTAAAGTATCCTGTTGTCATTTATAGTAATGATTGATAAACGGATATCGCATGCATAGTGACAATAATTTTTACAAAATTATGTAGAATGTGAATCAATACTTTGACTGAAATTATCAGAGAATAAATTCGTTCTGAAGTAATTTATTGATGATGAAAATTCAGTTTGAGATTTGAGTTTGAAAACCTTTTCAGTTTGAAAGAGCAACAAAATCCTTGATTTGTTTCACACGTTTTCAAATTTAACTTAACTTCCGATGAGATGTAGTGTAATGGATTACTAATAATATTAATTAAAATGTAGAATGAAAGTAGGGGAAATATTATCTTTCCCAGTCATTACTACTCTATTAAGTAATTTAACTAAATTTAATAGTTAAAATTAAATACGCAGCATTTGAAGATTAGAAGATCAATATTCTGTAATGACAATGGAAGGAAAAGATTCATACGAATAATGTCTTTAATTACAAAAGTTTGTATCGTGAGGAAAGTATTCCTATTATTATCAAACGAGGTCTCTTTCTAAGCAGACTATTATTTTCACATAATTCCCTTCGAAAATAGACAAATCTATTTATACACCCCTCCAACCGCACGAGGGGTTAATATTAAAACTACTGACTTAACCATTGCACGAAATTTATAAATATGCCATGAATAAATACGTAATTCTGGGTCAAAAGGACACGATGTAATAAAACGAAGAGAAAATCAAATAAAACAAAAACAATTTGTTTGAAAGTTACGGTTTAATACCTCAAATTTATATTACATTTTACCTTGTATTTCGTCTTTACCTTGTACGCAGTAGCTCATTAATGAAACATCAATAAATGATGAAAAAAAGTAATTTTTCCGTAAGCTTGGATGAAATTAACTTATATCCCTGCAAGGATTAAGTTAAATAGCACAGCAAACCAGCACAAAACGCTAATAATTCATAAGCATGTAAGTTCTTACCTAATTAAAGCAAAAATATTAATCAACATGCAATTACACTGCAATCGTTTATTCGCTCACTTACTATACATTGAAAATACAGGATTAAAATGCGTTCGTTTATTATCTTCATACTATTATACGAAAGATTGTGAATTCGTCAAATAAACATAAATTCATGAAACATCGATGCGTTAGGAAAAGCATAAAACAACTAAAAACAGAATTGAAAATGGTGATTGGCGTGATTGATTAAGAGGAATTAAAATCTTGACTCGATTTCTATGTGTTTAGCTTCGAACGACTTTTCCAGCTTATAGCAGGAAAAGCACTGATAAACGCAAGGGATTGAAATCTATAAGAAGTAAGACCTGGCACACCGCCAGGGCTGTGATCGAACGTGCATCCACGTTCTTTCTCGGTCGGCAGCAGAATCGTATTACCGCTGGGAAAGTGATTAATAGTACGCCGTAGCATGCTGCCGGTACCGTTCAGGAAGAAAATGGGATAGTTAACATCGTGGTCACGTACGTTCCTGTTTGCATAGCAAAATAATAATACCGTGTTATACCAGTAACCACTTCCGTTCGTATGGGCATACTACACGAATTGTTCTAGTTACGCTTTTTCAATTTTGTCCCGTCATTTTCCTGTCTGACAGCCTTTCCGACTGCTTGCTTATCCCAGTTTCCTTCCTCTCTTCCGTTTCTTTCTCGTTTCCTTGGTGGTCAGGGCTACCAGGCAGGAAGTTTGTTCCTCTTTGAAGGCTGTATCATCCTGCATCGTGGAACGTCAGAACGTCACGTATGTAGCTAGGGAAGGTAGTGAGCTGTTGTTAAAACAGTATTAAATTTATACAAATTACGTTGGCGATGGGTCATGAAAGGAATGATTTTGCACGCTAAATGATATGAAAAGCAAGAGTGACAAAATTGCACTTAAGGCTTCGTTAATGAGTTACTAAGTATTAGAAAATCGATCCGAAGGCCCCTGAATATAGGCAACTCCACGCCACGGTGCATATTGACGATGAGCGGCAGGCTTGCGGTCGTCGGCGCATATCGAGTTGCTTACATTCAGGAGTCATTAGACAGATTTTTCATTGCTAATAACTTATTGTGTTCGGCTGTATGTGATCGCAAATGAAAGAAGTGACTATATGGGCTAAAACAAGTCAAAAATCAAACGTGATAAAATTACGTTTAAGGCTTCGTTAATAAGTTATTAGTAATGAAAATCCGGTCCAAAGGCCCCTGAATGTAGGCAACTCAATATGCGCCGTCGACGGCTGGACTGCTGCCCAGGAATGCTTCTGTGCAGTCACCCTAGTAGTTAACATTGCGCTTGAGGTTGCATACATTCCATGCTCATTGGACCGATTTTTAATTGCTAATAGCTTATTGTGTTCGAATATATGTGATCACAAATGAAGGAAACAATTCTATGGGCTAAAACAAATCGAAAATCAAGAGTGATAGTAAAACTGCATTTGAAGCTTCGATAATGAGTTATTAAGAATTAAAAATCGGATCAAATACCCCTGAATGTATGCAACCCGATGCGGCGGTGCATATAAAGTTGCCTACATCCAAAGGATCTTTGAACTGACTTTTAAAGTCTTAATAATTTACTAACGAAGCCTTAAATGCAATTCTGCCAATTATGCTTTTGGTCTTATTTTAGTCCAACGTTAACATTTATCCTGGTTGCTTTTTGTTATCGATACTAGCATGATGATATATTGTTTTCCACATAAATGACAGTAAAGAAATTCATTGTGAGACGAACATGTGCGACGCTATGAAGCATGCTTTCGTTTTAACATTTGTCGAAGTAAATATCAGTCATAAGGCATTATTACTTTAATGTAACTGATAACTAATTTACTTCTGATATTGTGCTTTTTATCTTTCATTCGTATTTCTAAACTGGTCAACATTTTCTGGAGATCTATAACGTACAAAGTTTTAGAACGATAAACGTCAGTAAATGCTAAAGTTGTACTCAAGGTACAACCATGTAAGAGAAAAGAGTATTTAATTCTGTCTGTAGTACATTGTACTTATGTTTTAAAACTGATGTAATTTGTTATTGATTCAACGAAACAATATGATTTTACTCATAATGACATAGTCGTGAACCTCTACCGCCAAATAGAACAAATAAAACAAAGTCTTCATTAATGAGTTGTTAACAATTAAAAATCGGGCCAAAGAACCCTGAATGTAGGCAACTAGGAATGCAGCGTCGGTTGCTTAGGTGACTCCAGACAAGTACGGTTGGGCAGTAGTCCAAAATGCTCGCCGGGTTGCCTGCATTCAGGGGTCTTTGGACCGAATTTTAATTCTTAATAACTTAGTAACGATGCCTTAAACGCAATTTTGTTACTCTTGATTTTGGACCTACTTTAGCCCATAGAATCAGTGGATCCCTCTTATTTTTGCCCACGTGTAGTCGAACACCCTGTATGTAACTGAGAAAAACTATTGAATAAGTGTATGCAAATTACGTTGACGATTGTCACTAATTAATTCACAGTTATTAACCGTTATATGCTATAAAGTTAACTCTCCTCACAATTTACATTTTTATTGTGGCAACACGCGAGTAAAGACATCCCTTTTTCCTGTGAATACCAAAGAGGTTCTTCGCGAAATGAACAAGAAAAGCGGATTTTCTTCCAGTTCAATAAAAGGGCATTTACTTCGCATTTTTCGCTACGTCGAATTTGACAGGACTTCTTATCTGCTAGGGCTTCGGTGAATACAACTTCGTGGTTAGCACAATACTCCCTTCCACTTCTGGTTCACTTGTACAAAGGAAAGAAATCGATTGCCCGGTATCTTTTGTCGTGAGAAGCGTTATACAAATTTCATAAAAACCTGCATACATAAAATGGTAGATACAGGATTTCTGTTAAGCTCATCTGATGCAGCAGACCATTATCTAGCTAATCGTTTCTTATACAATGTCTGTGGTCGCACAATTTATTCTAAAGCAACAGGCATTAGGAATCAGAATGTTTCAAGTAAAATCAATTTATTATACCTACCTGTGTCACCTGAATCACAGTAATCATATTGTTGTTGTTGTTGTTGTTGTTGCGGTAAGAATAAATATGTTGGAAATTTAAAACACCTCTTACAAATGACAAATTCAATAATTGGAATATTCTATCTTTCTTTTTTTTTACATATTATCATCTGCAATTTAACCTTCTTTCTTAATTAATCAGCAATTATCCATCCACTTTATATTCTAAAATTTTTGCGTATAACACATATTTCTTGATAAAGCATTGCCGCATTTAGGTATTAAATCCGTTGGAAGGTCGAGAGGCAAGTAATAAATTTGGCGGTCCAAGGTGATGTTCAATATCCTTAAAGGACGGGACAAGCTGGTTAGACCGGATGAGAATTTTTTAAAAGACGCTCCAGTTTCACCGCGATATTTATAGCGATGTAAAGCACGGCAAGTTCCAGACAAAATCGAGCTGCAACTTTGGACCCGTACTACTTTTTATCCCATTCTAACTTTCGACCTGACCCACCGCTTCACTTCTTACTTCCACAGTAGGTTGTGCTTTTTCTGTCAGATCTTCTCAGACGCGAAACGTCATGGCGCATCGATCATAAAGCACCTTTCACAAGATTTCGTCTAAGTTTATCGAGCAATATTTGTTGCTTAAGGGGACGGTAGTAGTTAATGTTTAATAGAAATTAGTGATGAGTAGGTCCTTTTCAAGCTTGGTTAGTGTTTAAATAATATTTTACAATTTTTACAAATTTTGTTAATTTAATTTATTGATCGAATAGACCTGTTATCAATTCATCGTATTGATCAATTGATACCTTTGTGACGTTTTAGAAGATCGTTCTCCTAAAATAGTTTCCGCGGTTATTTTTAATTCGGTTATTTTTGATCCCACTATATTGACCGAGTCAGAAATGTGTATGGATCATAAATAAATCGTTCAATTTATTTTCTTCCTGGATCGTTTACGTTTAGCATGTCGTTTTTTGCAGATGAAACATTTATGATCGGAGCAATCATGAAAGTAAACTTCGTACCATTGCGAAATAAGTACAGTTTCTAATATTATTAAATATGTGCAAAATAGAATGCCAAGAATTACAAATTATTGTCGTTTTATGCGAGATGAATATATTAATTTATTATTTAGAAGTTATTTATTTCATTTGTGACACAAGATACATGTTCTTGTATGAATCTTTTATTGACAAGGACAATAAAGTAATGAAAACTGTTTACTGCTTCAGATGTTATTCCTTATTTTGGGTTTCAATAACTCTTGTAAATGGCCTCAGAAAACAAATTATAAAAAAAATATGCAATTAACACGATGTCCTAATATATTAAAAAATTAACTAAAGTCATAAAGCCAATGTTTATTACTTTTACTTTATTACTTATTATTCACTATTATTCACTATTATTATTCACTACCTTTTCGACAATTTTATTACTTTTCAAGTGCAATACTTTTATATACACTTATACAGCTTTTGCTATTTATTTATACGATTCATATATTTATACATTATTTGTAGAATACAATGTAACATATAAATTTGGCACAAACATTATTTAATCTCCCTTTTTTATCACTGAAAGCATCAATGACTTCGTTTATTATCGAGTAAATGACATCTTCAGCAGTATAAAAGTTTATTGCAACTCGATCTCATAAATACGACATTTGGATCTTGGTTGGGAGGAGCGTTGTCCAGTCACTATAATCTGCAATTGCACTAAAAACGGGCAAATTGTTCCGTTTACGACAAAAAGTACAAAGTGTCAAGTCCAAGTAAGCTGCACGTTTCAGTTGAGGAATAAAAAACTTCCACGTTTCGCTCTATTAGTTCCTTCACTCATTTTCACTTCAAACGTTTCGAGTATTCATTCTTTGCTCTTCTTTTCAGCAAAACCATTTGCTTTATACAGGGTGTTTCGCTATCCCGTGCAAATATTTTAAGGGATGATCGCTGAGACGATTCTGAACAACTTTTTCCTTTACCAAAATGTTGGTTAATGCTTCGTGTTTGAATTATTAGCGAAAAAGGCTGACCAATCAGAGCGTGCGTAGATCGCGCGCCCAGCCGAGAGAAGATTGTTTTACGCTTAACTGTGATCTTGAACACTCTCGCGGCTGAGCGCGCGCCCTGATTAATCAGTGTTTTTGATTAATAATTCAAAAACGAGAGTTTAACCACCATTTTGGCAAAGGTAAAAGTTGTTCAGAATCACTTCAGCGAACATCCCTTAAAATATTTGCACGAGGCAGTGAAATACCCGGTATAAAAGTATTGGTTCCTGTTAATATAGTATAAATAACAATTTAAAATGGATGAAGCTTAGAGTACTTCGCTTAAACAATTTAGGTTGATAAAAAAGAAAGGAGAAAACGTGTGCAATTAGAATTTAAAGTTTCCTTCGAAAATTGTCTCTGCTTGGTTAACCTTAACGAAGAGGATATTAATTTACAATTAAGAAGTGGATTAAAACACACATTGCTTCATACGTACCTCTACGCTTATACGCAATTTTATCCCTCGTTGATATTGCGTAATAGGTCGTTAACTTTAATCACAGTCTCATTTGACGAAACAACGAAACGATCAGGTTTGCCTTCCCTTTCTACGAGGGGAGTTCTTTCTAAGGATTCTTTCTTTCTGAGCAATTCGAGATACCAAAGAGTTTCCTTCGCAACTATTATAGTATTAAGATTTGGTAACAAAAGGATTGCAGACCTTTTCATTAAATAATACAGCTGCATCAAAATTATAAAAGAAAAAGAATAAATTAATTATTTTTTTTATTTCCTTGAGATGCTTTGAAAAAATCCAATTGTGTACGTTTTTCTTTGATTGGGAATTACAGGACATATACATGTATATTGGCCTTTTTAGTACTTCTTGAAATTGGAATTTCGAAAATATATCTATAACAAAATGCATTGAAAGTTATTGCGTTTAGAAGTAATTCCATAAAATAAAGGAATTGACTTTCCTTGAAACAATCAAGATTTCACAAAAGGTTAAAAAAATCACCCTTTAATAACAAAATTTGAAATTCGCGAGAATCTATGATACTATAAACAGGAAGTTGGATAAGTAAGGGAGTTTGCATGTTGCTTTTCGTTGAACATAAAAGGAAATAGCGAAGGGACTTCTGTGACTTGATAAGCTCCAACTTCCCGTACCTTTTATTAAGTTAGACGCATCGCTGTGCACAGAGTGCAATTGCACTTTTCTTTTAAACGGCGTCATACAATTTTCATCTTATTAAGCTACTGAATTTCTCCACCTATTTATTTTCTCCTGGGCTGAATGCTGGTAGAAGCATAGAATGTTCAAATCCCGATAGGCATTGTTCAAGTTTATTATTTAGTTTCATAAATTTGTTATATATTAATTCATAAATTTTAATAAAATAGGGTGTCTCGCCTAACTTGAGTATCCCAAATATGTCGCTTATTTTTTATGACAGGGAAAAATATCAAGGGAAAAAAATATTTGGTTCGAAGGATCGAACGTAATGGTGGGCAAACAAATTTTCTCAACGTCATCTTTTTCCAGATTTAAAAACCACCGAAGTTTTTTTGATCGGGACCACATAATTTAGATACAGCGACATGATAGCTAAGGTCAAGGCGAGTCCAATGACCTATGGTATTATAACATTTGCGTGACCTTGAGGACAAACAATATATAAAACTTAGCTTATTGACGTAAATGGCGGAATAACCGTGATTGGATGATTAATGAGGAAAACAATTATTGTAAAATAGTGATGAAAACTGCAACATGAAGATTCTGGAAGGATGTGATTGATATTAGTAACAAGTACGTTTCCTGTAGCCTGTCTCAACATTGTTCATCGAGTACATATCGTGTGTATAGATACGAAAAAAAGAGGAAAACATTCAATCAACAAAATTTACAACTTACAGATTTGTTATTTCTAAGCATGTATTTATATATATTCAATTCTTTGGAAAGTATAAATTTAGTGGAACTTTTTGTGCAGTAAATATTGCTTTCGGTACAAAATAAATATTATTAGTTTGCCGTTTCTTATTATAATCAAAAGGCTCGAACCCACTAATAAATGAATAAAAATATTCGCAAACCATGATCCCTTCTAGTTTTGATTAAATTAAACAGAAAGCTACGATATGACACTACTTTGTTTAACAGTTTTGGAGGTAAGAACAATTTTGAGGAAAGTGTGTCATATAATTAATTGTATTCAAAGATACGCAACATTTCTTGAAAAAGAAAAAATATTTCAGTAAATTACATGCATTTTATAAATTTCCTGAGTAACTTATATAACTATAAATTACCAAGGCTTCCTTTGTATATGAAATCTATATCCCATCATTAATTTTACAGTGGAATTTAATTGAAGCTTAAATTCGATACTGTCCAAAGACTTAAATAACTTCATTTAGTTAAATTAATAATAAATATTGTTTAACACCTTTTATAAATATAACAGAATAATCCTTAACAGAGAATATAATCAAGATTCACAAAAGATTTAATATTCAATAGATTGTGACAATATGTTATTGAGTAATCAGTGTCGTCGCTTGAGTTCCTTCATCCATCGGATTTCTCCCTTTTGTAAGTACTCCTGACTCCTTCTTGGACAATACACAATGCAGACGGCATTCTATCGAAGAAAAATTCGCCTCTCGTTTACCACGACTCCACTGCTTCCACGATCTTATTAACCGATATCGTTTACCGATTAGTACCTTCGACTAAAAAAAAGGAGAACAGTACAATCGCAGTGGTCGTTGTATCACACACAGCAGCCTAATAATTGGTTTCCTTTTATCACATTCTATGTATACTGTACAATTTTTAATGAAATTATTAAATAGCATTTTCTTAAATTTGCTGCGCTATTTGAAGTTTTCAAAATTACTTCACCGTACAGCCAATTTATTTTCAGTTTCATACAAATGCAATGAGCTATCTGCCCATAAAAATAAGAGCTTAATTCTACGTATAGAGCACTTTCATATAAACAGCTACATTTTTAATGGTATTAAAAAAAAAGTAGGAACACGTAATATAAATGGTTTGATGTAATGTAATATAAATGTCATTTCTTTTTGTTGCAGGTCGAAAAAGAGTTTTGTCAAAAATATACAAACTATGACGCAGAGATATCGTTAATGTCGTCCGCATTGAACTTAATAAGGTGAGTAAAATTTAATTCGAACAGCCCTCTGTGTTCCTTTAAACAAGTAGAAATGTTAATCCACAGTTAAAGAACAAATCCTAGACTGTAGGGCTGTAGAATATTCATCACTTATTTATTTACTTTCCTTAATCTTAATATAGTCTAATCTATTAATAGCAAAATTCTTCGTATCATCTTAAATGAAATGAATGGACAAATAAATGAAATAAAAACTATACATACTTGTATATTGACAGTGTGTGGCCCTGTTACTACTTTTTGCATAACGCATATGCTGGATCATGTAAAAATCTTCTTTCATATAATACTTGATAGTATTAAGTTAATAAATATTGTACAATTAGTCCTGCATTAAGCGAAATCTATTAAACTTTCACCAAAAGTGTTCATCATTCTAACAAGGGACCATACCGAAGTGACAATCACCGATTTTCATCAAATTGAAGTATAATGTAGTTCTTATAAAAATATTTCACAAATACTTTTTTATCGGCAATCGTTAGTTATAGCGAATGTTGGAGGGGTGAAAACCGCCCCCAAAGTTGGAGCTGCGAAATCGATTTCGACGAATATCTCGGGAACTGCTAAGGATAGAGCAATTGCACAAATAGATGAAATTACTATTTTTAAAGGATGAATTTAACGGTGTAAACTATTTTGTTGAAAACCCATTTGTTTAAATAATATATTGAAAAAATGATATACTTTTAATAGCTTTTCTCCAGTGAAATACTATGGACAAACTGCAGAAAAAAGACTAAAACCTTTTCATACACCTTCAATTTCATCGAAATTGGTGATTGTTACTCCGGCACGTTCCCTTGTAAGAGTTTCACCCTACAAGAAAAGACACATTTCTTTGTTTCATATTATTTCATTCATACTCACTGCACAAGTAAACCTGTACCCTCGTAAGTTTCCCAAAAAATATGGATCGAATTTTTGCATTCTGAACATTTCGAGATATGTACCTTTGTGCTTTTCCATTCACAGATATTTCTTTTGTTTACGCCAACAACTTCGTACCTCGCTGTTTCCCCTCATAATATACATTTGCCCATTCCTTTGCTCCGGCTCCCGTATTGTTTCCTCTTTTGGAAAAAAAGCTTCCGCTTGTGTCATTTTCTTTTCGAATCTCTCTGGGTGTCAGACCTCCCGGATTTTTTTCATAATTTTACTTGTCTTTTACTCGCTAAGACATTTTACTCAATTTTTTCTTTACAAAGGCTGAAATAGATAACTTGATTGACTCTTTGCTTCTTTCACTTGATCTTGCTGACTTTTTTCGCGTCCACAACTTATATAAAAGATTAATAAACCTAGTTATTTTAGGAATAAGAATCTAAAAAACAAAATTTTGGTAAAACCATCAGGCACATTCAATAAAAATTTAAAGTTACTAATGAAGCTCAAAGTTGTACTCATTGTCCTATTTGTGTACAGCAATAATCAACAGTAAATGCAAACATTTTGCCTCAAAGAATTTCATTTTCTTTAATAAACACGATTTCTTTAATTTCGTTGATCCGCTGAAACTACATGGACCTCGCAAAGAGGCAACCATTTGTTTATTAAGAATGTGGCTTACACGACGTGCTCTGTCAGAGTGCACTAAATCCTGCAGGCACAGAAACTGTCGGCAATCAACGTATGTACACGCGAACGCAGCTAATCTAATTTATGTGTTTGCACCGGTGCACGTAGGCGTGCATCGCCGTTCGAAATATATGCGAAGAATTTCAAGTCTTGCGTACGCAAATCTTTTGATAGATTTCTGGAAAGTGTGGTTAAAGGAAAAATGGAAACTCGTTTTGATATAGAGTCAAATGTATTTTCTTAATATCAAAGTAAGAATTGTATTTTTTTCAAATCAAAGTGTTAATTGTATATTTTTTTAATGAAAGTTAATTGAATCTTTTTCAAAACAAATTGGCCCTTTCTACGAGAACATTAAAAAAGTCTTCTTTAACAAGAAATTATAGCCAGCATAAGGTAAGAGATGATTAAAGTGTGATTCATGCACTTCCAAACTGCAGAAGGGTAGTTTATCTTTAATAAAATCTCTCTGAAAGAAATCCAGTAGCGTTTTGGTTGAAGTAATTTCGCTCGCCTTTACAATATTGCGCTTGAAATTACTGCTAAATCATATTACGTTGCTCGTTTCGTTTGCTGTCGCTTTGAATGCTTATCAAAGCACCGGGCACGTAAGTCAAAGGAATGCAGATGGTGTTTCGTCGAGCAAAAAGGTGAATGAGCAGTGCGCTATGATAAAATAGTTTGTTGTACACGTGTAAATCATTTAAGTGACGCTCATTCGTTCGTCAAGGAGGCTCCTCAGCTCTCAGCTTATTTTGCTGTTTCATTGTGTTTCAAAGATGGTCCTACAACGCTACTGCGATTAGGTATAAATGAAATTAGGACGTTACTTTTAAGTCATTCGACTGAGATTACTGAATAATTTTTGCCGTAATATTGTCAATTAGTAAAAGTGTACATCGGAATTGACAAAAAACGTTCCAGTACAAAACCACAAAAACGTTCAGCCTGCAGATGTTTTTCCCATTTTTTCTATCCACAAATGTTTTTCATTTGCGTTTTATAAATTTCCTAAAGAATTTAAAAAAATATACCTTCCTTTTTATTTACATTTTATAAATTTCTCAAGTAATTTATATATTATTGTAAATTAGAAACCTTGATATTAACAAAAAAAACATGCATTAATTTTTACTCATTTACATTTTATAAATTTCCCAAATAATGTAAAACCAATGTTTTCCCCACTTTTTCTATCCATAAATGTTTTTCTTCAGCAGTCACACGTATGTGTACAGACACAAAGATTTGCTTCTAATGCAAGGTTTCAGTTTTCTTGGCTGTTTATACATGGTTAAGTACTCAGTTGGTCTTGGGTATGTACGATATTGGAAATAATGAGTACGTGGTTCGAGTTTCTTAATGCGAGCACACGAATGTGGGATTACGGTCGAATTGACACGCGCATAAAAGCCATTCACTGCAGGGACAAAATATCACTGTCTGGATTAACAAGCTTGTCACATGTCATGCATCTTTGTGGAACTCTAACAAATTGTTATCAGCTGTGAAAGTACCAGTTGCAAAATCAAAAAAACGAAAAAGCTGTTTTTCTTTTATCATATCAAAAAAATCTTTTTGTTCGGTAATTTATACATTTCTGCATATATTTCTTTGCTAAATTATAATACATTCTTGTAATATTATCTGTATAAATTGGCCAACGTAGTATATCTAGAATTATACAGGGTGAGGCATTTAAAACAGATCATCTGAATAACTTGCTTGGTTTTGATGATAGAAAAAAGTCCTTCAGATCAAACTTACTTGGTTTGTAGGGGTACATAATGTAATGTTACTATCTTTTCTATAATTGGAGGCCCAGAGGAAATATAAAAGACAAACCTGAATTTTGAAATACAATGTTGTGTTTTTTTATTTACATTCTGATAGAGCGTTTCAAGACGAATACGACCTATATAAAAGTTACTCGAAGTCAACTGCAATGGAAAATAAGTTATCTCAAAATGCTCTATAAACACTTATATGTTTTTATAGTCGTTGATACATCGCTCTTGTAATCGCTAATATAGATTACAGAACATAAACAAACATTCACGTTTACATTGTACATTCCATTCACAAATATTCAGTTACATTGAATCATAGTAACAGAAGCAACCAAAAAACACACAGGTATTCATAGAGCACTTTGAGACAATTTATTTTCCAGTGTAGTTGACTTTGAGTAACTTTCATAGAGGTCGTTGTGTTCGTCTTGGAATGCTCTATCAGAATGTAATTAAAAAACTATACCATTCTATTTAAAAATACGGGTTAGTTTTTTTTATATATCCTCTACACTTCCATCTATAGAAGTATTAGTTGCATCACATTGTGTGCCCCTCGAAAACAAACACGTTTGATTTAAAGCATTTTTTTTCTACTCTCAAAACTAACCAAGTTATTCAGGTCATTCCTTTCAAATACCCCACCCTGTATATTCACGCTGATGCCTTCAATGTGAAGAATCAGTCTCATTTTCCCAGCAAATGAAATCTGCTGCTTTTACGACCCATTAAAAACATTATGGAATACACTCATGAACAATACACATACATGATATCGATCTGAGAAGATCGTGCTTGGGCGTGGCCCTGAGTATCCTGAACAAGAGCTCGGTTTCCTGTCAAAAGATCACAGTCATGTCCTTTTTTCAAATCGTCATTCGTGCTTTAAGCTAAAGGAAATTACATTTTCCCGCGGTGTCATTTAGCCTGTAATATTTCATCCCACTTGAGCATCCCCTGTAGCTTTCTACAGATACAACTTCATCATTCAACCGTGTAGTATTACTTATTAACTTCAAAAAATAAAACGATGCTCCATTAAATTCATACCTAAAAAAAAATTTGTTAGGTGGGTTTTCTTTCATCTAGCCAGTCCAATTTTTTAATTTCCAGTATTTCGGAAGCTGTTTAATTGATGGTAAAAAATTTGGGAAGAGTTTTTGTAAGACAGTGGGCTGTATCTACGAGACACAAGAATTGATTTTACAACGAAAGGGTTGATTTTGGGATCTTACGTTGATTAGACATTTTTTATTCCTCTTGGTGAGTACTGTAAGCTCCTTAAGCTGTTGGCCTTTCTTGACACCCACATAATTCTATAGCGACACAAATGGGTTAACAAACACTGGTCGTCTATATTTAAAAAGCCATAATTCAGTTATTCCAAGACGCACCGCGAAATTCCAGCAGCCCGGATAAATTTGCAGAATTCGCTGTACCTACTTAGTTGCAGACTCAAATTACTAGTTTTTCACGATTGTACTTAATTCCTGGAATCCACTTCCTTGAATGGGCTGCGCGTTACATAATCTTTCATTATCTTAGCAGAAGCCACATAAGAATCCCTTACGTTATAATGGGCATCTGGAAACTTTATCTGGAGTTTCGTAGGTGAATTTTATTATGCTGCACGTTTAGGATAAATGAAATTACTGGGAGTAACATGTTTTACTTTCCGCAATATAAAATCGCCTTCCGCTTTAAAAACGTATTTTTTAAACACAAATTTGCCTTTCAAACTAATTTTTGTTATAAACAAAGAAATGGTAAAATATAATTTTTACTGGCGTATTTTTGATTTGTTACATTAACTCATTAGTCATGTAATATGAATCCTTGAAAAAAAAGTACAACTTCGAAAGCCGTATATTTTGTTCATTTCATATTATTTTAGTCATCTCGAAACATCTTAATTGCCCGTGGCAAAATTAGCTTCACGTCAGGCAGGTAGCAAAGCTGACGATGCCTGCGAATACAGGCTTACGACAAGTAGCAGGTGAACGGGGACTTAATGGAGTTTGATAGTTGATAGGATCGATCATGGAACCTCTGGCAGTAGCGTTGATAACGTGTCCATCGTCGAGGATCTGTTATATATCTCGGGCATATGTCAGTTTATATTATAGACGCGTGGCACGTTGGGGGATATGCACCTAGCCACGTGTACACCAATTTGCCTCCTATTTATGTAGGGGCTCCCGCTTACATCCGTGAAATTACGTGGATTACTTGTTATTTGCTCACGTTTCGTTACGTCATTATATGTGGTAATATGAAAATTGTATGTACTCACGGTGACGGTAAATAAATGTAAACAAATGTAAATGTACATAGTAAGTGTAGGGTTTCGTAGCGGAGGTAATGCAGGCAAAGCAACTTTTAAATAAGATATGATGTAAATATTTAGATGGACAGTGAGAAGCATGACTTCAGTCCTACAGGGCAAAATAATACGTAAATTAAGAGTGACAAAATTGCGTTTAAGACTTCGATAATAAACTATTAAGAATTTAAAAGTCGGCCCAAGGGCCCCTGAATATAGGCAACTCGACGCGACGATGCATACTGAGTTGCCTACATTCGGGGACCTTTGGACATGTTACCTTGACGTAACTTCCACTATTTTAGATTACTATTTTTTTTATTATTATTACAATAATACATGCTTTGATTAAATTTATATAGAAAATACTATTTGCCATACTTATTACCATCTGCAAATTTGTTTGTCTGAATCACACAAAAAAGTTGGGGAACGTAACATAAGAATTGGGCCAAGGTCGAGATATAACGCCTTCCCTTGTATAAAAAGCAATCTCACACTTAATGCTTTTGAAATTGCTTTACAATGAAAAGTGATACTTTGCCAAAAATTACATTCATTTATATTCTCCTGTTGCACGCCATTACTACAGGGTGTCACGCAACCCTCTGCAAATATTTTAAGGGGTGATTCTACAGGCCAAAATAAAGCGAAAGTCAAGAATGAAAATACGGTTGGCAGCCCTACGGCTGATTCGCAAGAACATTTGGAAATATTTTAAGGGGTGATTCTACAGGCCAAAATAAAGCAAAAATCAACAATGAAAATTTTGCATTTGGGGCCTTGTTAATAAGATACCGATGTTTTAAAAAACGCGGTGAAAACGCCTGCCGGTAGGCAATTTGACGGGCAGCGGCTCAAGTCCGGCAGCTGCGTTCAGTGGTAGTCATTCGCTACATGGAAGAGAACCCATGACCTGCCGCACCGCGTAATCTGACACCCAAAAGGCACACGTTTTACGATGTACAGCATTCAACCTGCTTACTTGTAAAAATCCACATGGGCATGTCGAAACCCGCCCAATGGGATTATCAAGTAAAAAGAGTGGCGGCAGCCTCCAATCCACAATTTTGTTCCGAAAAACCAAATACACATGCACTGCGATTGTCACGTCCGCAAGTGTCTATGCGTACACACGATTGTCCCGTCCGCGATAGTTCACAATACACCCTTCAACACAGAAAATTGCAGCACACGAGGATCACGATTCCAAGATTTGCACTAAACTTATTATTCCAAGAGATGTTCCTCGTGTCCACCACTCGCTTGAATGCAGTGATTCAATCTTTGACGCAAATCGTGTCACAGTTTTCGGAAGTCTGTTATTATTGTCAGAGAACATCATCATGTAGTCGTATTCCGCAAATGTACACGACCCTTTGGACACTTGGCACCACCACTATCACCGCACGTAACCGATTGTAATAAAAAGTAGCTTTAAAATTGAGATTGCGTATCTAGAAATTGAAATAATCAAGTTCTAAGAATTAGACTTAATTAAAAATCGAGAGTAATAACAATAGAACTAAATGCAATATTAAATCTATGCCGAATACTAAAATTCAAAGTACAACTAGAATATTTAAACCATTCCGTATTCAATAGCGTACAAACAGCAACTGCCTCGATCGTCTAGAAATAATGTTCAACCGATTCATGCCGAATCGTCGCGAGTCGTCGGTAGGGCAACACTGTTGCCCCTTTCTACGGTCGAAAGAATAACAAATACTTCCAAACACTTTCCGTAGATACGACTCGCGACGATTCGGCACGCATCGGTTGATCATTATCTCTAGACAATCGAGACAGTTGCTGCTTGTACGACGTTGAATACGGAACGATTTAAACATTCCAGTTGTACTTTAAGTTTTAGTATTTAATATTGCGTTTATTTCTATTGTTTTTACTTTCGTTTTTTAATTTAGTTTGGCTCTTAGAACTTGATTATTTCAATTTCTAAATACATAATGCCAATCTTAAAGCTACTTTTTTTCCTACAATTGATTATGCGCGGTGATAGTGGTACCTGATGTCCAAAGGTTCATGTACATTTGCGAAATACGCTAACATGATGATGTCCTCTGACATTGGTAACAGACTTTCGGAAATTGTGACACGACTTGCGTGAAAGAGTTGAACCACTGTCTTCAAGCGGATGGTGAACGCGACGAACATCTCCTGAAATAATAAGTTTAGTGCAAATCGTGGACACTCGCTAATGGGACAGTCGCGTGTACGCATAGACATTCACGGCCGCAACAATCGTGGTGCATGTGTATTTGGTTTTTCGGAACAAAATTGTGGATTGAAAGCCATCACCCTCTTTACTTGGGTGGGTTTCGATATGCCCATGTGGATATTTCCAAGTAAGCAGGTTGAATGCTGTACACATCGTAAAACGTATGCCTTTTGGGTGTCAGATTACGCGGTGCGGTAGGTCATGGTTTCTCTTCCATGTAGCGAATGACTACCACTGAACGCAGCTGCCGGACTCAAGCCGCTGCCCGTCAAATTGCCTACCGGCAGGCGTTTTCACCGCGTTTTTTTAAACATCGGTATCTTATTAACAAAGCCCCAAATGCAAAATTTTCATTGTTGATTTTTGCTTTATTTTGGCCTGTAGAATCACCCCTTAAAATATTTCCATATGTTCTTGCGAATCAGCCGTAGGGAAGCAACAAAGTGCTCACTCGCCAGCAGGTTTCGTCCAGCGGTAAGTTGAAATCGTTTAACATGGATCGCCCAAACCTTCCTGACTGCTTCCTCTCCCTTTCGCTCCCTCTGTCGCTCGATACGCGAACAGACGTACACCGCCATTTGTTAATTTGCTTCGTGCGGGTAATGCACGCAGAGACACGGCAGCGCGAAAGCTAAAAGCACACGTAAAGGTTTCCCCTGGACAGGTTACGCGACATACACAGCCCCATCGAGCGCCCCACATATTATGTGTCCACCCCGCGTTTTCTCATACCCTCTGTCCGCGCTACGGCCAATTGGCTTCCGCCTATACAGAAATACGCTTCTACACACGCAGACTGAACTTTGATATCTCCTGCAAATACTCATCGCAATTCTCCTTTCATAACCTCTCGTCGCATCGTGTAATTGATGTCGCATCGATATGCATCTTTCTTCTGTGGCACGCTTAACACTTAACGGACGGGTTGTTTTTCCTCTGTCTTTCTCGGTTTCCGGGTATTTTTTTAATCAACACTATTTTTGAGAAAAATTTACACAGTAATTAAAATACTTTGCGTAAGTACTTTACGCAGGGTCATATAAATTCAAGGAAAAGCGTAAATCTACGTGACCCGTCCGTTAAGTGTTAATATCAGAACTAGACATTTACAGATGTTGGCGATTCAGGGAAAATATTTTTAACTATATTTCAATTTTCTTTGCACTTTTAACCGGCTGAACAATAAAATACTAGCTACAGCTTCCACTCATCTCGATTACTCATTAAAACATCATTGTTATTTTTGTGTTTAATAATGAATTTAGTTGTAACGCATATATGTAATTGTAACGCGAGTCCTAATATAGTGCGATACGGGACTGATTCCCCCTCTGTTGATCGCGTGTATAACCATCTTTAGCCAAGGACGGTTAGTTCTGCGTAATTGCTTCGCGCAATAACAACACACAGTAAAACGTATCTCGTTAAACCAAAAATTAAACTGCAATTGCGAGTAACGGCGAATAACATTCTGGTTCATTGCCTACTTATCGATATTCCCTTGTTTCACTATCTGAAACCACGAGCACTAGAGGAGAATACGGGTTAACCCGAAGGAGTAACATTAATATCTTTCAGGAAGTACAGCACAACGACCGGGCAACACGATTTTTCCCTCAATTCGTCTCCCGACCTACACTTTGATGCTACCTTCTGCTGACGCTGGGAAAGTTGTTTCGCGGGAGAAAGAAAAAACCCCACCATGATGAGATTTAACCACGATTTTATAAAAGCTTTCCTCGCCATCGTGTAACAGAAAGGGGAGGCGGGTGGAGAGGCAACTTTAATGCGATACATTCGACCAACGATAAACTGCGAAATGAGAAATAAATTCGAGATTTAAAGTGTTCCAGGTCGAAAATATCGCCGCCCCCTCCTATTATTACACGCTTGGATGGACATTTCTTAAGGGGATGATTTCATTTTTTTTTTCTATTAACCTTGGCGAGTCTTCTTCGAACCGTTAAACGAGAACGACACTGACGATCAAACGTGACAAAACGTATAGAGAATAACACCTGGTCGTTTGGAAATGTTTGTAATATTATTGCATGAACAAATATAATGCTTCAAAGAATTTTATATCGTAAATGACTGTATCGTAATTAATACCACAATTATATATTAATAATACAATGTATTATTCAACACGTATCTGCTATTTCACATCTGACCATTAAGCCTTAATTAACAATTAATTAAAATAATAATATGTATTGTTGCTACAATTAATCAATTATATTGTATCAAACCCGGATTGTTAACTGTTCATAAATTGCCCGGTCGGTTATGTCAGCTTTAAACGCGCTCGATATTGCACCGTAATACCCGAAGCGCAAGAACTGAAGGCAGTGCTGAACGAAAAAGTAACAAGTCCTAAAAATCGTGAAAAAGCCCCACCGTAGAGTTGGCAAATTTGTGGTTGATGGTGAAATGCGTCATGGAATCCTCAATTTGCAGAATATTTAAACACTTACGTCATCTGGATTTTGTCAATTTTATACTTTATGCGGTAATACTGCGTCCAATTTTCAACGCGGATGGTACAATTTTTTACGAACGAAAAAATGTAGCGAAATATGATATGATGGTGAAAAATGTGCCTCTGAGATAATGCTCCGGCGAGGTATTGAATTTTTTTGTTTAAATTTAATGTACGTGCGCAGCTACGACCTCGGTATTCGTAATTACATGCTTCATTATCGAACGAAACGTATGAAAGTATTTTTCATTTTAGCGTTCCTGAAATGCATGCAGTGTAACTCTCAAATTTGCTCACGTGTAAAGTAATGTGTACGTTCATATATACACTACGCGACAAAATTAAAGGACCACAAAATATCGACCGAAAAATTGTCGATATTTGAACTGCTCTAACTTCGTAAAAAAAATCTTGCGGCGATCCACCTGAGCTCATTTTACAGCCATAATTATTTCGATGCAACCGTGTTTTGTAATAATTGTACACGATATAATACTTATATTTGTAATAATTAAATATTATGTACCTACTGTAAAGATATCGGTTGAGTGGTTATCACTTCCGCAGTGAAAATGGAATTTTAGAGTAACCCTCCAATTTGTTCACGCAATATGTACGTTCATATATACACTACGCGACAGAATTAAAGTATCACGAAATATCGGTCGAAAAATTGTAAATATTTGAATTGTTGTAACTTCGTAAAAAATAATCGTACAACAATCTACCCGGGCTCGTTCCAAAGTGTGAAGCCTCTACCTTGCCAGCCTTGAACCTGTTTTTTGAAGATCGTTTTTTGTTGCAGAACAAGTAAAAAACTAAAGTTGCTTTTTCGTTCTCAAACTTCATAAATTCAAACGACTGTGAAAAGTTAGTGAAATTTTTTTTTAATTTCTGTTCAGATGATTTCGTATGGAAAAGCCTCCCTTTTAAAATGAGCATTGGCGCAATTGATGTAGGGTTTTTCTCGCCGTTTCACTGCATGTTTAAATAAAAATCGCATGAATTGTACGGAATTATACTGGGTTTTTCAAAAGTCGTGGAACAATCCGACAGGTGGTGATTCTTCACGTAAAGCAAGCCGACAATGAAGAATAAATTTTTATTATATGACGCTCTGTTTCCAAGAAAATTGAGTTTGAATATTCGCTAAGCTGTAAATTGCTTAGCTCACCCGAAGACTGCCTTTCTTCAAACACAATTTGCTCGAAAACGAAGCGTCACATGCAAAAATATTATTTTTCATATTTCGTTTATTTTTACACGCGGAATCAGCCCCTTTTGCGTCGAATCACGATTTCGGAAATGCTCTATATTTATCGTACATTTTATTCGTGCCACCACTCTCGGTGTTGAAAGCAGTATCAAAGTTGTTAATATCCACTGTCTTTATCGCAAGTTCGCGTTAGGCTTTTAAGAATCCGTGCAGTTGGAAAAGAAAGAAACGTATTCCCCAATTAGTCGGTGGCGCTGGAACTTTATTTCAATAAGAACAGGAACGTCGCCCTCGGGGCTAGTAAACCTGAAAACTTACTGAACATTTTCCACCCACAGCGAAGTTTTCCTTACACGCTAGCTGCTCTCATAAAATCTGTGGCGGCAAAACGGGACGCGCTACAATATTGTACAACGTGCGAAGTGCAAACGAGATAAACTTCCTCGGCGCGGAATGAGCTTAAACGGAATACCGAGGAATTGTCTTCTGTTTCTTTCTCATTCTTTCGTATATGCTAATTCGTATGGTAGATATTGTGCTCTTGAAAGGACTAATACAGTTATTAACGTGAAAAGTATTCGCCATGGACGAAACTTTGAACACTTTCATCGTTTCGTTTCTCTTGCCTGGGATAATAATTGATAATGAATTATACCAACGCCCATTGCTTAATTTCTATGTCAGAATCTTGGTGCTTAAAAAATAATCCGAGTCAGACAAAGCTTCTTATAAAAGATGTTTTGATTCAATTATTGCTTTGAGCAAATTGTATCAAATGTCGCTTCTTCTGCACGATAAGTGACATCCCGGGGGGGGGGGGTGCAGTAACTTTGAGACTATTACCCAAAATGGAGCAGGTGCAATTGAGCCAATCGAAGAGTGTTAATTAAGGTTTAAGTTTGCACCATAAATTAATTAATTGACACCGGTGAAATTAGCTTTAATGTGCAATACATCAACTATCAACAAATACATGAAATCGTTTCTCCACTCTTACAAATGTGCAATCTGTTTGATGATCTAAGAACAATTCCTAATTAATGTCGAGGGACCAAAAGTGATTTACCTCGTTTAAACATATTCCAGCATGGGAAAGCTTTCCAAGGCTTACTTTAGCATTGCCAATTCCTTCGAAAATTCCTGACCTCCTTTTAATGTCTGGGGACTGCAAGCTCTCAGCCAGTAATAAGGGTATATCTAAGCGAGAGCGAATTCATGTCCCAATAGGAAGGAAACAGTTCAGAAACTAGTATTCAATTGAAAACTACAACAGTTGTGCATAGTCCGGTTTAAATGAAATCGTTCCTAAGCGTGGAACATGCACAGAAACTGTTCGAAGATTAACTTTACAACAGAACTATGAAGAACTGGTGCTTCTTCGGTAGTCTTTTAGATCACGGTCTGTTAGTTGAGTATTTATGGAGTCCATGAAAATTCCATTGAACTGTTTAATTCTAAGAAACAATTTAGTTGGAATTTCCTTCCTTACGTTTCTATTAATAATTGCTCCTCAGCTATCGATGCATTTAACAGCAATTACAAGCCAATTCCGGGCAATAGTTACGTGTACACGTTTTGAGATTATGTCAGGAACAGATCGAGCACAGTGTCATTTGCATGTATGCGAAATCTTGACTCGTGAACAATAGTTCATTCTTGTGCAACGACGTTATCTCGAATGTGTAATTGCTACTCTATCGCATAAATAGAGTTCCCGCGAGGGTACGCCGTGTATGTACTTGATACCTAACATGTATCGCCATCTAGCGTTCGTAATGAATGTCTACAATGCAATGAAATAATAATTAACATCGCCTTCGCTTGCGGCTGATAAACTGTATTAATTAAAATGCTAATTAGAAATCTCATTGACAATTTCATACATGAATTTTGCAAACGAAAAGAATAACAATGAATATACAATAAATATGAATATAATAACAATTAAAATATCACACTATAGTAATATAATAAGCTGAATAAATATCATCATAATTTAATCATTCTCCCAACGATAAATACACAATTTTAAAAATCATTACCGTAGAAGAAATATAGTAGAGCGCATAAGTATTCAACTATTTCTACGAAGTTCAAACGGCTCGTAAATCTTTATGACTTCGACGTTTAACTTGCGTGCCTAAGGGTGTGACACTCCAAAAAGTTTTATCATTAAATACAGATCGGGGGTTGGTAAAGTTTCTTCTGCAATTAAAGTGAAAAAATCGGAACAGCACATTGTGAGGCGTCGTGAGAATTCCAAATCGACAGCAACAGATTACGGCTATGGAATAAAAAATATACGACGTTTAGAGAGATTGTATCGAGATGTACAATACGAAATTACTTTGCCAAGATTCAGTCTGGAGATATCAGGTTTGTTCAAGGTGGAGCTATCGAAAACCTTTTTCTATCGCAATCAACTGATTCTTTTTTGCGTGTGTGTTAAGGATTGACTGACTTCGATCTGAATTAGATACTATTTGACGACAGGGAATGTATTTAAGATAAACCACCTTGTATATTATTGTTGGTGTAATAAATTGGCAATTATTTATGAAACAACAAAACATATGTATATTGTGTTGCTCGATATTCAATTTAAGTTAGTAATAAGTAAAAAATAATTCTTTTGGAGGTAAAATAGGTGTTTCTTTTGCTTCTAAATTTTTGTTGGTGTAACAAATTGGTAATTATTAATGAAACAACAAAATATATGTATATTATATTGATCGATCTTCTAATTTTAATTAGCAATAGCTAAAAAATCATTTTTGGAGATAAAATAGTTGTTGTTTTCTTGCTTGAAGATCATTACTTTCCAGTACTATGAAAATAACGTCTTTGTCCATCTTAGACAGATCGTTTTAAATTCCGTTCGAAGACTTCCTTCTCTATTGTTCCTCTTCACTGGAATAGCCAGGAGTAGCATTAAAGCAGGGAGCAGTCGTTACACAGAATCAATGTCGTCCTTAGAGTTTCTGGTCAACGGCTAAGCGAAAGGAACGTGTGGAAATAAGGACATTTCGATGGAAATATTTCACTGTCGCTTCTTTCGCTCTCTTTTCTCTCTTATGACCACTGTACAAAGGAGAATTAATTCCATCGTTCTGAAGAAGCATTGAAAAATTGTGGACTACCACTTTTAAAAAGATTACTCTGATAGTTTAAATGATTTCGAGACTAGAGGAAAAATCATCATGGTTTTAACAGTCTTGTCTGCTTAAAAATTATGAAAAATAATAGATATTGTTCAAATACAATCTTTCGAGCAAATTAATACATTTATCACTCTAGGGTGAATAAATAATTACTAATATACAAGGTGTTCAGCTACTGCATGTCAATATTTTAAAGAGTAATTGGTGTGGTGACTCTGAACAACTTTCTCCTTTGGCAAAATGTTGGTTAAGGCTTTGCTTTTGTGTTATGAAAAGGGCGGACTCAGCCGCGAGTCTTCAAGACGGCGGTTGGGGCTACCACGACCTACTCTCGGTTTAGCGCGCTCTGATTGGTCAGTGTTTTTCGTTAATAATTAAAACACGAAGCCGTAACCAGCATTTTCATACAGGAAAACGTTGTTCAGAATCACCTCAGCAATCACCCCTTAAAATATTGACATGCATTAGCAGAACACCGTGTATAATAAACAATTAATCATATACTTTATATGAAAAATATCTCAATAATTATTAGTTTTTAGACACATACATTCTAGTAGTTTTTTACTTGGAATCCAACAATCTTTCCACATGCGGAGTCAAATTTTACACATTACGATGAAAAAAACTCAAGGTGACCTTCATATCTCGGTAAAAACGCGAAATAGCAACAAAGTAATTATTAGATCGTACAGCTATTTCAGCACCATGCAACTTTTGTTTGAAACATTTTTTCGTACAATAAACAGTTCACACGTAATTTAGGTGGCACACTTAAGTGAATCCCTCTATATATTCAACTTCAATGAAGTTTGCATGAATAGCAACAAACTAATTACTACATCGCATAGCTTTCTCGGTAGCATCCAACTTTTGCTTGAAACATTTTTTCGTACAATAAACAGTTCAAACGTAATTTAGGTGGCACACTTAAGTGAATCCCCCTGTATATTCAACTTCAATGAAGTTTGCATAAATTATTGTTCCATTATTGCGAGGATGTAAAATGAGCATGTGTAATTGTTCGTTGATAAGAATTGGTGATCGAACTTTCCAAAAGCAACAAGTCGACAAAAGGGAAGCATTTCAAAAAGATACTAGCGCTAAGGCAGTTGATAGTTGATCCAGAAAGAACGGCCAAACAGAAATTAACATTGCTCCTGTGAGAGTCGTTCAATTTACTACTCTATTCTATCTGCTACAGTTCGCAGCTATTTCTGCTAAGGTCCTCGTTGCTTCAAGGATTAACGAGTGGCTGCGCTTTGTGAGCGTTCCTTTTAACATTGCCCGAATCCAACGCTGGTGAATTCCCTGTACAACAGCCACCTTTCGCCAGAAAACGAAAGGTCAGTGCGCCCGAGAAAAAGATACAAATAGCTTGACAGACAGCAATACAGACAGTACAGTACTGATTCGTCATAGGAAACTAGCTTCTGGCTCGAAATAAGCAACTCGCTACCCCCACTTCGTTGTTTGAAGAATGAAATAATCAAGCAATTAATTTCATAACACTTCTACTTCTTACGTGAAGTATTATTTAGTTACATTTTTACTGAACAATAAATAGAAACATGGGAGCTATAAATCCAATTAGTAAAACATGTTCCGTATCAACGTTTTCAAATATTTGTTCATTCGAATTAATTGTGTGTCATTTTAGAGAAACATGAGCAAAATTCCTGTATGAAACAATATTCTCTCGACTCTGCTATTTCAGCTTTAATAAAGTTTCCAAATAAAAGTCAAAAATATAAATGAGCAAATTTAATCTGAAAATTCATGAGAGCTTCGTAAACATAGCTTTTGCGAAGATGCGAGCGCTAAATGTACAGATAATAGCGAACCGAGGTTAAAAATATCACACGCGTTTCACAACGCAACCGTACAAAACTGAAACGAAAAATGCACACTTGTAAATTGTTCATTTCATGGCATTAAATCGAAATGCAACCGCACGTACGCATGACCGTATTTGCGTGGAAGAATTTCGGAACCCGAATCAATGTTCAAAATGAATACAGTGCTGATCTGTGATAAGGAACTAACTTCTGGCTCGTAATAAACAAATCACTATCGCCACTTCTTTGTTTGGAGTCGCCGAATAGGAGTGTGCTTCGTCCATAGAATGAGAGGGCATGTCATGTTCTATCCCCTAAAGAATAACATTGCTCCTCGGTCGAGTACTTTCTGGTGTGCCGCTATCTCGGAACCCTCGCTCGCTCACCGAATAGCATACCTGCTCCGTAATAAGCAACTGGCCGGTCCCGAACGAGCTGCTTGTTTCGGATCAAGATGCAGCTTTTTTTCAATTAATAAACATTGAAAGCCGATTTCCCCGAAATTAAAAATTGTAAAAAAAAATAAGGGGACCCGTTTGAAAGCCTAGTCAAGCCGAATGATATACGTGTTCCGTAATAAACAACCGGCCGGTCCCGATCGAATTGCTTCTTACGAAACATTACTGTGCTAACATCACTTGAATATATGTATATCAATGGATTCAAGTAAATAATCAAGTGTTTAAGGTGTTGAAGCCTGACAATAATGCGTGTGTTACACAATGCGAAGACAATGACGCTTCCTGTCATGATATTTAGCAAATTACCACTGTAATTCACTACAAGCATCAAACATCGATATTAATGAGTTAATGGTTGCACATATTATTATGCTAACGAATTGCATCGCGTAATTACCAAATCTATGAAATTAAATCAAAGGGTAATAGAAATAATTAATTGTATTTTCAGGAACTCACATGAATATTAAAACTGTCACGGAACATTATTTTCATGTTAACAGTAGCAGCAAAATGTATTTACTTCAGTAAATGCAACAAATGATATTTAAATTAATCATTTTTAACTTCCAAACTAACGTATTCCATTTTTGCAAAATCTTTAATTAGAACATTACACGGCTGTTACATGGTTTTTTGCTCCTAATCCACCTCTTCTTTTTCATTAGCATTTCGAAGAAATGGGCCGCCCGCTGAAACTTTAAACAGATAATGAATTAATCAGTTCGTGAAAGATATTCGCTATCTCACGGTTCTCCTGAAGCATCATTTTTCTTTATTTTCCGTTCGCCCTCCTCTCCTTTTCGTCAGATGTTTAATAATAAAGTGAAGATATCGAATCATTTTTCTTCAATGGCTTCTAGGTCGAAACGGGGGGAAACTTGTGTATTCTCAAGAAACGGAAAAAGAACAGAACGGAGGAACGGCGAAAAGTGTCCCAGTGATCCCGTTGGGTAGAGGTCAATGGAGCCTTCCTGATGCAGGCTACAAAACTACGTGGGGATTACCCGTCGTGGTCGACGGGTTGATTTCAACGGTGAACAGTGGCGGTTCCACCTGCGTGGTGAAAGCGCCATTCCCATCACCGTCGACGGCGAATAATACAGCCACTTCCGCTTCCTCCACCCCACGTGGCCGAACCATCACCTGATAAGGTTGGTCCAAAGGTTTTTATCATGGTTCAGTTATTCTTTAATAAACCGGGTGAGCTACAGGATCATTCGCCCGCCAGGAGACTTGAAAGAAGTGCCGCCGCCTAAACGTTTGGAGCTCTTATCCCATGCAATCCCATGGAAAAATTTCGGACGACATATTTTGTACTTTTCTGTTCCTCGCTATCACTTGACATAATGGCTCTGTCGATCGCTAGTTGTTTAGGTTACTGCAGAGCGGACGACTAAGTATTCTTTCCAAGTTAAAGCAAGAAGCAGAAAAGGACACAATACGTCGTCCGAAGTTTTTACATGGGGCTGCATGGGATAAGGGTTCCAGACATTTAGGCGGCGGCACTTCTTTCAAGTCTCCTGGTGGGCGAATCACCCTGTATTTGAAGCATGCCAGCTGTATAATTTGTAAAGCTTTGGAGGTACAGAGAAATGTTTGAAACGGAAGTTGTTTGGTTCCCGGTGGACCATTATGTGGTGAACGGAAGTTAGTTAAAAGTTATTTAAAAGATTTCGGAGATTTTGAAAGGAACTGTTTTTTTTCTAATGGAGCCGTGTATTTTTAAATGGATACGGTTGTAGCCCTTCACAAGACAACTCCAACGATTCCAATTGTTAGGGGTCACCGGTGGACAATGAAGGCCACGGAGATAAAAAGTGTGCCATACAAACCCCACGGTGGTCAACCGATGGCCCTGCGGGGAGGGGACGGATCTATTATCCATCAGTGACCCTGAACAATTGTAATCATTGGAATCGTCTTGAGAAGGGCTCCGATCGTAGGTATTTAAAAATACGTGATTCCATTAAAAAAATTGGTTTCTTCCAAATCTCCGAAATCCTCCCCACTTTTATATAATTTCTGTTCACCACATAACGGCTCCCTAGGAATTAAACAGCTTTTGTTTCAAACACTTTTTCATATCTCTGAAGCTTTACGAATTATTCAAGTGGTAAAATTTATATGTATAAGATATTCCATCAGATACGACTTATTTTAAAAAACGGAAATAAATAATAATGGACTCGAATTAACAGGTTTTTCGTTTTATAATTCTATATCGCACTTGTATAAGAAGTGTAAAAATGTATTATAAATATGGGGGGGACTTCCAAACGAAACAATTGTTGCATCCCAAATACTGAAAGTCCAGAATATAAACAACTCGGACAAACAAAAATATGTTCAAATCTGAAATTTGTAATTTACAAATACAATATAGCTTTAGGTATGCATAAAATACTATAATTATTAGATTTAAAATTTAAAAAAAGTCCGTGAATATACTCACAAGACGCCACAATTTAATATTTAGCTACTCTGTGACTAAACGAATTACAATTAAACAGTCATCATTAGTCGTTTTACAAACTTCAGTCGAGATGGAGAACTTCGATACTAACATATGTAGTATTGTAGCGACCAGCTACATGTGGCCAGCCGGTTTACAGCAGGGAACGGGGTTGCGACGCATGTGTTTAGGGAAATCGTTGAAAGTTCTGGAGTTTCTCTTTACCTTTATTAAGTTGTATTTTTAGAGATTATAGAATTGGACTTCGACGGTTAATTGCACACGTCGTAAAACCTAAGTCTGCAGAATATTCCGGGCGCGAGGTCATCAGGTCTCCAGCGAATTGCACATGGCACCCTTGCCTACGGGAAATTCCCGAAGGCCGCTAAAAGCGCAAACCGGCGTCCACCCTTATTTTAGCGTATTTCCACCGGAAACAGGTAAAAAGTCGGAGAAATAACACGATTGGCGTAAATTAAAATAGAAAGCGCTAATTGGTGGAAACGACTTTTGTATCCGCGTGGAGTCACCTTTAAGAAGCGGAAGCTTCGACGGTGACGAGAGAGTCAACTAGAAATACGTGAAGAGTACGTCACGCACGATCTTGTTGTAAAAAGTTATACGTGGTACACAAATCACAAAATAAATTGTGTTAGTGTACGAACTGTTATCTTTATCATTTACCATACTTGTACACGCCCCGTTAGGATAGATTGATCATCCAGCAACTATCCTTTCAGTATGTACAATCATATCTGCTGTATGCGGTTTTCCACTGTATTGAATGATACAATATTAAATCGCTTCAACACAAATTCAATTACGAAAGTGCATTTATGGTCGCATTACCATTGCCTCCATTTTCAACAATAACATAATTCCAAAATATTGAACAATCTCTGTAACATAATAATTGTGCAAGCGGCAGTAATCTCGTTGAACATGCAGACTTTTCTTTCGAAAAGCATCCCCAATTTCTGCCCCGTATCACTGCGCTTATAATCGATAACACTGTCGCGACCTTTATTTGTCGCCATTCCGAGTATTGATTCACCTGTCAATTATAAAAAGGGGTGTTACATTTAGCAAGATAGATACAACCAATATTTGTACACGGCTCTTTGACTACCGAGTTCTTCGTGTTGCCTTACCATTATCTGATTCTGTCAGTCATGTTCATGTATGTGTGTATGTTAAAGTGTACTAATCAACTATCGGTACCCTGTTTACATATGCAATATTTGCCCTAGCAGTGAGGGCTGTCAAGACATCGTTTGTTCATAAAATGAGCTTCATAAAGGTGGCACAAGTAGTTCTACGAATAAGTAGATTCATATTGATAGCCTTGCAGACTGAAAGGAACCCAAATCATTTCCACTCCAAAATGGTAAATATTGACAATAAGGGGTCCAGCTTCAATCACTTTGATCTTGATAATACATTTGAATAACATATTTGATACCATACTTCAAGGTCAAAGTGATTGAAGCTGGGTCTCCTATTGTCAATATTTACCATTTACTAAAATCATTGAAATTGTATAACAATTACATTTTACTTAAGAGTGAAACTGATTTGATCCCTTTTAGCCTTAAAATATGTTATCAAGGTCAAAGTGATTGAAGCTGGGTCCCTTAATCTCTCTTAATGAAAATTATTAGTGAAGAATAAGCAGAAAATTGCAATTATAATTTGTGCTAATTTTCTGTTGATAACATATTTAAAGATCAAAGTCATTGAAACTGGGTCCCTTATTGTCAATATTTACGTAGAAAATTAGTACAAATTATAATTGCAACTTTTCTGTTTATTCTTCATTAATCATTTTCGTTTGCATTTCTTCAATACATATACCTTTGCAGTCCAAGGTTTTCGCTTCCGATATTTATTCTTCAATAACATTTTTATTCTCATTTGCCTGTGTTTTTCTTCGTTTTGTAATAATCTGCATTGTATAAATCAGAAAATGCTACACAATACATAGTATTCGGTTCCTTCCATTTATCAAGTCTCGATATAAATTTTCCTAAGGGACAAGGAGTTTTTCTTGAATCGTAACAACGCAACAAGATTTTGTGCTCACACCGTTACATCATACAATTATTCTTGTTCATTCATTCAATGGGTTCTGTGTCGTGGAACGCGGGAACAAATGAAATTTCATTCCGCCCTCAGCCAGACAGGTTTCATTCGAAAGGCTATGTTTTCTTTCCTTTATCTCGCGTACACAGCGTTCATGGAACTCCGTTCAAGCATGAATTTTCGCGACACAGACGGTTCTATTTCTGCAAAATATTAGATTGCAAATCGTTGGCTATATTCGCTTATGTCTATTATTCTGTCGAATTCATTGTGTTTGGTAATCTTTGTGTCGCATAATGTAGTAGGGTATGCAGACACGTATTAACATAACTGTTTTTTTTTTTTACATTTATTTGATCAGTGGATTATTTGTACATTTAAAAATATCAAATTATTCTGATAGGATTTTTGTCGTTTTGCAAAAAAAAATGTCATCTGCATATTTTTCTGATGTTACACGGGTCTGCTCAACGAGACGCGCAAATCTTAATTATTTTCGACGGAACTAGGTCAGATTTCAAATTGTTGGTGTGCCTCGAATAATACTTTAATGCGCGTGCTTTCAGCTTTCTCTTTAAACCAAACCACTTAAGCAAATGGTTTATACCCACTTCCTTTTGCCACTATAAGTATTTTACTGAACATATCAACAACATTCTCTATACAATAACTGGAAAGCGCATTTCTCAATTATTTTCTCGTACAAGCAATGGTATATTTATATCAACTGTTTTATCATTGTGCAGGTTCAAAATAATATTAGTGATACACATCACCGTTTTATGAGATGTCGGACATTGATATGATTTAAAATTAATTTCTCTGTTTCTCTATTGGCGACGCAAATCTTCATTTTATCACCACTGCTTCCACTTTCTATTTTACAAATTACAAACAAATCCCATAAAAGTATACTAGAGTTTCGTAGGAATAATTTTTAAAAAGTTTTAGTGGAACTGATACTGGTAATTGTATTAAGATTCATCGGAAATGACGTGTTATACATATGCCAAGTGATACATAGCAAAATAAGTCACATATGAAGCATCTTGTCACAAAATATCGAGATTCTTGGTCGTTAAATGATTACACGATGGCGATAACGAAAATGTTTAGCTACTTTGGAAACTAAGATGATAGTTTTTTAAAGTGCGATACGCAAAATTGAGGCTATTTTTGCAATTTTTAATTACGAACACTGTTTTCCTGAGTGAGACATTTAAAGCAGGTCATCTGAATAACTCGCTTAGCTTTGACGACAGAAAAAAATGCTTCAGATCAAACTTTATTGGTTTCGTGGGGCACATAACGTGATGTAACTAATTTTTTTCATGTTGACATGTAGAGGAAATATAAAAAACAAACCTGTATTTTGCAATGGAATGATATGGTTTTTTATTCCCATTCTGATAGAGCATTTCAAGGTGAATACAACGACCTATATGAAAGTTACTCGGAGTCAAATACAATGGAAAATAAATTGTCTTAAAGTGCTCTATGAATACCTTTTCTGGTTGTTTCTGTTCGTTACTATATTTTTATCTGTTTTATGTTAAATGACTGAACATTTGTGAATGGAATGTACAATGTAAACGTGAATGTTTGTTTGTGTTCTGCGGCCTATATTAGCGATTACAAGAGCGATGTACCAACGACTATAAAAACACGCAAGTATTTATAGAGCACTTTGAGACAATTTATTTTCCATTGCAATTGACTTCGAGTAACTTTTACATAGATCGTTGTATTCGTCTTGAGACGCTCTATCAGAATGTAAATAAGAAATTATATCGTTCTATTTAAAAATGGAGGTTTGTTTTTTATATCTCCTCTAGGCCTCCAATTACAAAAAAAAAAGTTAGTTACATCACATTAGGTATCGCGCGAAACCAAGCAAGTTTGATTTGAAGCATTTTTTTCTATCATCAAAACTAATCGAGTTATTTAGATGCTTGGACCCGCTTTGGATAACCCACCCTGTATATTATAGCAAAGTATGACGCCATATAAAAATAATATACGCTATAAGTAGGCATAATATTTACCTCCAAAACATTAGACTTAAACAAATAAAGAGTGATATATCTAAATCAAATAATATACGACAGAGTTGTTAAATTATAAGAGTGATATTATGTAAAGAAAATTGACGACCCCCTTTCATATGTTAACAATTTTAAAAACACAAGAGACTTGTCCCCAACGATTACATTAATTAAATTAGACTAGTAAGTTATCAAAAGACACAGAAGTCAAACTAACAAATATCTAATCTTGTACGTGCATCAACAGTTAAGTAATGAAAGTACCCCCAATTCGTAATCAACGGAGAGATCGATGATAAAGGTTCATTAATTTTGTAGGAAGTTTGAGGGGAAGTCTGCGTATAACTTTCTATACAGCATATAAATAACGCAGCGTGATATTAAAGTCAAGGTACAATGTTTAATTAGAGCTGGAGAAGCGGCCGCAGCCGCAGCCGCCTCGGAGCTCTGAGGAGCTGGAGGATCTGCACAAGCTGCTGCACTTCCCCGAGGAGGTGGCGCTCAGGTTGACGGAGACCGAGTACCAGCTGTTCTACCAGGTACCACCGCAAGAGTATTTAAGGCACGTGTTGCAAGACCCGAACACGCAGAAACCACCTGCCAGGCCACCCCCGTCGCCGAGTTGCAGCTACAGTACTCCTAGCACCGCCAACAGCTCGACCCAGACCGAGGAAGAGTCTAATTGGCCTGTCCCCAACATCTTCTCCTCCGTTCAGACACTCATCAATCGTTTTAATGAGGTACTTTTTCTTCTCTTACAATCGGACCTTTACACTTTAAGTGTTCGATAAGCGATCAAAAATCAGGTCCCGGATCCGTCGTTAATTATCGTGCAGTGGGAGCCATTTTTTATTGTACACGCACATAGGAATACGTATGCGATTGGGGGGATGAGTTCCGTTCGGTCAACGTACAGTCCCGCTCGCTAACCGATCTTTTGCTGTATACAATAATAAGGGGTTGGAATGGTTCCGAGGTGAATGTGAAGCGCAGTGTGGTGTCCCGTAAAAAGCAAGTCGTTCCGAACGAGCCAGTTGCTTATTACGGAACAGATATGCTATTCGGCTTGACATTGTTTTCAAACGGGACGAGAGCGGGGGCTCGAGATAGCGGCAAACCATAAAGGGTTTCGTCGAGACGAAATGTTACTCTTTAGAGGAGAACACACGCTCCCATTGTTTGTCAATTTTTACTTTCGGGGAAATCGGCTTTCAATGTTTATTACACGTAAAGAAACTGCGTCTCGATCCGAAATAAGCAACTCGCTCGGGACCGGCCAGTTGCTTACTGCGGATCAGGTATGCTATTCGGTGAGCGAGCGAGGGTCCCGACGTAGCGGTACACCAGAAAGTGCTCGACCTAAGAGTAGTGTTATTCTTTAGAAGATAAAATATGACCATGCCCTCTCATTCTATGAATGAAGCGCGCTCCTATTCGGCGACTTCAAACAAAAAAGTGGCGGTAGTGATTTGTTTATTTCGAGCCAGAACTTAGTTCTTTATCATAGATCAGCACTGTATTCATGTTGAATATTGATTCAGGTTTCGAAATGCTTCCATGCAAATACGACCGTGCGTATGTACCGTTGCATCTCGATATAATGCCATGAAATGAACAATTTACAAGTGTGCACTTTTCGGTTTCAGTTTTGTACGGTCGCGTCGTGAAACGAGTACGATATTTTTAACCCCGATTTGCTATTACACGTACGTTTAGCCCTCGCATATTCGCAGAAGTCATGTTATTCTCGAAATTCCATGAATTTCCAGATTACATTTGCTCGTTTATGTTTTTGACTTTTATTTGGGAACTTTATTAAAACTGAAATAGAAATAGAAATAGAATAGAAAACAATTTTATTTTTTCTTAGCTCCTACGTTTCTATTTATTGCTCAGTAGAAATGTAACTAAACAACACTCCACGTAAACAGTAGAAATGTTATGAAATTAATGGCTTGATTATTTCATTCTTCAAACAAAGAAGTAGGGGCAGCGAGTTGCTTATTTCGAAACAGAATCTAGTTTCTCATCATAGATCAGTACTGTATCCAAAAGCAAAAATCATTCGAAAGAACCTAGCCGAATAACCATCGTAAAAGTGCCCCAAACCAAATTGAAATTGGCAACTCAAGGAAAATACATTCTGCCAAATATCAACCTCGTGTCCCCACTGTTAGAGTAGTTAAAGGGTAAAACATAACTTTTAATTCAAGCTGTGTTCTTTTTTTATAATGAACAGGAAATTATGAAAAAAATTGGCGATATTCTACTCTGCTAGACACATGCCTGTGAATTTTTTCAGAATTATCAGTTGCAAAGTCATGTTTCAAAAATAAAATTTGACGTTAAAGAACTCAAGCGGTTCGAGATAGGAAGCTAAAATTTTACATATTTTCGTTTTTCGATAGTGCCAATAAATACACCGAGCTTGGGCGGGATCAGTGACTATGATCATAATTCGTTACGTGGAATTGCTCACACGGAAGGGATGAAAATACGGGTTTTTAATCTTTTTAACAATGTTCCATCTTTTCGAAAAATCTAAAAGAAATATATGTTAATAACCATGATGGTACATTAAAACTGCAAAAATAGAAACGTAGTTGCTTTATTATTTAAAAAAAGTCTGCATTTTTTAATTTAAAAATTTTTTTGAACTTGATTCCGTAACGTAACATTTTTAAAAAATTCACGCACATGTATGTGTATAGAACATGTGTCTAATAGGGGTAGATTACCCTTGACTTTTTTCATGAATTTCTCTTTTTTATAACAAAAGAAATAGTGCTTCAAATAAAAATTAGGTTTAATCCTTGAATTACCCTGATAGAGGAGGTTGATACTTGGTAGAATGTATTTTCTTTGAGCTCCCAATCGATTAATATGTACCAATTTCCATTTGGTTTGGGGGCACATTGGCCACGCTTGTTCGACCGAGTCCTTCATTTACTATTCTTAAACTGTTGAGATCCCTTCTACAATAAAATTAGTATTTTCTAACTTTCTCGCCCTCGCCCGCCCAACGCTGGCGCGACAGTTCAAGGGTTAACAATTCCATCCCACACAGTAAATCGCAGTGCATTTCCTTTGTATTCTCTCCGTAATACGTCTGGTGATATACAGGGTATTCTGCTACTGCATGTCAATATTTGAAGGGACGATTGCTGAGGCAATTCTGAACAACTTTTTCCTTTGTCAAAATGGTGGTTAAAGCTGTGTTTTTGAATGATTAACGAAAAACGCTGACCAATTAGGGCGCGTGTAGAGCGCGCGCTCAGCCGAAAGAAGACCGTGATACGCTCAACTGCAGCCTTGAGCGCCTTCTCGGTAAAGCGTGCGCTCTACGCGTGCCCTAATTGGTCAGCGTTTTTCGTTAATCATTCAAAAACGAAGCTTTAACCACCGTTTTGGCAAAGGAAAAAGTTGTTTAGAATTGCCTCAACAATCGCCCCTTAAAATATTGACATGCAGTAGCAGAATACCCTGTATAAATGCTTTGATAAGTCCGAGTATTCTATGGGCTACCGTTATTAGCAGTGTTACGGACTTTTAGGTAAGCTCATGGGTCACCCACGCGATCACAAATGGCGTGACGATAGAAGAAAGACAAGCAGTATTGTCCTGCCTCCTACGAGTGGCCCAGACCTGTTGGAACACCGGAAACTTTAACTCAGCCATGGAAATTGTTGCCGGTCTCAAGTAAGTTGCCCGTGTATATGTATACATATGTGCATATAGAAGCGTGACGAGGATATATAGGTATATGTATATGTATATGTATGCGCGCGCGCTCGCGCGCGTGTGTGTGCGTGTGTACATATATCTTCTTCCCGCTTCTCCATTACCATTCTCCAAAATGCTAAATCTAAAGACATAGCAAACAGTTCGGGGCAATTAAACCATCTTAACGTGTTACACGTCGCATGCAGCGTAGGCGACTCACGATAACTTGAGATAATTATGAAATTGTTCTCTCTAAAATTCAAACAAGGAATAGATCGAAGCGTTACATGAAAATCTATGAAAAACATTTGCTAGTCGTACTACATATTTCAGGACCTCGCTGAACTGCAAATTTAGTTTTCTACGACTATTCGGACCAAATTTTCCCTCACTTAATCCTCTAATCACTGTTATTTCACCATTTACATCAATAATCCAAGTTTTATGAATTTTTCATACTCAAGATCACGTGAAGGTCATAATATTATAGGTCGTTGGACTCGCCTTGACCTTAACTATAATATACAAGAACTCCGGCATAAATTAATATGTGCGAATTGCAAATTGACATTATAAAATCACCTTCGGGATTGTTTATTTCTGTAAAGAGTTAACAAGGCCTGAATTATTACGGAAGTCGGTGCAAAGTTTGTTCGAGAAATACTTCAACTCATTATCGTGTATCGATTGACAAAACAAAGTGTCTAATTTAAGAGTGAGCGCCGAATATATTTCTTAATTATGAAAGCCCAACAGATATTTTCTACGTAATTTGGACGGTGTTACGTAGTCAGTATTCTGCGGGTGTCGTTTTCTTTTCAACTGTTTTTTTAAAGATATATAATATTTTTTTATGTTTTCACAATTTTAAAAGATATTATATCCGGGAGTCGCACTTACATGAGACACCATGTATGTATATCGTGACGAGAACACACCGATATTAAACAAGTAGTAACAATTTAAATTAATCGATCTAGAAATTTATTTGCTTATGCATCTGTTTATTTATTTAGTAATCAAGTAATTCACCGGTAATTATATAATAATGTCTTGAATATATTAAACAAATGTAATATGTTTGAAAGGAAAAGCAATTATACACTGTTGAGTGACCAGAAAAGTAAAAAAAAAAATAGAAAGTCAGGCACAATAATGCAAAAATTATGCACATGAATATATTTTACAATTTTTTCCTATAATAAAAGGTCCAGAATTTGTCACATATACACCAAAGGAACAAACTGTCCCTTAAGTGGCTTTCTCGTGGTCTCTTTGAACAAGGGAATGGAAGAATAAAATATTTTTTATTACCAGCATCGTAAAACCACTAACCTGGCGACCACGAACAAAGATAGAAGTTGCTTCTTCGAGCGTCGTCTCCAACGCGACCTTTGGAGACAATAGCTGCATCTTGTACTTACAGTTTACCTATCATCATGCAGAGTATCCCGTATCACATAGAAGAGCCGGATATGGGAGATTCCTGAGGCGATACCGAGCAACTTTTTCCTTTGGCAAAATGTCGTTCGAGGCTTTGTTTTTTAATTATTAATGAAAAACACTGGCCACTCAAAGCGCGCGTAGATCCCGCACCCAGGGACGGAATGTCGCGTCGCGTCGCGCTGGATGGCGACGTTCGGCCGGTGCCCCGAACCGAACGCGTTGGTATAGCGTTTTTATTCGTTATTCATGAATAAGGAATAAGGGTCCATTTATACATCAACGTGCCGTGCCCAGGCCGTGTCCTGGATTTTTTAGAGCGACGTACTATTATAACTTAAGAACACACTGTGCGATTTCTGTCATTTTTGGTTTCATTTGAATTGCAAACATCTCAGGAATTCAATAAAATTAATTTCATAAAGATTAATTTTAAAAATTCTCCTTGCAACCTCTTGAAGGCGACCTTTTCAAGGTCGGCTGCCTCGTCCGAGACGCGGCCAAATATCGGAGGCTAAAAATTGTGGCCGTGCCCCGTCAAGGAATACAATTCTTTTGGTTTTCTTTAATCTTTATAAAATTAATTTTATTGAACTCCTGATGTTTTTGCAACTAAAATGGCTCCAAACACGCCAGAAATCGCACAGTTTGTTCTTAAATTATACATCGCTCTAAAAAAATCCCGGTCACGGCACGGTGATATATAAATGGGCCCTAATTCGACATTATTCTTCATTGCATTGATTCGGTATTCGATACAACTTTTACCCCGTGCTATACCGACGCGTTTGGATCGGGGCACCGACCGAATGTCGCTATCCAGTGCGATGTGACATTCTGTCCCTGAACGTGGGCTCTGAGTGGCCAGTGTTTTTCGTTAATAATTCAAAAACAAAGCCTCGAACAACATTTTGCCAAAGGAAAAAACTGTTCAGTATCGCCTCGGGAATCTCTCATATCCGGCTCTTCTATGAGCTACGGGACATACTGTACACATGTTGCTGTTGGTGTTTCAGTTTCAGAAACTATGCGATTAAGCAAATAGTTGAAATTTCGTAACAACCATGCAGCATCGTGACCTATTAGGTCACAAGTCTTGCAAAGTTTTAAACAATGTACCTACACTCTTCAGAAGCGATATTGATGCTTCGATTTTGCATATCATGAATAACGTAGTGAATATATTCACATTCCATCTTTATTAAAACGAATTTCTTTAGCCGCAGGAAAAATTGAATTAGGATTAGAAATTATACAATTATATTGTGTTTTACCTTTTGCTACCACGAATAAAATTCGAATAAACTCCTTTATTTAGAGGTAGTTTCAGTCTTTGAGAAATTTAATTGAGCTGTTTTATTTATTCTTTATTTTTCGTGGCGAGTTATGATACTTATCATTTTATTTATTATGCTCGCGCTTTTGTAAAATCAATGAGATGTTTCAAATATAATAGTATTCCAATAAATGCACAAATAAATTATTATTTCACATATTAACTATTCTAACGCGATTGGCTATTGCATATTTGGTTATTTTTATTTTAAATGCAGTATTGTAGGGTGGGGCTTAAAGGTCCAATTTGACTATTTCGAATTATACTGTGAAAACCGAGCCTACTATATCAAAATATACAACACTAATCAAACAAACAGTTATCTGACCATGCTTAACTTCATTTTTGGTTGAATTATCATAATAGAAATATGTCATTTTACAATTTTTCTAGACCTTATCGTCTGTCTCTTTTTGCCCCATAGTAGGGGTAAAAAAGGACAGCCAGGAGGCAAAAAGGTCCAGTATTTAATTTTAATTTTAAAAGGGTTTTATGAAATAATAACAATATTAGATTAAATGAAATTCAAAAGTTTATTTTTATTCCAAAAACAAAAAGTCAAAAGTACTGCAATTGTTAACAAAAGAAATCTTTCATAATTCAAAAAACAAAAGATATTTTTTTAAACGTAACACAAAAATAAAATTCTTCTTTAATTATAACTACAACGCAGTAACTTAAGTAACATATCTCTATTTTATCTTAATCAGACTCATCGTTTCCTGAATCACAATTATTACAAACAAAGTAAATGCAACCTCTGTTTGAAATACAATTTTCATGGGCCCATTGTTTGCAAAGATTGCATTGAATCCAACCTTCACCTGGCACACTGTCACTGTACTTCTCGCAACAAATCAAACAGAAGTATTCATCATTAGAGCTGGAATCACTGTTAACCTCTTGTAAAATAGCTTTTTTTACTTGCTCAACTTTTTTATTTCCTTTGCTTTTTTGTTTACACTTTTAGCCTTTTTCTTATTCGCGATTTCTTGGTCTTTACGTAGATTTTCTTTTTCGGGTGTATCCGTTAAAATAGCAGTTTTACGGCGTTTCCTATTAATTGTTGACTTTCGTGGTCCGGCTTTAGGTAGCGGTCGTACGATTTCGGGCGAAAAGACTCCCTGTCGATCAACTAATGTTGATATTTGTGCATCATACGATGTTAATAGATGCGGATCCAACGACGTTGAAGGCTGTGGATTAGACAACACTGTTGGCACAAGAGTAGACAATGTCGGTGGCTGTGACTCATTACTGTCAGTTTCCATGGGGCGATCTGTTACGTAACTAAGTGCAAAATCAGCGTCGTTAAATTTGTCTTGGTTGAAGGGGAATATGCCAGTTTTTTCGAATCCACTCATTATGTTACGCGGTGTCAAAGCTAAAGGTAAAGAAGTGCGAACGATTCCAGGGATATCATATGTATAGTCATTGTTTTTCCAGCATTATTCCGCATTCATGAATCTTGAGCTGAAGACAGATATCTTTTAAAAGGTCCATATACTGACACGTCAAGTGGCTGTAATTTGTGGGAACAATGTGTTGGCACAGATAAGTGTGAAGAATGGTTGTCTAAAACCAACAGAACAGGTGATTCTTTACTAGGCCTAACGTGCTTGATAAAATGTTGCATAAATATGAGAAACTCGTTATTAGTAATCTAACCGCTAGAATTTCCAGCACCAATGCAATCAATAGGACCATCCCGAATGAAATGGTCTTGAAACTTTTTGCGAGAGAAGATGAACATAGGTGGAATCGACGAACCTGTAACTGAAACCGCTACTAATAGGGTTACATTAGTTCCACGTTCACCTGATGTTACTGAACCAACATTTCCCTTTCCTTTAGCAGCAACTATTTTTGATGGTTTGGTGACAGTCGATACGCCAGTTTCATCTGCATTCCATATGGAAGAAGCTGTAAATTTAAATCGGTCCATAACTTCTGCTAATTTCGTATAAAACTCTTGCACATTAGATTTGTTGAACGCCGTAGCCCTGCTGAGACTTGTTGCTTCAGGTTTTCTAATAAAGAGACTTGTATTTCGTTTAAGAAAAGCAGACATCCAATCTCTACCGGCCATTTTGTTGGTATGCCATGTTTCCGGTACACTTATTTCATATTTAATGGCACAGACATAAGCCATGCGACGAACTTCTTTAGGACCTATGCCGTGGAAAATTTGTGCAAGTTTAAGCAAGTATTCTGTGAGACTGGCTTCTTGTTCTTTATTCAATATCTGCCTTGGAGTACCATAGCCAAATCTCAAGTTGACAGGATCATTCTTCATTCGTTTAATAAATCTTGACAATAAAGTTTTACTTAGTTCAAACACACGACATACCTGCCTCAATGATTTATTTTCATGGATAACTAAATCTGCTGCACGTTGCATCAACTCTACAGATTTAGTTCCACGATCAGATTTTCTTTTATAGTTGCGCATACTGAAACAAAACAAGTTTTTAATAACCAATATATTAATGATGGGGTGAAAAAGTTCAATGTGGGCTAAAAGGTCCACATTGGACCTTTTTACCCCAACCACGTGTAAATGTTTTTACAGGTTATACAAAAATTACCGTTCAAACTAGCTAAAAAACAATAATAATAAGTGAAAAACAAATATATCATGTATACTAATAAACTATGTTTAGGCATGGTAACCAAAATAACACTGTTCGAAACTAAAAAGAATAATAATGAAAAAACTGACTTACATTAAAATTTTGAGACACGGTCGTGTATCTTTTGCTAGCGGCATCGCTCGACTGCCAGCGATGCGTCGTTACGCCTCCCGCTCCCCTTCACCCCCTCGTATAGTTAGAAAAAACGATACGTCACTAGTTTTTTAGATTACTTTTGGTGGACCTTTATACCCGTGGACCTTTAAGCCCCGCCCTACCCTACCCAAATCAGCAATATTCATATCACGCGTGTATAGTGCAATACATGATAAATATCTTTCGCCGAATCAGTTGGCAAGCGATTCAACAAATCCCGACATTTATTTATTTGTACAGGATATCCCGCTACTGATGGCGAATATTTTGAGGGGCGATTTTATGGGCCAAAATAAGACAAAAAAGAAGAATTAATTTCTTTCGTTTGAGGTTTAATTTTTGAGATAATTCAGTTTCAAAGTTCAATCATACAAAACGTAAATTGTGATCAAACCAATACAATCGGAAATTTTGGAAAAATACGGAAGGGAAGTGATTCTTCATGTGAAGCTAAGTCGAAAAAGAAGAATAAAATTTTTTCATACGATGCTCCATTCTTTAAAAAGTTCAGAATTTTCAAACGCAGTTTTCTCAAAACGAAATCCCAAACGAAAAAAAGGTATTCTTTTTTTCCTCTTATTTTGGCCCATTTAGCCCATATTTTAGCCCAATCGCCACTTGGAATATTCGCCATCAGTAGCGCGACACTAGTGTAATAATTCTAAATTAATTATAAATTATTATATAAATAAATTACACACGATATTTACAAAAGGCTCAATTCTTCTTCAAGTATTAATGCTATGTTGCAGGTCCAACAAGTTGAAGCCCTTCTGGCATAGCGTGAACGAGCCAGTACCAATTTTGGAAAATCTCTCCTCTGCCCTTTTATCATCCGAATATGAGTTTGCTCTTGCTCGCGCCTTGGCAATGCCGGAATGCCCGGTGGTGCCGTTTTTCGGAGCCTTCCTGCGGGAGTTGCGGGAAGTCATTGCATCCGATTCCAAGGTAAACTATTCAATTCTATCGCTCTAGAACGGCTACAACTCGTCGACGGCAATTGCTGCTACCACTCTGAAAAACATGAAACGAACCTTCAAACTTTTGCATGCGCCCCTGAGAGAACCCGTGACGATGAATCCGAGTTTCAAAGTCGAGTCTGTCTCGCCTGGATTTTATTACGTTGCGCCACATGTCGCTGATTGTTCATATTGAACTATATTTGTATTTGTTTTTTTACGAGCTGCAGCTCAGATGGCACTGGACGTCCATAAGACGTACAGAATATGTCCAGTAAGCTTCCAAACGTCCTACGTCCATTTTGAACATCCATAGGATTTTCGAGGACGCGAATTCTAGACGTCTTAAGAACGTCCATTTCGAATGTCCTATGGACGTTCCGGGAACCTAAGTTCTAGACGTTTTAAAAACGTTATGTCGAATGTCATATGGACGTCCTGGGGATCTAAGTTTTCGACGTTTTAAGAACGTCCATTTCTAGTATCCTATGAACGTTCTGAGAACCTAAATTTTGAACATTTTAAGAAGATCCGTTTTTTAAGTCTTACGAATGTTTTTAAGACTTAAATATCAGATGTTCTAAAAGCACCCATTTTGTATGTGCCGTGGATGTTTTGAAAAACTACATTTTTATGCAAATTTCCTGTATTCAAATTGTTTTTTTCCGTCTTATTTATTTCTTATACGATTTTTAAGAAGATTCTAAATGTCTTTTCTTGGGCATTTGTTTTTTCAATTATACATGGAATTATAGATTCGGCAAAAACTGGTATCAAGCAGTATGAATATAGTGTATTAGTATTATACAAGGATTACCAAGGCGCAAGAAGTTGAAAATTGGGTGTTACGGTGGTTATGGGTTAGATCCAGTTAGAGCGCTCACTTGCCAGCGGAGAGACCCGAGTTTCAATTCCCGATCTCCCAGTCTGGAGTTTTCCTATATCCTAGGACTTATATTCTAATAGTGCATATATTAGTAAATTTACGTATACGTCAGAGATGTGTATAATTGATTGTAAAACAATAAAACCTGAATTTTGGTTCATAATGTCCGAGTACGCGAATTTAGGTTAAGTTAGGTTAGGTCATTTATTCCTTCTCAGACTGCCAAAAGCTAATAATTTTTGCATTTAATACATAAAAGTTTCTCATACACCCTTTAAAACACAAGCAAAATGTTTTTAAAAGCTCTTTAAACGCCCAGAATCGCCTTTCGGACTTCTATAAAATATTCTTAGAGCGTCCATAAAGCGTTTTTAGAACATCCACACCGAACATCCGTGAATCATCCATAAGACGTCCTGCTTTTTAATTTGTAACAGGGACGTTCCCGGAATATTTCCAGGACGTTCATAAGACGTGTGGACGTTGTAGTGCTATCAATAATTTTTCTCGAGTATATGCCGCAATAGTTTTTGGTTTGGGATATTAACGGATTTGTTTATATCGGTTTTGTCGCATTCTTTGCCAAAGTCATCAAATATGCCTTTATTAAAATTATTATAAGAATTATAAAGTTATAAGTTATACATTTCCGTATAGCACCAAAACATAATTGTTCCACTTAAAACGGCAGATTTTCTTTGCCCTGGTTAGAGACCAGTGCATTTGGCCAAAGTAGATCAGTATCGCAGTCCAATATCAATTCAGCGGCAATTCAATAGCGGTCCAGTATTGGTTCAGGCTCACTTCTATTCTAGTTCAAGCTCAGTTTCATCCCAGTTCCGATTCAGTTCCAGACCAAACTGTATTTCAGCCTAAGTCAGTTCTAAGCACTACATCACGCGATCTCTGTATGTACAAGCGAGCTATACAGTTATCTCAAACAACATCTATTTCAGGTAGTATCATTGAAATGCCTCGAGTACGCAATAAGGTACACAAACGTTGTTCAACACGATTTATTCCTGTTCGTCGAAAGAAGGACACTTTTTTTAGCATTCTGGTTTATCGAAGGAAATGTTGGTCACTAAATAAATACAATCTTGTCGAATACGTCTCCGTTTTTCTGCCATTCAAATTGTACCGAAGGAATGACGAATACAAGCAGAAAAGAGAGGAAGATCGAATGATTGCACAGCGAGTTTACACGTGCGATTTGGCAACTGGCCAAGAGAGTTCCCCGATAAAATCCGTACATCCTCCCCTCGGCCGAGAGCGTCGAACCATGGAATACAAGCAGCAAACGAGGCCAAAGGTTGCCCTGGAGATATGAGAGAGCTACTCAAATTACCAACCCTTTCCTTCCGTTTGGCCACTTTGAAGCGAGAAAACACCGACACGGGCTGCTCTAACATTGAAACAAGAGAAGACGCGCGAAGACGAGCCTTTATTCTCTCTGCACGATATTTCTCGAGTTCGCTTTCAAACGGTTCGCGGCTGATTACAATAGAAACTGCAAAAATTTGTGTTATGGTGATACTGATAATCGGACAATAACGCGATTTGCTCCTTATAAAACGTACGATTAAGTATTTATTTTGTTTTTTATTGGATTTGCTGAAACTTAGAAAAGTTTGTGTAATAAGGATTTGAAGGTACCCTAACGGCCACTAGGTCGCCAATAGCGAGATCGGCCAACAGCGAGCCGGGTTTCACCGTCGATATGCAGCGCCACATTAACCCTCGCACGGCGGATGTCCTACGAAACAACGCGGCCAGCGAATGCCGGGGGGACATTTTGACCCATTATGAAATTTTTGATATACATATACTGAATACGAAACAATATTTCACACTTAAATATTGGTTTTATTGGTTTTTTGAAAACGTTTTATAACAGTATTATGATATATAAAATAATAATAACATACATATGTACAGGGTGTCCCACGTAACACCTTTCACGATATTTCAAGCACTTGCGGTAATCTGACCAAAAAATATTTTAAACAAAAGTTGATCAATTTTCGATTGGCAAGTGAAAAGCGGATTGTCATCTTTGTTAAATTTTTAATTTCTTTGCTTTCAAGGTCATACTAAAGTCATGGTATACTAGGTCGTTGAATTCGCCTTGATACGGGCTATAATACTGTTAAGTCACAAATACACAGTGCCATTTAAAAAACCATGGTGGCCTGGACAATAATAATACAGAATTTTCCAACTTTTTTTATTGCAATATATAGCTAATCGAAAACTGATCGACGTTTGTTCAAATTATTTTTTTTTTTGTTAGATTGTCCCGAGTACTTGAAAAATCATGAAAAGTGTTACATGGAACACCCTGTATATATTTAAACATATACTTTTATTATGTCCCGTTACAATATATGCATAAAGTACTATTTCTTGTATGAAATTTACAAACATGTCTTTGACAGTTTTGACATCAAACACTATATTTTATATCCTTCCCAATACAAATCTTGCACCTGGAGCGTAGTTTTCGAAATTTTTCTGCATTTGTTTCTTTATTTCTTCGTATTTGTCTGCCAGTAGCTTCAATTGCTCTCGCAACGTGACTACGAAGTACGGTACGTGTATTTTCTATTTTAGTTATCCGTTTTTCTATATCCTCTGATATTAATTGTTCTCCTAACGCTTATTACGAACTCGTCTGATAGCTTGGATGCTAGATTGAATACAGCCTACGAAATATTTTGTTTCAAAGCGTCCGCTGTTCTTTCTACGTCAAAATAGACTGCCTTATGCAGTGAGTCAAAATGACCCAGCATCCGCCGGGCGAAGGTTAAAACCTGAATGGCGATCAGCTTTTCACAGCGTTTTGTTGCTTCCCAACATGCAGCCATTTTTAGCCGTTTGAATCACGGGTATCAAACTAGCAGTTTTTTCTCAGAGCCGTAAGAGAACGGCTTCCTTCATACCCACTTCATTTTGACGAACCCCAAAATCGCGTGCCGCCAGTTCGATGCAACGTGCGCTGCGAACAGTTGATCGCCATTTAGGTATTAATATGGCGCTGCATGTCGACGGTCAAACTTGGCTCAACTTTGGCCGGTACAAGGTACAATGCGTTGACACGGCTGATTTGGCTATCAGGGTAAAGGTATACTTTATGTATTTACTTTGTATAATTATGAGAAATTCACAGGAAATAAGCTTCTGTGTAAATATTATGATATATTAAACTATGATTTTTATTGTAATTCATTAAATTAATTATACAGTATATTAAATATCAGTATTCACATATCAATATAGAATGAAAGCTAAAAACTGTGCAACAACATTTAAATAACATTCAAACATTCGACCGCGGATTTTGTTTACTGTGATTACCAAATTCGGTCGAAAAAAATTTCGATCGCAGTAACAGAACTTTGGCTTGTTAAATGGAACAAGTTGCCATACAATCCACGGTTACTGAAAATGGTACAATTGCGACGCGAAGTTTCCGATGTACGAATAATTCGAGCATATAATTGCCGCTCAGCAAAGTATTCATCCGTGACTGTAAATTTACTGGCAAATTGTTGCGTCGACAGGCAATTTATCTTGAAATATTCCGATGTTGTTCGTTAGTGGCGGCATTCTCCTTATTGTCAGCTAATAGGGATTCGATAATTCAACAAATATTAGAAAACTTTTACATATAACGATGTTTCTTAATTGGACCAAATTTCAAAATGTTAGGGTGGTCGGGTCTTTCATTTTCATTTGTTATTAAATAATAATACTGACTGGGAATTGATTAATCACTTGTCTGTTGCATTTAATTAATTACCTTTTAACATCAACTATTATCATTTTTTGCCTACATTTCTTACCTATTTAATAAAATTTCCAGACTAAATATTAGCACGAATAAGAATAAGGAAAATCGTCATTACCAGTAGAGCATAAAGAACTTTCTACTTATTACATTTCGCAAATCTCCACTTGATTTCTTAATTATCGCAACTTATGAGAACACGGGGCAGTATTTCCATTGTAAATTTTTCTTATGAAGGCAGGATCGTCGAGAGAAGAGGAAAGAAGAATGTGTGGCGATAAGGTTAGGGGTTTCTATCGGCCTCCAGCAGCAACGATGGTTGTAGGCCGGCGGAAACTACTTGCTCTTGTCGTTAATGATCACCGCCTTGAAAGACGTCCAGCACGCTTTCGACTCACCGCTCCTTTGAATATTTTAATGAATAATAGGCGCGTAATTAACGGAGCCTTCTTTCGGTATTATATACTTTTTAGCATTCTTTTGTATAAAACCTGCTACATTCTTTCATTGTCCTTCGCATAATTGTATGTGTCTAGGTTAAGATATATTGAGTAAAAGTAATTAAAAGGATGGTTTACTAATATTGCAATTTCATTTGAAGTATCACTGCTGTTTTAAACGAAAGGAAAGCGAGGAAGCTATGTGAATTTGTGGATTTAAATTCGTTTTGTAAATGGGATCTTATATTTTTTATGTCAGATTTTGATATGGAATTAATTATTATTAAATTTCTCTTTATAGAAAATTTAAGTGCTTAGTAATATAAGTGTATAAATTTCTTGCATAAATACAGATATATAAATATAATTGTTGTACTTGATTAATAATATTCGTAAGTTGCAAAGTATAACTGCCGTTTGTCATATCGGAAAAATATACTGAAATCAAATAAACGAACTATGACACTGCAAGCTCTAAATACATTATATATATATAAGCAAGCTCTAAATACATTATATATATATAATCATACACAGAAAATATTACAGACTATTATCTTTATCAACATTTTGGCTAATGGTTTTGCGAAAATAGCTATACATCCTTTAAAGCTCCCAAATGTCACATAACAAGCTTCTCTTAACAGTTTAACAGTTGAGTAGTTGAATAATGGAACAGTTGAGCAGTTGAGTACTTGAGTAGTTGAGTAGTTGAGTAGTTGAGTGCTTGCGTGGTTGAGTAGTTCAGTAATTCCTTTCGAGCTGCCAAAGCTCTTTGTTGAAAGAATTACACCTGCTGATGCTATGAATCCAGCCTTCCTGGCTGGGTTTCTGTCGCCATCAATTTTACGATGTTTACCTAACGGCGAGAAAATATATATTCTTAAGATTAATGACATTTACTATAAGACCAATAAAAAAAGGAGAGTTTATTCCCTTTAAAATTAATTTTACGTGAAAGGGTTGGGTGTGCAACTTGGAATTTTATGAATTATGCATTTTACTGCCGAATGGTTGAGTAGTATAGTGGTTCAGTAGATGAGTAGTTGAACAGTTGAGCAGCTGCACAGTTGAATAGTCGAATAGTCGAATAGTCTAGCAGTCAAGTAGTTGAGTAGAGTAGTTGAGTTAGTTGAGTACTTTAATAGTTGAATAGTTAAACAGTTGAATTATTAAATAGTTGGATAATCAAATTATAATAATTATTGCAAATCCTAATACTGCGAAACAAATGTTTTTACATACACCATTGTCGTGATCTAAAAACATTTCACAAAACTCGTCGGAATATTACAAAGTCTTCGTGAAAGGGAGACAAATAAAGAGTATGAAAAATATTGAAGAAAACCACTTCTGAAAAAGTTTGAAGGCAAAAGAAAGAAACTTGTAACACCCCTTAACTCGCCCCTTTCTTTGATATTTAAGACAAGAAAATGGCTTCATTTTATGTTGTCTATCATCATCATAAACAAGTTCCAACTACATAAAACTTTGATAGCTCGCGAATAGTCGTAGCTCGGGGCGTACGTGTCACGATCGCGTCGAGATCTCTTCCCGTAAGTCTCCTCCAAAGCGTTTCGGTCATTCTTCCCGCGGCATGACGAAAACGAATCGTTCGCTCACGAAAGGGGTCCACGTTCTCGTGCAAACAGCGAATAATGTCGTGATGGAGCTTTATTGGGCGCAAGAAAAAGAACATTAAAAAGTGTCTACCTTTCAAAAGATACGCTACGTTTTATGAATCTAGATCGCAGGGCTCGAACGTTATTTTCGTGCGAGACAGACGGCTTTTATCGTCGACGCGCGTTTATCAGTATTTCGTTTAACTACTTTACGGTTTCGTGAGCTGCGTGGGCGAAATCTTGGTAAATCATTTCCACGAAAGGTATCCGACACGGGTTTTCATCGTTATTCGCGCACGTGTGTATGCATAGATGCTGAAACGTTTCGCTCGTGTCCACGCATTATGCAAATTGTGTAGTACTGTACGAATTACGTATTTGCACAATTGCAGAAAAACATACTCTTTGTCGACGGGAAAGGGCTGGTTATGTTAAATTTGGAGGCTTTAAACGATATATGGTTGCTTTCACAATCCATTAATCAAGGTATTGATAAAGATAATAGTCTATAGCATTTTCTATGTACGATTATATTGTGTTTCCAGTTAGTAGTGTGCTAGTTCATTTATTTGATTTCAGTATAGTTGTGATCAACTCTTCAACTACTCAACTATTCCACTATTCCACTATTTAACTACTCAAGTATTGAAGTATTTATGTATTCAAGTATTCAACTACTCATCTACTCAACTAAATCAGTACTCGTCTATTCAGCTAACTCAACTAACTCAATTATTCAGCTACCCAACTGCTCAACTGTTCAACTGTTCAACTACTCAACTACTCATCTACTGAACCACTAAACTACTCAACTATTCAGCAATTAAATACATCATTAATGAAATTCCAAGCTGCACACCCAACCCTTTCACGTAAAATTAATTTCAAAGGGACTAACTCTCCTTTTTCTATTGGTCTTATAGGAAGTGTCATTAATCTTAACAACATATATTTTCTTGTCGCTACATATTCATCGTAAAATTGATCACGACAGGGATAAAGCTAGGAAAACTGGATCCACAGTCTCAGCAGGCTTAATTCTTTCAACAAAGAGCTTTGGCAATTCGAAAGGGATGTAAACACCAATGTAGATTTAACAGGGTTTTCAGATACTTGCAACGATACGAAATATTTTGCACAATACGGCTGACAATTTCAGGATTTGTTAAAGCATTAGAAAGAGTGATTCTCTTAAGATTTAAGAAACAAAAGATATTTAAAAAGGGAAGGAAATATAATTTGTCTAACATTCACTATAATATCTATCGACTGCATTGAATCACAGGGACAGCCAAATTTTTCCTGCAATTAATTACGATTTTTTTTACAAAATTCTTCTCCGTGCAATCGCATAATTATTAAAAAAAGAATTACGTTTTGTCAGGATTTTATCTTTATACTTAAAGATTGCTACGCGACATGAAATTTTTAAGATGTCATTTCAAGTAGAACAGCTGACTCTTTAAACCGACAAACACTCGTGTACTTCTCTAAAATGGTGCCAAAGCTGCAGATGACATTTTTCTAAAATTCTACGTCTTTCACCGTGATTTCTTGTTTCGGGGCAGGGCAATGTTTCCACCTTAGACGTGATGCACGAATTTAATTCTCAACATACGTTACGACAAGAAAAAAGTATAAAATGCATATTTACTGCGGCAACCTTTGGATGGCTCTACTATTTAAAAAAAATTGTAAATAAAACTTATTACATTTAATTGTGGTCCGAAAGCATATAATATATGAAATACAGCGTTAAAATTATTTAAAAAGACTAGTTTAAGTCACTTTAAAAAAAAACCTAAACTGGGGACATTATAAAATGTAGCTAAAGCATTAAAAATACTGTTTTTTGTTTCAGTCCAAGCATGAATGTAAGGAGAACAAAGAATCACCGCGTAGCAGCGGCAGGGATATCGAGCCAGAAAACGTGTCGTCTCCAGGGCATGCCACGAAGATCGCAATCGATAGTAGCACGGAAGCGTCCGCGGAATGGAATTCGAAAAATATTTCCTTGAAAAAGCAAGAAAGCACGTCGGCCCGTGATACGAATTCTGTTCTGCAGAAGGTCGCTGAATTTCATAAGGTAACGTAATCTTTTCCCTTGCTTGACATCGAATCGTATGTAATAATTCTTAAAATGAATGGAATCAATTATTTGTGATCACTTTCATAATACTAGCGAATTATTTGTTAATTATTGTCAAAGGTTAATCCAGTACTCGAAATAACTCTCCAGCAAACATCAATACATATAGCAATAAAATATTTTGTACAATCTATACAATCCAGTCATAAATGTTAATAATTGGAGAATATTTAGAATAGTAACGTAAACAGCCTCACAAAGCTAAAGAAGAAATTTACACAATCTTTAGATTGTAACAGGAGCTATAAAGGAACAACCCCGTATAATGGAATAGTTGTTAAACAGTTGAACAGTTACTAAGCAGTTGCTGAGCAGTTTTACAGTAGTTGAAGAGTAGTTGAACAGTAGTTGAACAATTGAACAGCCTTTGAACAATTGAACAACAATTGAATAATTGAACAGTAGTTGTTACTAATTATTATGAATAGTAATAATCATTGTCATGAAACTTGCAGAGATGCGATTTTACTCTTAGTTAAAGAGGCTGTTTAAAATTCATGTATGACGATTGGGTGTGCATACAGATATTCATGAAGTTATCGTATTGCTTTATAGCACCGACACGCCCGGGGAAGGGACGCGACAACTGGTTCGCTCCATCGCACCCTGAGCATCCATACAACTGCGATCGAACAGACCTACATGGCCGAAGAATGCGACGAGAACGACTATCATCTCGATCTCGATTCGTACAAGCCCGTGCAACCTATTACAATCGACCATGGGGTTGCATTATTTCCCGTTGCCGCGCCGCACTGTGGAATGGATCTGCATCTCCTGCAGGTAAATACGCGATATGCTGCGCTTTGGGAAGAAATTGCTGTGGAAGTGCACTGTATGGTGTTCCCCGGGATAATTTGGTTCTTACATCCTTCGTAGCGTAACTGTATTGCACGACTTCGGTGGATCTTTGATTATTGTAATAGTAATAACACTTCATCTTTTTTTCATTTATTTGTTTGCAATGTGTTTGTTTAGAGAATGTGCAGAAAGATTTTCTATATCTTATTTCAAAAAGTAATGTATACACGTTTCTTTGTTGTGCTGTGTAAATCTTGATAACAATATTGTATGACAATTGAAAGTATTTGTGCTTCAATGGAAACATTTCAATTATTAAATTGTGACTGTAAATAGCAAATGGAATGAAAGAAATTAACGCTACAAATAAAATTATTGTTACAACATACAATTCCTTAAAATGTACAGAGTCATTTTAAAAACTGGCTACATACCTCGTGGTCGATAAATTCGTCCCACGTCGAGTCACGTCTATGCAGTGCAAACCTTGAAAAGAGTTGCGCACAAAGGCTCGACCTTACCCTCGGATGATTTCGAAATATTAATATCCCAGCGTCCAGCTACTTTCGCAGTTGTTGGACCCAGCACAGTGTTAGGATAAAAGACGTCAGGGTAGTTTTGCTGCGCTCCAAAAAGATTTCAAAGGGACTACTAACTTTGCTGTACTATCTTTGGTTTATTTCGTAGAAATTGAAGGAAAAAGGAGAGAGAGATAGAGAGAGAGAGAGAGAGAGAGAGAGAGAGAGAGAGAGAGAGAGAGAGAGAGGGATTCAGATATCAAGAAAGGTGGAATGCAGGTAGAAGTGAATAGAGCTAAAGCTGGAAGATGTCGAGAGAGGAAATTAGGAAACAAAACCGGGTCATTATTTCGAAGACAACGTTTTATTAATTACTTCGGTGTAGGAATCTCCAAACAAAAAAATGAACTTCGTACGATTTGCTTTATGGAAATACCTGCAAGCACAGAAATTAATGTTTGGTGATGAATTTCAATAGAAGAATTACTACTTCGTAAATTTTTTATAACATTATCTGCTGTTTAAATTAATAAATGAAACCTTGAATTATTATAGAAAATTGACTACTCAATCCAATCTAGTAAGTCGATGATAATAGAATACCCATGAAAGAGTATAATTTCATTATTGATTGATCAACAAAATAACTGAATTTATAAATAACTCAGCCCTTCGAAATTACCTTTTTCGTACTTGCATTGGCATTTTATTCATATTCTGGCTTAAACAGTAATTTCAGGAGGAAGTGACACCCGATTAATTGGTAATACATTTTCTGTTAGAGAAACCAGTAGGAACCAATTTCCAACATAGAACATTAAGGCCAACAAGGTCAACATTTTTTTTATTTTATCCTATTCTACTCATCATGAGGACAAAAAATGCCAAAAGAACCATTGGTCGCAACTCGACCATTCTCTTGATACATGCTTATCTTAATTTTCAAGGTCAAAAAGTTTTTTCGGTTAAGATTTTTTCATTTTATTATTCTATTCCACTGTTCATGAGGATAAAAAATATCAAAGAAACTCGACCATTCTCTTGATAAATGCTTACCTTAATCTTCAAGCTCAGACATAAAGGTCAAGATTTTTTCATTGTATCCTACTCTACTTATTATGAGGATGAAAAGCGTTAAAGGAACCATAGATCGTAACGCAGGCGTCCTCTTGAAAAATGTAGACTTTAATTTTCAAGCTCAAAGATCAAGGTCAAGATTTTTTTATTGTATCTTATTCTACTCACCATGAGGATAAAAAGTGTTAAAGGAACGATGCGTCGGAACTCAACCGTTCTCTTGATAAACGTTGACCTTAATTCTCAAGCTCAAAAATGAAGGTCAAGGTTTTTTTATTGCATTTTATTCTACTCATCATGAGGATATAAAGTGTTAAAGGAACCATGGGTCGGAATTCAACCGATCACTTGGTAAATGTTGACCTTAATCTTCAAGGTCAGGAATTAAGGTCAACATCTTTTTTTTTACATCATCCTATTCTGCTCTTCATGAGGATATAAATTGTCAAAAGAATGGGTCGAAACTCAACCATTCTCTCGAAGATTGTTGACTTTAATTTTCAAAGTCAAGGTCAATTTTGCGTGATGATCCAGAAAATACATTGTCTCATACTCTGTACATTACTGTACATTATGCTCATGACTATAGTCATCTCAACCTTACGAACTTTATTTTCCATTGTATATGACAACCTGGTCACCGCTAAATCTGCTTAAAACAAACTCAACAGTCGTGACGAATCCCTAAAAGTAATCCATACGTGTACGCAACCCAACAGTTTAGTAACTTTCGTAAATAACTAGCTCCGTCATAACGCGGAGCTATCTTTACTCTTTCTCAAAGTGGACCAAAGCTACAGTTACGAAACCGGAATAAGTATTTACACATGCACAGCAAAAGGTCCTTCATACATTCGCCGCGTCGTTGCAAATATCCATCGTCCAATTTCGACCGAACTCCATCGAACCTTCGCTTCGATCTACTAACGATCCACGCTTCAACAAAAATAAATAATTTCGTTGAAATGCTCGCATCTTGCATACTCGCCTTTACAAATGTCTACGCGAGCTGCACTTATGGCCCGCAGTATAAATGGTGTTCTAAGTGCATTAGAAGTTCTATCAACGTTATAAACACGACCACGGTGCACGCTGCTTCTGCCGCGCGTTCCACCACATTCTGATTCGGTGCAACCACAATTGCGCGAGTACCACGTTAATCCTGGCGCGAGATTTGTGCAAACACCTGCGGTTAAATAATTCTAGGTTCAAGTGGCCCGATACAGCGTATAATGAAGAATACAGTTTGTTTCAAATGTTTAGCTTTGAATTCGTGAAACTTGATTCAATTTGTTGCAACACGATTTTTTTGATAAATTACTAAATTTAAATCACCATATTACTGAATCACAAAATTAAATAGAATATAAAACTCGAGCAATATCAGACTCGAAATAGAAATATTTGTAGCGCGGACATTCAATTGAACATACTTTTGATGAAGTACAATGAAAACAGGAAAAGTAATAAGAAGCTTTTTTTCCTTCCAATACATAAGTACAGTAAAAGCTTTACTTTGAAAAAACAGAGGATTCCGATATCCTTCGATTTAAACTTACAATTAAGCACTGGGATCAGTCTCCAGTTAAAACTGCCGTGAAATATAGACGGAAGGTTAAGAGAAAGCAACTTAGAACGCTTCTATGCAAATGATCGTTTAATCTTCAACAAGCTCGCTTCAATCTCAGTCGTTCGAGGCGTGTTACTCTTTGTTAAAGGGCTTGGTTAAGGATTTCATAACAAATGGACTGCCCATTTAAAAACGATTGAATGACGAAAAAAGTTTCGGGGTTTGTACTTTACGATTTAGAGGAAACAATTAACATAAACTGCCTTTTGTATAAAAAAAGTTTTATAGAATATGAATAAAGGCTAATCTTACGTAGACACAAAGCAACGATTCGGATGAAATTTTTATAAAGCACATATCTTACCCGAAACAGTAAAATGCATTTTTTAAATTTTCATTATAAGCTGAAATGAATAACTTTCACTATTTCTTTTTGTTTTTTGCAGTTTCGAAAGTTACGATTTTTTTTTCAAAACGACAAAAACGCGACGTTTAGTAAACAAATCCTATCTTCTTGCCAAAAATCAAGGCGTTTGGTTCAATTATAAAAAAAAAGTTGTGTTTTGTAAAAAATACCTCAATAAATCATCAACGCAATGCATCGGTTGATTGTCGAGTAATGAATTCCCACCAGTAAAGATATAGTATCGGAAAAGCTGCATTTAAAGTACCTACTATAAATTGATTGCGTACTTCCATAAATAAACAACTGACAGAAAACAGTTTAGCTTGAATAAACGATCCTTGTTACACAAGAAACAGTGTCAGTAAAGGTGAAATTGTGCGGCAGGTGTTGCATCACGGCACAACATTGGTGCACTGGGACTGCGAAGGCGGCACTACAAGGACGGCCTTGGTCTTCGCGCGGGTGGATCGTGCCTGCGGGACATTCGTCTGGGAGAAGCCACCCTGGAGCCCCTTGAAAACTGCTCAGTTCGGCGGCACATGCTCCGCGGAGTTCTCATTGACTGCCAATCCGGAGGACACCGCACCGGCCGGTCTATTAGCGAGATACACCGCGCAGCAGACCGACTGCGCTTCCGTGACGTTGGAGGAGGGTTTCCTGGACCTGAGCTCCGTCAAAGAGGTGATGATCGGCTGCTGCGACCGGGACAGGGAGGCCGACCTAAGGAGCATCTGCAAGAGGTACGGTCTACCGGGCTCCGACTCGTGCATCGGCCTCATGTACGGCTCCAGCCTGCCGGACAATCGACTGATCTTTCTCCTTTGCCCGCCTGCCCTCAGCAAGTAAGTAGTACGACTCAATCATTTCGCCGACGCGGCCTACTGCTGTCGCCAGGGTAGTCTTCTTGCGTTGCAATGCATTAGGGATTATTTGTTAATTATTGTGAAAGGTAAATCCAATATTCGAAATAATTCTCCAACAAAGATCGGCAGATACAGTAATAAAATATTTTGTATAATCTATTTAATCCAGTCATAAATGTTAATGATTGGAAAATATTTATGATAGTAAAGTGAACAGCCGCACAAAGCTAAAGAAGAAGAATTTTTAGACTGTGACAGAAGTTATAAGAGAACCACCCCGTATAGTTGAACAGTTGAACAGTAATTGAATAATTTAACAATTGTTGAACAGTAGAACAGTTTCCAAACAGTAGGACAGTTATTCAACAGTTGAACAGTAGTTGAACAATTGAACAGTTGTTGAACAGTTGACCAGTTGTATTATACTAATTATTACGAATAGTAATAATCATTGTCATGAAACTTACAAAAATGCCATTTTACATTTAATTTAAGAAGCTGTTTAAAATTCATACGTGAAAATTGTGTGTACATACAAATATTCATAAAGCTATCGTACTGCTACATAGAACAGGCAGGAGGGTGGACATTATAAATAGTGATTTTTATGAATTATTGGAATTTAGGGATTATTTGTTAATTATTGTGTAAGGTTAATCCAGTACTCGAAATAACTTTCGAGCAAAGATCAATAGATGGAGCAATAAAATATTTTGTATAATCTATTCAATCCAGTCATAAATATTAATAATTGGGAAATATTTATAATAGTAATGTAAACAGCCTAACAAAGCTAAAACAAGAAATTACACAATTTTTAGACTGTGATAAAAGTTATAGAAGAACCACCCCGTATAATGAAACAGTAGTTGAACAATTGATAGATTGTTGAATAGTTCAACAGTTGAACAGTTAAACAGTTGTTGGACAGTAGCAATAGAACAGTGGCAAAGTTATTGAATAATTGAACAGTTGAACGGTTGTATTATACTAATTATTACGAATAGTAACAATCACTGTCATGAAACTTGCAGAAATGCCATTTTGCATTTAATTGAAGGGGCTGTTTAAATGAAAGAAATACAAATATTCATGAAGTTATCGTATTGCTATATGTATATGCAAAAAAGCAGAAGATTGATTAAATAGTGATTTTTCGAAGTTTTTTTCTCAAAAACTGTCAGACCTTTTCCAGAAAAGAGTTTTGGGTTTGAAATAGTATATTTATGGCAGTATTTCATAATTACTTTATTTAACATTATACAGGGTGACCAATTTGAAGATTTGCACTTAATTATCTCCTAAATTATAGGTTGTTTCTAAATGTGTTCTAAATGAAACTTACCCTGTTCCATGGGGGGCATCTTGTGATGGTCACATACTCTCTCTAGGTGGATGCGTCTCCGAGATTTGGCGGTGACCTTGATTTTTTTAAGTGGAACTGTATGTTTTTTTCTAGATAGGCTTGTAGTCCTTTCCAAGACGAATTCATTGAACTATAACACTTTGGTCTTCCAAGGTCGTTCAGGATCATTTAATGCCGTTCAAATCTTACCATCGTTAAACGTCCCCAAAATTTATCTAGCCCGAGTACTTCCTCGAGTTGTACGTAAACATCACGCAAACTCTCAATAATGATCGTTTCTTCTTGTGTTTACAAACTGAGGATATGGGTTGGGTATGTCGGAGGTCACCTCTTCGAATACATCAGATAAAGAGCAATTTCTGGGTGTACAACAAAGGTAAGAAATGAATGCCATTAAATGACCTTGAACGACCTCGAAAGACCAAAGTGTTATAGGTCAATGAATTCGTCTTGGAAAGGACTGCAAGCCTATCTAGAAAAAAACATACAGTTCCACTTAAAAAAATCAAGGTCGCCGCCAAATCTCGGAGACGCATCCACCTAGAGAGAATATATGACCATCACAAGATGCCCCCCATGGAACAGGGTAAGTTTCATTTAGAACACATTTAGAAGCAACCTATAATTTAGGAAATAATTAAGTGCAATACTTCAAATGGGTCACCCTGTATATTTATAACGAAGTTGTTGCCGATCTCCCGCAAGTGATCTAGAAAAACTTAATCAAAACGACAAAACAAGATTAAAAACTCAGAAAGATTTATTCAATACGTCAAATTATTTAGTCCTTGAAAAAGGGAATTTTTTTCGTTACATATTTCTGGTTTCATTTTAAAACGTACGCCATTTCGTCCTAAATCAATATTTATACATTTCCTTCGTTCAAGAACTACATGGTATAATATATTAAATAAATCTTTTTGATTTGTTAATTTTGGATAATCTGTTTTTTTGAAACACCTTTTTCTAGTAGGCTTTCAGAGGATCGGTAACAACTTCGCTATTCATAAATAATGTTGAATAAAAATAAATATAGGACATTCTACAAAATACGTTATTCCAAACATAAAAGGATTGTTTGAAAACGGTCTTACAATTTTTGAGAAAAAAGGCCTCAATATTCACTGTTTTTTTGGCCTCCTGTCTGAGCACGCTACCTTATTACAGCTTATCTGTTTGCGGACGAGCTGGTTCATTCGTTAAAACTGATTAAGTTGTTTTAAAATATTTTCTTTAATTATTGATTATTTAAAATATTCAATATTATTAGTTTTTAAACGTTGAATCTACATTACTGCAATATAACATTTTATTGTGTCCTCTTTTGTAAAATAATTGCCTTTTGTATTTACGGATAGTTTGATAGGATTGTATTGTTAATAAGATTCCCAATTATTTGATAAATATTGAATTATAAATTCATAGAGCTCTTAACTTGTCGAATCTGCACTGATATAATAGACTTCTGTTCTTATTGGTTAGTATAATTAACGTTCGGGTATTACAGGTAATATCTGTCTATCTGAATTTCCAGACAGTAATGACTGAACGAACAATTTCGTTGGTGAAACCGATTTCACTGATTCAAATGTAAATTTCTAACTAATAATTCTATGTCTATTTCGTTCGCTGATCAGAACATGAATTATATCGTAATAACATCAAACTATTTAAATACACTTTAATTATCGAAATACTAAACTATACAAGATATGAAACATTCCAAAAAATTTAGCTTTTTTTAAATCAGTCTATTTCTTTTCATTTATTCATTCCTTTATAGTTGCATCAACTAAATAACTATTAACCATTACAAAAGCAATGCAGTAGAATAAAATTACATATAAATATGTACACAAATATATTCTTTGTGTCAATTAAATTACATTAAACAAATTGGAGTAATTTTTAGTAACTTTTCTTACTTTATACTTTTCTACATTTTTTTAGTAAATTTAATGAACATTAGTAAAAGCTTTGAATAAAATGCTATTGGCATCGTTTGTTTCAGAATTTGGTATATGGGACTTTGTTGGATGCTCCGAGGTCTAAAACGGCAACAGCAATTAACGGATCGTAGATCGCGATGGTTAAAAGAGAAGTACCTTCAGCTTTATTTCGAGGAAGGCTGCCTCGAACCAATGACAGCTGATGCTATTAGAGCATTTGGTGGACGCGATTGGTCCATGACTGAAAGTATCGGGACCCTTTCGCCGACAAGTACCAGTACTCTTCGCAAACGAAACGTTAAGGGGAAAAAAACGAAGTCCATTGGCAATATTCATGCATTGACAAAGGTTCGTTCAGTTTGAAATTGATGTAATAATTTTTGGTTTTGTTTCTTGTTATTTTACGTGAAAGTTTTTTGGGGAAGAATTTTCTTGTTGATGTTAGAATAAGTAGTTATACATTACAACTTATTAAACTTATTACTACTCAATACTTATACATATAAGTACTTATTACACTTATTAGTATCAAGTGCTTATACATAAGTACTTATTAGAATAAGTAAGCTCTTTGTTTTTGTCATTTAACAAAATTAGTTTTAGTTTTTAGTAAACTACTTAATTAACCCGCATATACGACTTATGTAATATTATTTTCTAGATTTGCAACTTTTATCTAAAACTACATATACATCATAAACATAAATACGAAAAACGTTTTCCATAAAATTGATCTAATAACTTATCATAAATATTCATCTGATAGAACAGTAAACTGGAAGTACTACTAAGTACTTATATACTGCCTATTAGAATAAGTAAGTTCTTTGATATTGTCATTGAACAAAATTAGTTTTAGTTTTTAGTAAATGCTTTGATTTGAACTACTTAATTAACTCACATATATGATTTATATACCTAGTATTGTTTCCTAGACTTCTCACTTTTATCTAAAAGTAGATATAGATCATAAACACAAATACCAAAACTGCTTTCTACAAAATGAATCAAATAACTTATCATAAATATTCATTTGATAGAATAGAAAACTGAAGTACTAATAAGTACTTATGTACTACTTATTAGAATAAATAAGTTTCTCGTTTTTGTCATTTAACAAAATCGCTTTTACTTTTTAGTAAACGTTTCAATTTGAATTGCTTAATTAACTCACATGTACGATTTATGTAATACTATTTTCTAGATTTGTCCCTTTTATCTAAAAGTAGATATAGATTATAAACGTAAATACTAAAAACGATGCCTAAAAAGTGACAGCATTATTTCTTCATAATGCCAAGGGAATAAGTAGCAAAATACTTAAACATAAAGCGATAAACAAAAACAAATGATCAAATTAATGCAAAATCGATTGAATATTTTATCATACATATTCATTTGGTGGAACAGCAAACTTAAACAGCTTCAATCGAGATATTTTGGTAAAGTTACCGCAACTGGAAGTAAACCAGACGTGTTATTGTTTCAAATAGGATTTGAGCCTAAAACAATACGACTCTTCGTCCGCGGACAGCGGTTTAACAGCGGCACCTCTGCGACATATAACGGGTAGCAGAGAATCGTTGACGAGAATCATCCCAGCATCCCCGAGGTCCAGCAGAGATCGAGTCCCCCCACGCAGTCCTCCAGGGTCTGCTGAACGAATTATTAGCTCCAACTTGCCTTACTCAAGCTTTCAGAGGTAGGTCGGAGCTCCTATAAATTTTAATCTCGAAAGAAACATGGAAAAAAAGGAAACAACGGTTGCCAAGCGGAATTAATCATTCCAGAGTTGATTAGAATTAGTACTTTGATTATTCCGATGTCGATTGCTAATTACACGTCACTCTTCATTGAAATATCCAATCCACAGAATTAGTAGTAAAAATTGAAAATAATTTTAGTAAAAATTAGTGTGTCGGGAAATGTATTATTAATGTTTATTGATGTGGTATTATTTTGAACATTACTAATAGTAAAAAATTATACATTAAATGGTTAAATTAGTAAGTTCATAATAAATATGATTGAATGAATATTAAGTTACTAAATTATGCGTTATTTGTCGCATGTAAAAGATTCCCTATAAATTCTATCCACCAACGAGCACTATTATACACGTGTTGCAACTGTCAGATGCTAGTTGCAACAGTTAACGGAACATTATTCATACAGCCTATTGTGCGTCGCCAGAGACAGGGATAAGAACGGATCTGGAATCTCAGGTGGAGCAGAAGCACCTTGGCAAATAAAGGCACGCACCACTTCCATAATGTATGAAACTCAGTTGAACTTCGTCGAGTTCGTCGCGTTGTTCCGTTCGTTCAGCCTGAGAGCCAGAAAGGATTTACGAGATCTTTTCGGTCAACTCGCGATCACTTGCCGCAGCCAGAGCGACGGTTCTTTGAGGGACTTCAATATACGGCCGCCTGTGCTGAGGCAAACTAGTGACGCGACCCCTCAACGAATCGGTTAGTTCGCAACTATAATACGTTCAATTACAAATAAATTAATAGAAAGATAATCTCGATATAAAATAAAATAATGTAAACTATAATTACAACAATGTTTTATAATCTGCATAATTTCTATTTTAGTTTACTAAAGACTTTGTACATACATATGTAACTTAAATACCATATTGGAATGATATGCTTCCTATTTCAATTTTTGAAGAATACCAAAGCAAGCAAAGGATAATTAAATTAAAATATATAGCACTATTGTTTTTTTGTGTAAAAAGGAGGATTCAGTATCTCTATAAAATTCTGTGAATTTCATTAAAAAAATACATGTTAGAAAATGCCACACTGGTATTAAATACAGGGTGGTTCGCGACCGCGTGCATATGTTTCAAGAAGCGATTGCTGAGGCAATTTCGAACAACTTTTTCCTTTGTCAAAATGTTCGTTGAGGCTACGTTTTTGAATTATTAACGAAAAACGCTGACCAATCAGAGCGAGCGTAGAGCGCACGCTCAACCGAGAAACGATCGTGATACGCTCAACCGTGGCCTTGAACACTCTCGCGGCTGAGCGCGCCCTCTACGCGTGCCCTGACTGGTCAGTGTATTTCGTTAATAATTTAAAAACAAGGCTTTAACCACCAATTTAGCAAAGGAAAAAGTTGTTCAGAATCGTTTCAGCAATCATCCCTTAAAATATTTACATGAAAATAGTACTCTAACTAACTATGATGTATCAGTACTAACATAAATGCAAAAACATTTTTTTATACAGGTCTTTTAACGAGAAACAACTCAATCGATTGCCACGAGTACAAAAGCAGCAGTAATCTTCAAAAGAAGCAAGTGTTCGACGCGGTGGCTGCAGCTAGCATCGTTAACAACTGTTCTGGGGTTGATACATCGAAATCGCAAGTGATCACCCTGGCGACGTTCACGAAATTCTTAGAATCACGACAACAGGAAAAATTGACTGATGAAGAAATTAAGGCACTCGTTAAGGTATTAAAGAAATGTAGTCTAATTTTTTTTTTGTCTAGCGATCTTAAAAACACTTTAATTAATATTAAAAAGAAACATTTTACTTTAATTAACATTTTACAAACACTTCGATTAATATAAATAAATACAAAAACTTATCTCTTTTAGTGTTATTACACATAGACTAAAGCACCAGCTTTCCTATCATACTAGTTAATGCTGAACTTGTTTTCCAGTTAAGGTATTAAATAAATGTAGTTTAATTTGTTTTTCTCTTCAGCAGTCTTAAAAAGTTTTTAATTAATATAAAAAAAAACATTTTACTGTAAATAACATTTTACAAACACTTCAATTAATATAAATATATTACATTAACAAACTTATCTCATTTAGTATTATTACACATGGAATAAAGCACCAGTTATACTAATTAATGCTGAAATTGTTTTCCAGCAATTAAACGTTGTTTCTTTGAAGTAGCTATAGTTGTCATAGGTGGAATTGGAACGCGTGACGATTATGACTGCTTCATTCCAAGGCCATGTCATATACGTATATGACGCGGCATGGTGCAATGCGCATGCAAAGATGCAGCGAGTAACACAATCAAGCAGGACGATTTGCTCTGATTTCAGCGACACGAACCGGACCCAGCGCTGCGTACACAATGGTGTTTGTCTTTCGAGGGCTTTGCACGGTACATGATGGACAAGGACAATTATGCATTCCCAAACGAGTACGCGACACCGTCCGAGACCGAAATGCAACAGCCATTGTCCCAGTATTACATCGCCAGCTCCCATAACACTTATTTAACCGGCCACCAGCTCAAAGGGGAATCCTCTGTGCAGCTTTACTCTCAGGTAAACACCACCCTCGCCTTGCGTTACTAAAAGAAAGCGTTTAATTGCTTTCACATATAGCTGGGCACGATAATTTTCCTGCGTCTTATAAAAAGACAATTTTCATTCAAGTAAACATTTTAAATTCGTGTAATATTATTTTTATTTATTAACTAATAAAGTGATAGTGATCTAAGTTAAACATTACTTTTTGGTTGTTGATTGTAAAAAGTATAGAAATGTAGTATAGTTTAAGGCGCAATATTGTAAACATTTTTTTTAAATATAATCTGAGCAAGATTCATTTATTTTTCATTAACTTTGACTTCTTTTTACTATAAAAAAAACTTGCACATTTGCATTCTTCACACTGTGAATTTCGTCACAAAATAAGTATTAACAGATTCATTTAGGAATAACAAAATTCCTAGCATTAAACTTTTTGATATTATAAATACCCATTATATTTCAATTAAATTTTCGTGGTAATGGAAATTAAATTACCGTTTGCAGTGGTTAAATCTGTTACTATTAACATCTTTTCCAGGTACTATTAACAGGGTGCAGGTGTGTAGAGCTCGATTGTTGGGACGGCGATGATGGTTCTCCTGTTATTTACCATGGTCACACCTTCACCACCAAGATACCATTTCGTTCGGTCGTAGAAGCGATTGATAGAAGTGCTTTCGTCAGTTCTCCGTACCCTGTGATTCTCTCCATTGAGAATCATTGTTCCCAGAGTCAACAAGCAAGAATGGCCCAAATATTTCAAGTAAGCTGTGCATCCCTGTTTTTCACATATCCATTCAATTTTATTTTTCCGCAGAAAATCCTACAGCGTCGGAATAGTTCAGAAAGGTCAGAAAGGTTAGAAGAGTCAGAAGAATCAGAAAAGGCAGAATAGTCGGAAAATTCAGAAAATTAAGGAATTTATTAGACTGAGAATTCAATGGCTTTTAGACTGTACAGCATCTGTGCAATGGAATAGTTAAAAATATTCAGTATAAACATTTTAAATACGATACTAATGCAAATACTTAATTTTAATAAACCATCTTTCGCTCTACTTTTCACTTGTGACTTGTGCTTCATTGTAACGTTCGAGTTTCTGTAATAATTTTATATAAATTTGTTTCACTTTCTGCGTGCAATTCGAAAATACTGTTTTCAGTCGGTATTTGGCGAGAAGCTCGTAACGAAATTCCTGTTCGAGACCGACTTTGGTGATGATCCTCAACTGCCCTCGCCGTCCCAGTTACGATATCGGATATTAATAAAAAATAAGAAACTGGTGGTGGACCCTGTCGGTCCTTTAGCGCACGCTCCTCTCAGTCATCGGGGGAAAATGCTCATGTCTGATCGTGCATCATCCATGAAGCAGATGCGAACCGACGTAAGCAGCGCTTCCGTTGTTGAATATTTCAGCGAGGATGACGACGACGAGGAAGACGATGACGAGGATGATAATATCGACGGTAATTCTCTTGATCCTTGCAATGTTGTTTATTATTATGCACATAGTAAAAGTTTAGCTAATTGGAAATCGGATTAATTAAATAGAAACATAATTTACATAAAAATCTACTGCTGCTTGCAATTAGTTGTTTTAGATATACAATCAGTACTAAAAGTAATTTAAATCTTCATAAACTAAGCCCCATATTTTAAGTCTCTAAATATTCCAAAACTAGATTTCAAACAATTCACGAGCAAAAAGTCAAATTTCCAATGAAACTGTCATTACCTAAAATAGGGTAAAGTGAAATTGAAGTTTTAATTACATATTATTCTAATTAATTTTAATTTAATTTTACTTTAATTTTGATTTAATTTTAATTTAATTGTAATTCAACTTTAAATTTACATTTTACACGTAACATTTTAAGTTCAGAAGCTGTATAAAAGCTTTCAAGCCTTGGCTAACTGTATGCAATTTAACGTGTATGCATAGTTTTTAACTGGAGCGTTAATTTTATAACTGCTAATTATTTTTCACGAAATATTTTCATAATCTTTTCCATGCATCATATTACTTTTGTTTTCAAACACAATTCAGTAAAAACATTCAACTAACTCTCCTATGATAGCTACACGAAGAGAAATAATTGCATCTTGAAGTTTTATTCTTCCTTCATTAGAGAAATCTGTTTCTAATGTGTTCCTAATTAAATCATAATTTTTGTATCAACCTCAAGAACATTAAATGAATAAAAATAGAATGTCAGGAGAGAAAAGTTCGATCTCTTCCTACAAACTTAGAATTCCTCGGAGAATCTTGGAGCTGTTGCTCTTAATCTTTTCCGAGCCATGGATTAACCCAAATCCGCGAGCATAGTACTATGTCTCTTTTAATTGTTACTTAACTAACATTTGAAGAGAAATATACATTGGAGAAACTGAAAATCAGGGAATTTTTCTACAAGAAACTTTTAATTCAACCTCAATTTTAATTTAAAAGGTATACATATCTAAATACTATACAGTGTATACTGATGATTTTCTTGTCCTGCATTAAAAAAAATTGATATCTTTTGTTTATAATAAAGTAATTAAAACCTTAAAAATAATTGTCGACACCGATTGACAACACATGACTGATTTAAAACATATCATCCGCATAACTCACTTAGTTTTGATGACATAAAAGTGTTTCAGATCAAACTTGCTTGATTTCGAGAGGCACATAATGTGATGCAACTAATTTTTTTATAGGCGGAAGCGTAGAGGAAATATAAGAAAGAAACCTGTATTTTTAAATGGAATAGTATGGGTTTTTATTAACATTCTGATAGAACGTTTCAAGAAGAATGCAACGACCTATATGAAAGGTACTCAAAGTCAACAACAGTGGAAGATAAATTATCTCAAAGTACTCTACGAATACCTGCGTCTTTTTCTGGTTTTTCTGTTCGTTACTATAATCCTATGTAACTAAGTATTTGTGAATGGAATGTACAATGTAAACATGAATGTTTGTTTATATTCTGTGACCTATATTGGCGATTGCAAGTGCGATATACAAACGACATATAAACACATAAGTATTTATAGAGCACTTTGAGCCAATTTATTTTCCATTTCAGTTGACTTCGAGTAACTTTCATATAGGTCGTTATATTTGCCTTAAAATCATCTATTAGAATGTAAATAAAAAACTATACCATTCAATTTAAAAATACAGGTTTGTTTTTTATATTTTCTCTACATCTCCACCTATCAAAAAATTAGTTACATCGCATCATGTGCCCCTTGAAACCAAGCAATTTTGATCTGATGCATCGTTTTGTATCATCAAAACTAAGCGAGTTATTCATGTGATCTGTTTCAAATGCTCCACCTCGTACAATTGCTGCTCTTAATTCAACAAGTTTCCATATAGGGTGTTTCGTTACCTCATGCAAATACAACTTTTTCCTTTGTCAAAATGTTGGTTAAAGCTTCGTTTTTGAATTATTAGCGAAAAACACTGACCAATCAGATCGCGCGTAGGCCAGATTAGGTTAGTCACTGCTCCGAACATCGTACAACATTGCAATACCAACTTGGATTCCTCCGATTCATCTTGCAAACTAATCCGAATCCATTAAGCACAACAACTCGACTAATCACTTAATTAGCGGAAGACATAACGAAGAATCTTTCATCTTCCAGATAACTCCATTTCCAGTTACGAAAGGTATTTGGGCGGAACGCAAGTGCCGCATAGTCGATTAAAGTCAGATTCCGCGGTCGATGACAGGTCACAGAAGCAGAGTAGCCAGATTGCCAAGGAACTCTCGGATTTAGTAATCTACCTGCAAGCTATTAAATTCCGTGGACTAAATACGACACCGGGAACGAACACGACTGGAAAGGTGCGTCATCAGCCGCATACCGGTCCAGTTCAGAGGCATAGTATTGCTGGAATCGGAGCAACAGGCATCGGTGCTTCTTCAGGATCGCCGCAATCGCTATCAACGTCAGCTTCGCTCGCTAGTGGCGGCAGCAACATCGAAAATCTCTTCAGGTTTGTTTAATACAATACTAATAAGTGTTAGAAGTTTAGGTCCCACGGGAGATCAATGCCATTTGAATGATTTTTAATTTCAGAGTAAAAGAACGTAAAGTGAATTTTTATCGATAATGCGACAGAAAAAAGCACTGAGCATTTCATTTTAATTTACGTCGCCAGAAATTAATGGTTTGCAATATCATTTGAAGGTCAACCTTTTAGTGGAAACCACAGCTTTTCTTTACAGATTCTTTTTTTTACGAGAAGAAATAAGATACATTTGTTGGAAACATCTTTATTATCAGGCTTCACCTTAAATGAATTTCTTAAGGAAATGTAGTTAAGTGAAGTTTTTAAACGAACACCTTGTATAATGTGCAAATACACAATAAACACTTATACGCTTCGATAATTATTTACACAATTTAGCCACATATCTGTGAATATTCAACGTATTGTTTAACATCATTTTTGTTTTCGCTTTTTTGTTAAAATAAACCATTTAATAAAAGAGAAAATCCTAGAAAAAGCATCTACACCGGAACAGTATTTGCCTAAATATACATGTATAATGTGCGGCGAATATCACGGAACATTCTGCAAATAAAAGCAAACAATGGATACTAATAACGACAATTAGTTATTATAGTTAATTTCAGAGTGAGCATTGGACATTTCATTTTGATTTATATGTTGTTTGAAATTAATGGCGTTGAATGCTGCAATATTTTATCCCAATTGATAAACCATGAATGCAAAGAATGCATAAATAATTAATATCGCAAAATGATAATATATTTTAGATCCACTCGTGGCGTTCCCGCCTGCTTCCAATGTTCTTCCTTAAACGAGAGTACGGCAAAAAAGATATGCAGGAAACAGCCATTAGGAGTCGTCGCGCATGCAGAGACACAATTGATCCGAACGTATCCAGCCGGAATGCGGATCGACTCAACGAATTTTAATCCTGTCATCTTTTGGGCCTTTGGAATACAAATGGTGGCTCTAAATTACCAAACGGACGACGCAGGGCTGAACCTGAACGCTGCTATGTTCGAGCAGAATGGACAGTGTGGATATGTTCGGAAACCTTCGGTTATGTGGGACAAAGGTCACATGATGTACAGGTATGCGTTAAACTGTTTCAAAAAGTAATTCATTAATGATGTAATTGTTAAACTTGTAAATTAGACGTTTGACAAGAATAAATTTAAAAAAGGAATTAAATTGTATCGAGGTCTAAGAATAAAGACAGTTTGTGATAATGTTTAGGCCTGCACAGTGTGCACAATCCTGCTACATGAGGCCTCCAAATTGTTTTATAGTCTATGATATTTTATATGGATGTTAAAGTGTTTAGACTAATAAAAACACAGATATCGATATTATACAACTGTAAAAGAAGCTCCTGTAAAATGGGCAACTTATTTCCAGACGTTTCAATCCCTGGGACAAGGAGTTCGATGGACTACACTCAGCCCACTTGACCCTTTCAATAGTCTCCGGCCAATACGTATCACCGACGAACTTCGTCGCCAGCACCTACGTGGAGGTGGAGTTGGTGGGCATTCCGATCGATTGCGCCAAGCATAAAACAAAAGTCATCCAGAGCAACGCACTGAATCCCATTTGGAACGAGAAGTTCTGCTTCCAAGTAATGTTCAAGGACCTCGCCTTCCTACGTTTCGGCATCGTCGAGGCGAGCTCCCATCACCTGATCGCACAAAGGGTTATCCCGTTGAAATGCCTAAGGCCCGGGTACAGACACGTCCGGTTGCGATCCTGTAAGAACAAACCGCTAGCCCTGTCCACGCTCTTCATTTATTCCCGCTTGGAGGAGGAGAGTCTTGACTATAACACCTGTTGCCGTGATCATAAGGAGTCGTCGAAGCGTCCCGCGTCAGGAAAGGAGCCGGAAAAGTTAACTACAGTGGACCCTGGACTAGGCGGTGTGACGCTGAAGAGGAGAATGTTCTTCCTGATGGTCTACCACGTGATTCCCGAGGAACCGTACACCATTCTGAAAGTGACGCAAGACAGCACTACGCAAGAGGTGATGTTGCAAGCTCTACAGAAAGCTGGCATATCCCCGGATCGCGTCGACGAGTACATCCTGGTCGAGGAAGTGTCCCGGGGTTGGGAGAAGAGGGACAGAGAAGAGCTACCGACCCAGCGAGTCCTAGACCCAACTGAGCATCCCCTGCAGGCGCAAGCTCTATGGAAGGGACAAGGGCGATTCCTGTTGAAGAGGGTCGGGGACGACCCGAGCAGCAGAGCCTGGCTGGCTTCCATCAGGAGCACAGCCGGCCACTCGAAACTGGACTCGGAAAGGGACACCTCCACGCATATCTGGGACGAGGCGGACACTTTCCTAGTCTGCATCTACAACGTCTCGCCGGATATACCGTACGCGATACTCCGTGTCCCGGTGAGCAGTTCCGCCCAGGACGTCCTGGCCCAAGCTTTGGTCAAAGCCCGGAGGATGGAGGACCCGATGAAGTTCGCCTTGGTCGAGGAACTCGAATGGGGCGGCACCGGGGCTGTCGGCAGCGGCAGTCGTCAATTGAGAGTCCTGCGGGATGACGAAAACGTCTATAGCACGCAAGCCTTCTGGAAGACCCTGGGAAGGTTCATCCTCAGGGAAAGGGAGCAGGCGATTCCCAGAAGACATCTGCTGCCAGCCACCTTGGACAGGATTAGCAAAGGCTTCTCCGTGGGGAGATCGGTGTCCCTGCCGGGTTCCAGCAAGGAGAAGGTGCCGGTCTCGGAAGCGCTGTCCGATCCTACCTCCAGGGGGCTTAGACATCGCCTTCTGATGCCTGGGCGCAGGAGGGAAGTCCATTCCGACGGTGAGGAGACTCGGGAGTCTGATATTCTAAACGCGGCCCTTCACTTAAAGAAAGTATCCTTAAGAAAGCTGAGGGTGTGGAAGTCATAGTGGCAGTCGAGGGCGACGTCGATGTCGTCGATTTTCGCCAATCGGAGAAACCAATCGTGAGTTACGGGGTAGGTCGTTGCATTCGAGCTGAAAGCACGTGCCGCTATCAGAACGAATTCCGCAATCGATATATTGGTATTAATGTGACGTGGAACACGCAAAGGGATGCCTAATTGTACTCGGCACTGCTTAAATATGTAGCATCTGGATCTTCGAGTTAGTTGGAAACGAACCGATGCTAGTACTAAAAGTATCATCGGTTGGAACAGAGTTTGATTGGACGTGAAATTATGAAGTATGCATGTTTAATGTTGAGTAGCTTCGGTAAAGGGAAAAACCTCGTTACGTTGGAACGAGTTTCATGATTTAACAATTGACCATTTTTTAGATATTTCATTTACAGAATTATCAAATTCATCTAAATAATTGATTGTTCTATAACTTATTATTTGTTGCTTTGTTCAACGCAACAACATATTTCATTTCATTTTAATTTAACACTGAAAAATGGTTTTGGAACATAAACATCCTACACAACATCAATATTTGTGATAGTCACATTTTTCTAGTCCTATTAACAATTACAGAAACGTACAAATTATAATCTTGTATGGATTTCTAGAAAATGAGTTCCTCGGCAAAAAATAAAAATAAAAGAATACAAAGAAACTCTGCTAATCCTAAACTTCAGTTTGACCGAGTCAATTCTTTTGCTTGTAAATTAACATAAATCTGTTTTCCATATTTTTTTATACACAAGTATATTTTTTAATCTATACAATATATTTTAATACACATGTATATTTCTACCTAACTCTTACATTCTTGTCAATATCATCTAAATCGTATCGTAGAATGGCTTCGCTAATTTTATCGAATTTTATTACAAGAAACTAACAAACTAACATATTGCTCACCAATTTTATTTCGGAAATGAAATGAAACCGACGTTACACACAGCGGGACCTGATTCTCTTTTACAAAAATTGGCATGTCCTTCGGGTAATCAAGGCTTGCAATTTATGTACCTGACTCACTTAACTCAATTAGCAGTTATGCAATTATAAGCACGAGTATACATTTATTACCGAATCTGATTTTCGTACACTGCAATTTTGCAAGAACCAACATTTTAACGAAGAAATTCTTAACATTGCCCTTCAGCAAAACTATTTGGTCGGGAAAGAAGGATGTTATAAACTTATTTCCATTAGACAATACCCATTTTGATCTAAATCATTTAAAAAAATGTATGTTCCCTTAACATTTTTATTGCCTGTATGTACGTGCAATTAAATCTCATACGGTGACAATAACAAATGATTATTTATTTACAAAATTTGTATTAGATCATTAATGCTTCTCGAAAAACGTTCCCGAAAAAAAATGATATGGAAACGATATTATGTTGAACCTGCTTATATTCCACGTACAGATATAATTCTCATACTACGTACATTTTATTCTCTCTATCTGTAATTTATTACAAAGCATCTATTTAATAAGATTAATCGCAGTAAATAGTAAGGAAAAAAAACAAGTTAATGATTTATTTCAATAGCATCAACCTTCATCTTGTAAATGAATAAGTAAAAATATGATGTTAACAAACCAGAGATTTCGTCTGAAAAAAAAAATGTTGAATGGGACGTCTAGTCAAGCTCTATCATCGATGAATATTTGATGAATTCACTTTGAGCGAAGTATACATATATATAAATTGTTTACGAATACGTTAGCAAACTGATTCACCACTAAAGGACGAAATTCCAACAAAGATTATTCGTGCGAAGGGGTTCTCGAATTCGCAAATGGAACACGCGTTAAAGTTGAATGAAGCAAGTTAATCGTTGCAAGTAATTAGTATTTAATAAAAAGAAACAGCAGTATTATTTGCATACTCCCATCGATTGCACGAGTTTCACACACGATCGGAACAAGAGTCGTTCTAGTCCACGGGTTGTCCAGAGATATATTGTTTATTATTCATTCGTTGATGCAAGAATGCGATTGCCGGTGCGACGTTTGCGTGTACATATTAGATTATCTTCTCGGTTACTAATATCTAGTCAAGCATACGTACGGTCAGGTTTTCTGTAACGAGGCGGGAGATTGTAACGCGCGTTGAAGTCTTGCGCTACTCAGGAGTTATATTTACTACACATTAGAGTGGTCCAACTGCTGCTCCCAAGCAAATTTCCCCTCTTCATAGTACGCCCACTATAGGACTGAGGCGACTACGCTCGACTCGGCTGTAAGGCGAAACTGATGCGGGATGTAGCGGGACAGCGTTTGAGTGGTGGGCGTACCATCAGGAGGGGAAATTTTCTCGGGGGCAGCAGTTGGACCACTCTGCTATACATATTGTTGATACTGGGAAAGAGAGAAAGTAGATCAATGTTACATCCGCAGCAGATTCCCGATAAGTGAGTAAAGATTGGGACCCTGAGATCCTCAGTTATCGTGTAGGAGAAGCGAACTTGACCAAAACGCGTTTAAGCTTGACGGTGTGTTACAGAGAGTCCAAGGGACGAGAAGGAAACGATGGTGGGGATAGCTTATCCTCACTTAGGTGTAGATCGGAAATCCTCGGTTATCGAGAGTCTACTGTACGATTAATTGCATCCCTCAGCCCCTGGACTGTTAAGCGAGTATACTTGTAGATTATAAATATGAGGCCAAGGAGTTTCGATACTTTCCCACTGTTAAACCTTGCCCCGATTATTATTATTGTTTAAGGGACATTGCACCAATAGGTTTCGATTTCTTCGTCGAAGCTATCAGCCTAATTTTTACGGTACAATAGGTGCACGTAATTAAAATCTACGTATCACGGACAAGGAACAACACGAACGGATATTACCCTTCGTCTTCCATGCAATTTATAGTTTCAACGAACTTCGACTGACAATTTTGGATAATTAATATGCGATTTTCTTTTGAATTTCTGATTCTAAAAGTAGACATTATATCATCTATCGTCCTATCTTGATTAGTTTGATTTGAGAGGAGGGTCTATTAAAGGATCTATTAAAGTGGACGAATTGTTAGGATAAAGAGAATTATTTGCAATTGGATTGAATCACAATTAATTGTAATTGGACTTATAATTAGTCTCGTATATAAATATTATTATTATTGACACAACCACTGGTAAAAATATCATTTTGATACAATTCTCCTACACTTCCTGACAAAATATCAGAGATTACGAGTAACGTATCCATTAAAAAAAATTGCCAACTTCTTAAATTATTTAAGTATGTACGCTTCTCTTGCATGCAATAAAGTGCAATGAACTCGAATTAAATGCTATGAATGTCTCCTAATAAAAAATTGACAAGAGTAACTAAAATTGTGTACACAATCACATCACACACAATCAAAATGCAAGGCTAAGTTCCAAGTACAATAATACAGAGTGTTTATTAAAAAAGTTCACGTCTAATTATCTCAAAAGCTACATATTGTAGGAAAAAATGTCTGAAGCAAAAGTTTCACAGTCTCGAGGTGGAAATCCAACCATGCTCCACGTTGTTCTTTTTGTAGCAGTTTTCAAGATCATTTGAAGGTCAACATGTTTCTTTTAGTGGAAACCATAGTTTTTCTTAACAGATTCTTATTGTACGAGAACGAATAAGAAACTTTTGTAGAAAACATTTTTTCATCAGACTTCATCTTAAATTAAGTTTTTAATTAAGTGAAGTTTACTGTGTAGTTTTTAAATGAACACCTCGTATACTCTACAAATACGTAACAAACACCTACACATTTTGATAGTAATTTATACAATAATATCCACCTATCTGTGGATATTCAACGTATTGTTTAACATAATTTTTGTTCTGCTCAGTGCAAACTTCTTTTTTTATTAAAATAAAACATTATTAATAGTATTCTTATGGCAGAACACTTAATAAAAAAACATATTAGGGAAAGCATCTATACCAAAACAGTATTTACTTTACTGAAATGCATGTGTGTGCGGTGAACGTCCTGGAACATTCTGTAAATAAAAGCAAACGATGGCTACTAATAACGATAATTAATTGTTATAGTTAATTTCGATACTCCTTGAGCCTTGGATAAAACCCCCGCATCGAGAATATCATCGACTACAACGGAAGTCTTTAATTGAACAGAGATGCTAAGCGGTCATTCACAGCCCGACTTACTGTTTCTTCTCGAACATTGCAGGAGCATTCGCGTCGCTACTAACTTGTAAACAATTTCTAGAATCATTGATACTTGTAACACTGTGAACGTCAACGCCAAACAAATTCATTCGAAATCGTTAATTAAAATACTTTAACATCCCCGACAGCCAAGTCTGGCAGGTCAACATATTGTATCTGGCCGAAAAGTTGAGCCAGGTTTGGCCGTCGACATGCAGCGCCACATTAAAACCTAAATGGTGATCAACTGTTCGCAGTTGTATCGAACTGGCGGCTCGTGATTTTGGGGTTCGTGCAAAGAAAAATTCGTCCAAGTGAAGTGAGTATGAATGAAGATGTTCTTCTATGTTGTTCTACGGCTTTGAAAAAAAGCCGCCAGTTCGATAGCCCTGATTCAAACAGTAAAAGTTAGTTGCGTTTTGGCATCCAACGAAACGCTGCTATTAGTTCATCGTCATTTAGGTGTTAATGTGGCGCTGCATGTCGACGGCGAAACTCGGCTCGATTTTGGCCGGCGTTGCTGTCATTAGTCACGCCAATGGCGACCTAGTGGCTATTAGGGATATTATTACCATTGTAGTTTCCTTTTTTTGTCAATCAATCCATTTGCCACGAAAATCGAAACTCTTCTTCGAAACGGATTTCTCAGAATTCAGTTGATTCCACGATTTGTAACGGCGCTACTGCTCGAACGTCCCTAGTTTGCTGTTGATTCCGAGAGATTCGTTAGGGATATTTGTAAGGTGAAAGCTCTGCGTTATAATTCTGATAGAAAGAATCGACTACTTCTTAAAACTTTTGGGACCATACTCATAAAGCATATTTTCGAGGGGGGCCGTTTCAACGGTAAACGATGCAGTATTCAGTTTCTTTTCGTCGATCAAAGGTATAGCAAAAGCTGAAGAGGAAACCAAAGAGATGAAGAGAAACAAAAAGAAACCAAGCGACTCGAAATCGATATTCGGGGAGATTTGAAAGGGCGCAATCGAGTTCTGCATGCAATAGCTTTGAACACTTTTCAACTTCCACGCAAATCGAATGACAAATTGTAGAAATAGCTTTTCTTCGTGAATTATAGGGTATAAAAAAATGCTGATCCATCCAACGAAGCATAAATTGTTTATTGTCATTGATAATCATCACTATCATAATAATAATTATCATCGATAATAAATAATGAATATTACAATGAGTTCGTCGGTGTGGTTTGGAATAAATCTTAACATGAATGTAATGGTTGAAAAGTATAGGACGACATGGAATACATTATTATAAAAAAATTATTTAATACTAATTCGATAGGATTATACATGGTGTCCGCTACAAGTTGCAAATATTTTAAGTGATGATTACCGAGGCGGTTATGAACAACTTTTTCCTTTGCTCAAATGTCGCATAAGGCATCGTTTTTGAATTATTAACGAAAAGCACTGACCAATCAGAACGCGCGTAGAGCGCAGGCTCACCCGCAAGCGCGACCACGGTCATACGGCACGATCATACCCCCCTCTCGCGTTTTGGCTCGCGCTCTATGCGTGTTCTGAATGGTCAGTGTTTCTCATAAATAATTCAAAAACGAATACTCAACCGACATTTCGGCGAAGGAAAAAGTTGTTCAGAATTGCCTTAGCAATCAGCCCTTAGAATATTTGCGATCTGTAGCGAGACACCATGTATGATGTCCGAGACAAAGGCATATTGCGATGCGGACAACTCGATTATCCTTTTAGATCGAAACGAATTCGAAGGGGGTTTTTTGTGAAAAGCGAGTGTACGAAAGAAATGTATACCTTGTGTCGATCGGGCATATCCCTATTGTACATATCCATGGTTTTTCAGTAGCTGTTACATTAAATATGTGCGCGAAAAATATATATTATAAATTATATACATCCGTACGTACGTGTATGTCTGTGTGTAGAAGTATGATTGTATATCCTTGCATAGACAGACGTATACAGCATACTAATGCATGCACGCATTTACAAGTACTGGATGATTCGGCAACAATCAATATACGATTTACCGGTTCCAAAATCAGCAATTTGTAATTGCACGGTTTCAGTTTCCTGCGAAATGGAGGCTTGTATCCTTTCTTTTTAAAGGCGGTAGGGTCGTGCAGATTTGTGTGGCAGAGTCTTTAATTTAAATAAAGTATTCTTATAATATAATTAATTGTTGTTGCCATGGTAATAAAATTATAAATTTTTACCAGTGTTGTTCCTATTTGTTGCAAAAATATGTGAAATATATTACTAGATTCAATTTTTACAATAATTGCATTATTGAATAGAATAATTGTGTGGGTAAACTCTCAGCCGCTATTGTTGTCGAATCAAGCCGTACATTATGACTCTCAATCGCTAAGAATTATGTGCTGCACTTTTGTACGGAATGCGAATCGGAGCCAGCGGAAGATTAAGAGAAAAAAGTAATAATGAAAGAGATGTTGACAGAAAAAAACAATTTAAGAAAACGTTTCTGCCGCGTGACCTGGCTGGTCCGGCCACGGCTGTTCATTTATCTACTTAATGTATATACAGGGTGTTCGGCTGTATGTGGCCAAAAATGAAAGGGGCAATTCTATGAGCTAAAATAAGAGGAAAAGATAAAATAAATTTTTTTAGCCTGACGTTTCGTTTTCGAGAAAATTGAATTTGAAAATTCATTGAGCGCATGTGTACTAACGAAGCTACAACCTGGCACAACTGGAAATTGTGGTGAAACCTGGAAGAAGATGATTCTTCATGTCAAAATGCGTCGAAAACGAAGAATAAAATTTTTTCTCTCGGCTGAGCGCACGCTCTACGCGCGCCCTGATTGGTCAGTGTTTTTTGTTAATGATTCAAAAACGAAGCCTTAACCAGCATTTTCATACAGAAGAACGTTCATCAGGACCAACGCAGCAGTCATCCCCTAAAATATTGATGTACAATAGCCGAACACCCTGTATACACGAATTGTGTTTTTCATCAGTGTGAATTTTATGATATACATACATATATTAGATATATGTATCGACATACGTACGTATATATATATATAGAATGTGGATCGTTTTTCCTACATTTTCGTCGGCAGTTTTTTGGTACATCGTCATTTGTTGTTTGTCCTCGAGCCAAACAGTAACTGTTTAAGTTAGTTAAGTTAATTTAACTGTGTAATTACCAAATTTTCACGATTGTCGATATTGATCAAGATCGAATAGTAAGAGGAAGATACTAAAAATAATTGATTGATTTATGAAGTCTTCGCCGAATAGTCGTAACGTAACCAGCTGGAAGAAGTGACACCGAAAGTGCATCGAAAATTTGAATTAAAATTTTCATTTCGGTTTGCGCAAAGAGATGTTTCTCTTTTGCTTGAAACTTGCGGCTAATATTCGTAGCGCATAATTTGGTTTTTTCCTTCTGTTACAGATGTATGTAAATATGTACGGAACATTTTATACTGATTTTGTAGTAATTATTTAACACAATAATAAATGCAATTAATGAGTTCTTTGTTACACAACACATTTTTGGTTTGGAAAAACGTTAAAGTGATCGCTCCTTATTTTTTAATTTCAGTCTATTGTATATTAATCAAATTTAAAAAATCCATTAAAAACATATATATCTGAACGTATAAAATTTTATTTAGAGAGTTTATGAGTTCAATTTGTAGGAAAGAATAAATAGCATCTGAAGAAAGCTCGAACAATTTTGAATCTACACTAAAATAAAGTACAAATATTTTATTTGAAACACTTAAAACTAGTGTTAACATAACAACGTTATAACGTTTGCAGTATGTCTTGCGAGAACGTGCCAAAAAGTAAATAAACACGAATATCATGAATTACATACTTGAGTTACGTAAGATTTTAATGATAAGAGTGCACATAGAATTTATCCTTGCAGATCTAATAATTTTATTAGTATAACATATGTTATATACAATACATTTATATGTATGTATATCATATGTATATACAGGGTGTTTCGTTATCTCATGCAAATATTTTAACAAGTAATTGCTGAGGTAACTTTGAACAACTTTTTCCTTTGCCAAAACACTGCTTAAGGCTTGGTTTTTGCATTATTAACGAGAAACACTAACCAACCAGGGCGCGCGTAGAGGGCGCGCTTAGCCGCGAGAATGTTCAAGACCGCGGTTCAACGTATCACGATCTTCCCTCGGCTGAGCGCGTGCTCTATGCGCGCTATGATTGGTCAGTATTTTTTGTTAATAATTCGAAAATGAAGCTTTGACCAACGGTTTGCCAAAGAAAAAGGTTGTTCAGAATCGCCTCAGCAACCACCCCCTAAAATATTTACATGAGATAGCGAAACACCCGGTATATATATAAGTACACTCAAGAACTTTCATGAATTCGAAATGTAACTGATTTTACTTTATTTATCCCTTACATTATCATAATCCAACAAAAAGCAGACTCTTCAAAACTGTCGTATATATAATACTTCGTCCAATGAAAGAAGCAATTTTCTAGCTATCATGTCATCTGGTTACGTCACCACTTAAGATTACAGCGTTTTTGCAAAAGTGTAAACACTGCATTTGGTAATAAAAGATACAAATAAAGTAATTATAACAGTCTCACCAAGAAACGTCGATCTTTGAGAATCAAATGCTTTTTTTAAATTGCAATTGAAAAGCTAAGGATCGATCCTGCTCCACATATTTATAAATGAATAATTCGATCTGGCAGTATTTCCCTAAATCGTTTTCCAATGGCATGGACTTCTTGAAAAAAATCCTAATTTTCGATAAGCATACACAAGCTTTTAATAAAAAATTAAAATTACAATCCAGATAAGAATAATTAATGTACGATAAAATTATGTTTAAGCAAACGAAACATTTATTCCCATATTTTACATGATTTCCACAAAATTTAACGCCGTTACTAGTTGTAATTGAATAAATTGTTTAATTTGTTTTTCTTATCCATTGTGTATTAACAATGTGTATAACAATTATATAAATGCCACTGCAATTTTTAGTTGCTACTTATAACTCTCTCATCAACCGATCGCTATCTTTTAAATTTTGACATATTGTTTTGTATATACAAGTTCATGATTATTTGCAATACATTTTTAGTTGCTTATTGGTCGGCTCTTGAGAACAAAGATCGACGGATTTAGACAGAGACGATTCAGGAGGAATAACAAATATATTGAAGATATTAAAGCTAATAACAAAACGACGCGTTAGAAAAGATTCTCCATAGAATACAAATAAAAAATATTGTTTACGAGCAACAAAAGGGAACGGCCAAGTCGAGCCGGATGCTATAGTAGTGCACCGCGACGCCGATATTTAGTCCGATGCGTTAAGAGAAGATTAAAAAGTGTTGAAAAGTAGAAAGAACAAATGCATCGATAAACGAACAATTCTTTTACCAATACGCGTCAGGAACATTGTTGCGTGATTTTCGCTGCATTTAAGTGACAAGCAAATTTAACGAAAAATGAATGGAGAAAGAAATGAGAGAGATTATTGTACGAGTAGAAAGTAACATATAATACAGAATTCTCTTTGGCGTAATTACGCCAAACTCTTGAGTAGTATTCGTCCTCGTCTCGAGGAATAAAGTTACGCATAATAATCATAAAAAGCGAAACGCATGCAGCCATCTTGAAACCTATAAACAATATATTGTATAACAATTTATCACTACGATACTGTGTTAATATATCATTGGCATTGTTGAGAAGACGGGAATCTACATGTAAATAAATATAAAGAGCATTTTTATAAATAATATCTGTTGTTTTTCTATTAACCCTTTATATAAAAAAAATAATATGAAAAAGCAGTAAGACGTGAATTCATTAATGTATCACTCTTTTATAAGTTTGGGTCTAGATAAATAAGTAAAATAAAAAAATAGTATTGTCGAAAATACTATTTATTAATTAAAGTGCAATCTATCGATTTCAATAAGCTCCGTTCTAAACCAAGATTATTTATACCGTCGTGTAAAACAGTAGTCTGTGTTCTTAGATTCAATTGTTGTAAAGTTTTCGCTTGAAAAAATTCCAAACCTAACACGGACACATAGTTCATTCTCTTAGCTTCAATTTGAGTACTAGAACATTAAAAAATAAGAACCAGGAGCTAATTACAATTCTTCGAAAATAAGTATGTGCCGCCATCGAGCGGCCGGACATCTTCAGAATTCAACTACTGGGGATTCCTTAACAAATTTTCTTTAAATGCATTTTTCTCGGCTTCCGGCGAATGTTTTTTAGCGTGCCAGGGCTCGCATAAAAGCTTAGAATCTTAGATTTAACATGCAACGTTTGTAAATGTTATTAAAAATTGAAGAACCGTTCTTAAATTAAAGCTAAGAGATTCGACTACTCGTTGTCGCGCGATAGTACATATTGCATTGGCTGTTTGATTATTATAAACAACTCAGTCTTTTACTTACTGATTATAAACGAAAATGGATATATCTATACGCTAATAAACATATAAGGCTCATTTATAAATAACCTGCTTTCATGTTAACCTTAGCCTTTAATCTAAAGATAAAGCTTCCACTGAATATTTGATCTTTTCTATGCATATAACAAACATGCATTTAATGGAATTACATTTATCAAGCAGGGAACATTGTAGCTTATTTTGTCATGAATATGTAAGGGAGCAAACTTTTCACAATAATTTATAATAAATAAACGAAGTCTGCATGCAAAATTTAACATTATGAGAAGAAAACTAATAATATCAGTAAACATGTGCCGTGTGACGTTTGATATGTAATGACGGCAATCTTATCTGGAGCACTGCATAAATATTCTTCTCGTTCAGTTTCGTACAGTATACCAATTGATTCTCTGCGGGTGCACCTCGTTCTCCGCGATGCCGGTATGTACGCCCGTATACAAAATCATTAATATCTTTCGATTAAATTATTATACGACTCTTATACGAAATAGTAATGAATAAGATAAAAGTAAATAACAAAGTTCTGGACTTTCGCAAAATATCGTAATTTTATTTAAGCAGCAAATTTATTTTCCTACACACTTTAAATTATTGTAGAGAGTGCCATTCACGTTTCGAGGACTTATGGTCCCGGTACTAACACCGTTTAACAATGACAGGTAATTTTTTTTAATACACAACGTGTAACTTCAGTTTAAAAAGGTGTAAGACCATTTAAACTCATTATTAGGTTGCGGATTTTTATGCATTCATAAGAAATTCAGAAGTGCAAAACTGCACAGAGTAGGCGTAATATAAAAAATATATAAATTATACAAATTATAGTGCTTTTTATAATACCTGGTAGGTAAAAAAAATTTTCTATCGAAGTTCTGTTTTTTTTTTTTACTATATTCTGAAAAATATGAATTTACATAAAAGTCCGATATTCATAATAAAATACACACAAAACTTAATATCTTCCCTATAGTTACATAATAAACAGGTATTTTATTATCCTGTCCATACATGGAAGAAACGAGTATTAAATATTGTAGTACTGTACTGTACACATGTACGTCTTTTAACTATTTCCTTGCAATAACTTATTTGAATGATTTGCTTCTAATAAAAATAAGCCGAAGAAATGATCATCCTTAACTGAGTGGACATTTACAAAAATGTACACACTTCAGTAATTCATTCTCTTTGCAATTATTAATGAGGTATCTAATATGAACATTACAAAATTTTTATCAGGATTTCTTCATGACAAAAAGCAACATTTCTCAACATTAATAAAGCCATGATATCTATGTACGTTACACTAAAAATCTTTATCGAAATGTACATTACATAAAAATTTCATTGACTCTGAATTAATCATAAGCATAAATAAAATGTATAATATTTATATAAAATGATAACATTGTCCATTTTTTTTAGTGCAAGAACTTTAAATCTGTCACTTATACCACAATACGCCGATTATTTGGTACAGAAGAAAATTACTGGTGTTCTTGGTGAGTAATAACTACTTTTCGATTAAACGTCTTATCATAAGTGTTATGTCACATTGCTCACTTGTATTATCATTGTATTATCATTTGAGTGAGAACTACCAAAGTTGTACATTCAAGAAATCTTGAACTAATCTTAGTTTATCTATCCCTACCTCAAACTTTTGCGTGATAGGAGGTGATTTCTTATGCAAAAACAGAAAAAGCAAAAACACCCTCTTTGAACAATGATTTGAATGATGTGCAACGTAACGGTTTGTAGTCTGCAGATAAATAAGAAATAAATATTATGTAATATCGTACGCGAATGTTGTAATGTATGACGACAATATTTTTAAAAAATTCTCAAAATAAAATTTTCATTATTTGAAAGTGTATCTATGCAACCATTTAATTCGCGGAAAACGTGTTTTGCAATTAATAGTAAATGGAACAACTGGAGAGGGTCCGTCTATGTCAACAACTGAGAGGAAATTGGTTGCTGAAGCTTGGGCAAATGCTGTAAAGACGACGAAGCACCACCTAATGGTTCAAGTGGGAGGTGCATCTCTACCTGATGTTCTTGAACTCGTATGTAAAAAAGGCTAAAGTTAAAAAATATTACATAACGTATTAAGCAGAAAGCTCTACGTTAATAAGTATGTAAGATATTATACGATACTCCCGATACTCTTGGAAACTCAGTTGATGCAAATGTTATTTGATATCCGATAATAAGAAAACTTTGAAGAAATTGGAAAGTCTGCTATTTGGAAACAATACCTACATTTGCAAGCTTATGTCTGTTTAACCCTTTTCCATGATTCCAGTTAATATAATGCTACTCAAAACTTTAACGAAATATTTTTCAAACACTCTACATACAGGGTGCCCCGTAACTCACAGAAGAGCCAGATATGGGAGATTCCTGAGGCAGTACTGAACAACTTTTTCCTTTGGTAAAATGTCGGTTGAGGCTTTTTTTTTTTTATTGAAAGTTTTAGGTCACATGCACCTTATAAGGTTATTAGTGACCACAGTTGTATTTCTAATGGTGACATATCACATTATACTTGGTTGTACAAGTTAATATCCTTCAGAAAGTTCAGGACCTTTTTGCAGGAGCTTATTTCTTGTAGCATGTTTAATGAGTACTGTAAGTTGTGTTGTGTTCTTTTAATATTATATTTAGGACAGGTGACCAAGATGTGTTCAACAGAGTTTGGTGTATCACAAAAATCGCAGATGTTTAAATTAGTTTTCGTGATGAGGTGTGAGTGAGTCCAGTTTGTGTGTCCTATTCTTAATCGTGTTATCTTAACTTGATCTTTTCTATTTAGTAGTAAGGCTGGATTGGTGTCATTAATGTCATATCGCACTTTATGTAGATTAGTGGGTCTAGAATTTTTCCATTCTTCGTTCCATGATCCTAAAATCACTTTGATAAAGAACTTTTGGAGGTCTTTGTAGTGGATAAGACTATAATTAATTATCTCTGTACTAGGGCTAGATATAGCTAGTTTTGCTATTTTGTCAGCTTTTTCGTTGCCTTTAATTCCAACATGTGAGGGAATCCAGGTATACAAAACTTCTTTTTTGCAGTATTTGAGAGTTTCATTTAGTTCTATAATGTTGCGAATTATTGTGTTATTCGTCTCTGGGTTTTTTAAAGCAAGCAGGACACTTCTGGAATCACATAGGATAATAAATTTGTTGTGATTTGATTTTGTTATGTATTGTAAAGCTTGTAATACGGCAAAGGCTTCACTCGAGAATACTGTAAAAGCTTCTGGAAGTCTAAAAAGCAGTTCATTTTCGGGAGTGCATACCGCACATCCAGTCCCTTGTTTGGATTTAGAGGCGTCAGTAAAAATTTGTTGATGGTTTGGATGTTCGTTAGTTAATTCAATGTATAAGGTTTTAACCACATCTGGGTTAAGATTGTTATCTGTTTTCAAGAATTTGTCCAGTATGCAGGGGAGTTTCATCATCCATGGTGGAGACTGATATTGTTTTCTCGGTGTTGTGGGAGGTAAGGCTATATTTAGTTGCTGAAGATAATTTTTAATCCTCACGTTTATCGGTTTCGGTAATTTAGGTTTATTTTCGAAGTCTTCAAAAAAGGTAGTAGTGGTTATTTGGTCATAGATAGGGTTTAATGGTGTTGATAATTTGGTTGCTGCATACGATAGGCTCAATTGTTTTCTTCTAAATTCTAACGATGTAAGATTGGCTTCACTTAATATTGCAATAACAGGGCTCGTTCGGTAAGCACCAGTAGCTATCCTAGCTCCGGCATTATGTATTGGTGATAGTATTTTTAGGATGTGTGGTTTGGCAGAGCTATAAACAATTGCTCCATAATCAATTTTGGATAGAACTAAGGTCTTGTATGTTTTAATTAGGACTTGGAATTCAGCTCCCCAATCCTTTGAGGCAATCGCTTTCAAAATGTTTAATCTTCTAAGGCATTCTTCTTTGAGCTTTTTTAGGAATGGTACCCAAGTGTGATTTCTGTCAAAGATTAAACCAAGGATTTTTGGTGTATCTGTTTGCTTAAGTTGATGATCACCTAAGTATAGTTGTATATGTTGGTTTTGAGTTGCTCTTCCTTTTGTGAAGATGGTGACGGTGGTCTTGCTTTTTGAGAATTTGATACCAGTTTGTAGAGAGTATTTCTGCAGTTTATTTAAATTGTCTTGAAGGATTTGTTGACTGGTACTTAAATTCTTTCCGGTGATGAAGAAGGTACAGTCATCAGCGAATAGGGTATATTTTACTGGTTTGGTGAAAACTTCTGTGAGATCATTTATGGCTATCAGGAATAGAGTTACACTTAGAACTGACCCCTGCGGAACCCCATTTGAGATTTCAACTTTTTTGGATAGTTTGCTATTAACACGAACGTAAATGTATCTATCGTTTAGGAAATTGTATATAAATTTAAGCATAATTCCATTTATGGACCACTGTTTGAGGCGTTGTATAATTCGGTGTCTCCAAAGCATATCGTACGCCTTTTCGATATCCAAACATATCGCTATTAGATGTTGTTTCTTTAGGAATGCTTCACAGATATTTGTATCTAGCATTACCAGACTATCTGTTGTTGAACGATACTGCCTAAACCCGTTTTGGTTTTTTTCTAATAAGTTGTTAGTTTCTAGGTGCCATCGTAGTCGTTTGTTTAATATTTTTTCCAATAATTTGCATAGGCAACATGTAAGAGCGATGGGTCTGTAGCTGTCGGCATGGGCCTTGTTTTTTCCAGGTTTAAGAATGGGAATCACTATTGCTTCTTGCCATTTCTCTGGAAAAACACCATTCAGCCATATACAATTGTAGATATCTAACAGATAATTTAGTCCTGCTTTTGATAGTTGTTGTATGAAGATATTTGGGATATTGTCCGGTCCTGGGCTGCTATTTTTAGTAGATTTTAGTGCAGAATGCAGTTCGGTATCCAGGATTTTTGTGTTGAAAGCGTGATTATTGGTTGAAGAGATATCAGGTTCGTGTCTTGAATTTTCTTCAATGGTGGTTTTAACTTGGAGGAAGTTGGGATCAAAATTTCCATTGCTCGAGTTTTTTGCAAAGGTTTTGGCTAGTAGATTAGCAATTCCTATGGAGTCCGTGACAATTGAGTTATCGGAGCTTTTCATTGCAGAGATATTTGAGTTCTGCTTTTGACCACTAATTTTCTTTAATTTATTCCACATTTTTTCGCATGGAGTGTTGTTTGTTAAAGAGGAAACGTAGTTAATCCATGAATTTCTTTTTGCTTGCTTGAGTATTTTCCTTGCTTTAGCTCTTAATCGCTTAAATTCTATTAAGTTTGTGTGAGTTTTATGTTTTTTATATACATTGAAGGCGTGTTTCTTTTCCTTTATTACGTTGTGGCATTCATCGTTCCACCATGGAAGATAGTTTTTTCCTGAACTATTTGATGTTTTAGGTATAGACTTTGTTGCAGCATGAACGATCAACTCTTCAAATTCTTTTAGTATCTGATTTATTTTCCCGCAATTCGAAGAGTTGGGTATTTGTAATGATGGAAGAGTTTGATCTATTTCGTGGCGATATAGTGGCCAATCAGCTTTTTTGAATTTCCATCTAGGTAGGGTTATAGAGTCATTTACATTGCTGTCTATTAATTCCACAAATATGGGGAAATGGTCGCTGTTGTATAATTCGGTTGAAGTTGAATGTTCAATGATACTAAAAAGGCTGGGGCTACAAAAGGTTAAGTCGATTGAGCTATAAGAACCATTCGAGATATCGAAATGAGTAGGTTCGGAAGTGTTTAGCAAGGTGATTTCATATTTAAGTATAATATTTTCAATTATTTTCCCTCTAGCGTCAGTGTTTGTGGATCCCCATATCGTGTTATGACTATTAAAATCTCCCATTAATAGGCAAGGTTTAGGAAGTTGCTCTAACAGGTTGATTAATTTAGCTTCTTGAAGTAGATAGTTATGGGGGATGTAGACATTACATATGGATACTTCCCTTTGATGTAGAATGACTGAAATTGCAATTGCTTCGATGTCGGTATTCAGCGGTATTTCAGTGTAGTTTAGGTTTTGTTTTATGTATATTGCAACACCGCCACTAGCAATCAATGCATTAATTCTATTTCTTTTAACTATATTGAAGTTTTTAATGTTGATAGATTCGTTTGTTTTAAATTTGGTTTCCTGTAGGCATAAGATACTTGGTCGGTGATCTTGAAGTAGTTTTTGTAAGAATTCAAACCGTGCTTTCAGACTGTTTACGTTCCACTGTACTATTTTGCTTGACATTTAGAGTTACTTAGAAAATGTTATATATGGTTCAATTTGTGTGTTCGTCTTCAGAGCATTGGGGGGTATCGGAGCATTCTGAAGGAGCTGGGGAGCACGTTGAGAGATCAACTTTGGTCGATTTTACTAGTTTTTTAATAACTCTTGTGAATCGGTTTTTAATACAACGGTCTGTCAGATAGGGATACAGTTCTTTCATGAAGTTTGCTAAGGATACTACGTCCTCTGTATATTCTGTAGCAATCTCCTTGGTGTTAGAAGATCCAATTGCTTTTTCAATGAAACTTTTAAGTTGGTAGAAATTTAACATCTTGCCAGGTTCTTCTAATACATGTCTAATTGGTTGTAACATGTCATCTATGTTTTTGTCGCTTGTCTTTAAGATATTTGCTTTTTTCTTTGGTTGTTTGTATTTTTGTTCATTGTTTAAATTTTGTTGGAGGTTAATTGGTTTTACTATAGGGTGGCTTGCATCATTGGTTACTTCTGAAGTGTTGCTTGTGTCATCTGTTATCTCGGATCTTGTGCGTTTAAGTGTTTTAGTTGCTATATCGATGTCCATGGTTTCTATTGGTTCTATTGTTTTGTTGCTGCTTTGAATTCCTGATCTTTTTGATTGATCTATTTGAGCTATTTCCGCATTTTGGGACTTTGTAGAAGTACTTGTTTGTGGAGTATCGAGGGGTGCTGACTGGTTTTTATTGGCTTCACAGTTTTTTGCTACATGCCCTTCTTTACCGCATATAAAACATTTTAACGTGTCTGTAGAGAGATAGATCCAGTATGTGGTTTGCTCATGTTCGATTTTGATCGACTCTGGTATTTTGCGTGTATCGTCTGGGTGAACGTATAGTTGGCGACGGAAGCTGAGAATATGGGTAAAACCTTCTTCTACCATGCCAGCTCTTAAGAAGGAAACAGCTGATTCTCTCTTAACTCCAATTTTGTCAAGGACTTCTTCGATTAATGAGTGAGGGATTGTTGGATAGACATTTGACAGTATTATACGCTGAGCTTTGCTGATTAGTGGTCTTATGGGAAGGTCGGCATCATTAACTCTAATATGTTTATGTTTGTCAGTGAGGCTGTCTGCAATTTCTTTGCTCGCTAGGAAGACGCATATTCTGCCGTTGGATACTCTTGATATAAACCTAATGTTTCCTGGGTTGGTAATTCTGCCTACTGCATGGGCGTAATCTTTTAATTGAATTCCGTCCTTGGCTTCAATTATTATTGCCTGCTCCTTTTTGGGAAAACAATCGCTTTGCACTACCTTATTATAGCTTCGTCGTTGGTGTGCGATGGGTTCATTATTATTTGCTTGAGGTACAGGATTTCCATGAGTAGAGGCCATGTCGGTGAATAGATTGCACCGATGTAGGCGTTGGGTTTGATTGAAGAGTTGGTTTATGATAACTCACTAATAATCACTGTATATTAACTAGATACGTAGTACCATGGATTTTCTTTGTATATATAGCTTGATTAAACTCGGTATAAACTCGGTGAACGGCACTCGCGTTCTCAGCTCGCACGGTGTTGGTAAACACGTCAGCTCACTACCGCGGTCTCCGACCGACTCATGGTTGAGGCTTTGTTTTTAAATTATTAACGAAAAACACTGGCCACTCAAAGCGCGCGTGGAGTGCGCACTTAGGGACGGGATGTCGCGTCACGCTGGACGGTGAAGCTCAGCCGGTACCCCCGATCCAAATGCGTCGATATAGCAGAGAGCAAGAATTGTATCGAATGCTGAAACAATGAAATGAAGAATAATGTCGAATCATCCGTCATTCGTGAATAACGAATAAAAACGCTATACCGACGCGTTTGGATCGGGGTACCGGTCGAACGTCGCCATCCAGCGCGACGCGACAATTCGTCCCTGAGCGCAGGCTCCACGTGCGCACTGAGTGGCCAGTGTTTTTTCAATAATAATTCGAAAACAAAGCCTCGAACGACTTTTTGCCAAAGGAAAAAGTTGTTCAGTGTAGCCTCAGAAATCTCCCATATCCGACTCCTCTACGAGTTACGGGACATCTTGTATATTCCCAATTTCTCTTATGAATTGGCATGCGCTGAATTTTCATTCCTTTTTTTAATTAATTACGGATGCGATTCAATTGATTTCAAGGCAAAACACGCTGAGAGCATCAAAGCAGATTCTATCCTCTGCTTACCGGAATTATACTTCAAACCAAGAACATCGCAACAGTTGGCGGATTATTTAAAATTGGTTGCTTCAGCAGCACCAAACACGCCACTGTTATATTACCACTTCCCACTGCTTACTAATGTTAATAGTAAGTTTACAATGATGACTCTTTTAAGTTTACCTTAAATTATACAGCTCTTCAACGACCTGATCGTATATTATGTAATCAAATTCTTTACATAATTTTAAATGTCAGTTAAAAAAGTAACAAGTTGATAACGAGGAATACGTATAATCAACAATAAGATACATTTCGAAGATATTACTTTCAAAATGTTGAGTCGAGTTTTTTATTAAATTAACAGTGCACATCTAATTTACTTAAAATTAATATTAGATATTTAAACATTGAATTAGAGGATTAGTAGTGCAAATTGCTAAATTATTGATGAATTAACGTGACATGCAACTTATGTAACAATTTACTGCATTTTCAGTACATATGGGAGAGTTCCTTGAGTCTCTTGGTGATCAAATTCCAACCTTCGTAGGAATTAAATTTACGAGTGCATGTTTGGATGAAGGTGGTCAAGCACTGCGAGCTAATAACAATAAATTTGTAGTGTTCCTAGGACACGATCAGGTACTCTTTACTATTAATTTCTATTCAATTAAGATATTGTAAAATGGTTTCTTTCACTTATCATCCTTTATTTATTGATTTCCTAAAATATGAGCGACTTGTCGTTCTACAAAATTCACTCATCATTACCTAAGCTTTAACCTTTTCTATTTGCTATTTTATATCAATATTTTGTTCGTCCTATAGTTAGTAAGCGCTGGATCTGCAATGGGAATGGACTCATTCATAACTGTAACCCTGAACATGTTCCCGGAATTTGTGCTTGAAACTTTTGCGGAAGCACAAGCAGGAAATGTTTCTAAAGCGAAGGAAAAGCAAAATCGCTTGACGGACGCTGTAATGGCTACATCTAAATACGGTAAAACTACTTTATTGTTTATTATCATTCCTTTTTTACTGCAAGCTTGGATATCGCGCATGTATGTGTAACTTTATTAAATAAGAAACTTTATCAGACTCCAGATACTCCATAGACAATTCACAGATAATTCTATTATAACCTTATATATGTATAAATTTCATTAATGCTTTTTTTATCGTGGAAATAACAGAGTTACCATCAACGAATTGGAACTACTGAAGACACAAACTTTGTGTTTCGAATTAAACATCATACATTCGCATTTACTTTTGAAAGAAAATAGTTTAAAGAAGTTACCCAAATAAATGTAAAAAAAAGCATAAGTAAATTCAAAAGACAGAAACTTTATCGCTACTTTTATATGGCAAACAGGTTTCTTGATAGAGACTATGAAAGCAGCAATGCCTTTGTTAACGAAGATCAACCCTGGCCCCCCACGAGCACCCCTAACACCTGTATCGACGGAGGCCGCAGCATCAATGGCAAGGGATTTGAAAAGTCTGGGGATTCAAGTAAAAATTTAATGCACCAAATGAAAAAAAAAACAGTGCTATATAACATTTTTCTAAAACAAAATATTAAATTCCGTTATCTACATTTGTAATTCATAAACCTTTAATACACACTTGCTATTTTCATTTTTTACTTTTTATATTTCAAGTAAGCGAGCCGCACGCTAGCCGGTTCGCTTACTTGAAATTGGAGTACACGAGTCCTTTTACAGCTCCTTGTGACATTAATTCTCAAGTCTCCATCCTGCGAAAGACTTACTTTGTAGCAAAAACTTCAAGGAACGCGAGCATATCCTTTTCAAAATTTAAACACCTCTAGCATGAGGAAATTTTGCAAACGAAGATTTTGTTTACAATTTTCAGTATGAAACATTAATTTCTCAAAAAACAAAAAATTTACTTGAATGGGGCAATCCGTCCAGATTCAAATTAAAAAAAAGATGAGCTCAATCGGTATATTAGTTTCGGAGATAAAAATTCGTAAGCACATTCTGTTTTTCTCAAAATGGGTAAAAATTGCCAAATTCAACGGTCCGTATTTTTTAAACAAATTCGAATACTGCAAAATTATGACTTAAAGTCCCAACAATTACACATGGACTACATCATATTTCATTTAGAACAAAATCCGTGATATCGAGGTCAAAAAGTGATCGATTTGCCGTGGAATGCGCCTTTTGCAACTTTGTTGCGAACTGCGTTCTCAAAATTGTCGCTTTTACAACTTCGTTACGTCAAAAAACCAATTTAAATTTGGTAAAATCACGTTTTTCAACTTTCTCGCTAACCGCATTCCCAAACTTTCGTCTTTGCAATTTTGTTACGCCAAAAAATCGAATTTCATTCTTGGAAACCACGTTTTGCAATTTTATTGTTAACTGCGTTCCAGAAACTTTCGATTTAGTAATTTTTGTTCCTAAAAATCGAATCGGAGTTTCTAAAATGGCATTTTTCATTTTTGTTGCTAACTGCGTTCGAAACATTGTCGCTTTGGCGACTTTGTTGCATCGAAAAACCAAGCTAAATTTTGTAAAATTACGTTTCGCAACTTTGTTGCTAACTGCGTTCCCAAAATTGTCCCTTTTACAACTCTCTTGCATTTCTAAAATCACGTTTTGCACCTTTGTTGCTAACAGTTGCGCGTAGAGCCCAGTGTTTTTACATATTAATACAAGTATATCGATAAAGGGAGCGTATTAACACGGGCAAATGGGGAATGGCATATATTTAATAATTTTTGAAAAGTTAAATGAATGCAAGGCTATGTTTCCGAAAAAATCCATGCTCCGATGTAACTGAAATTTTGAGAACAGATTCCTTTTAGGTAAAAGCAATGTTTAATGGAAGGAATATTGGCGACTCGAACATTTTTTTCGTAAAATGTTTTACCATTCTTACTATCATTATCTGCAATAAAGACACTTATAAATTGGTTACTTTCTAAGAAAAATGAATAAGTTAAGTTAGGTTTAGTGATATTTTGGGGGAGCGGTCTGAATGGGCGGAGCGATACTGCTGCGCATATGAAAATGCAATACAGACTTGAAAATACTTAAATGGTGTTACTGCGTCGGTAACATTGTAAATGACACTACAATGGTAGAAAATTGTTCGAAAAAAACTGTCAAATCGCTAAATTTCCTTCTAGCAAACACTGCGTTTCCCCAAAAAGAACCCAGTATAAAAATTTCACCAAAATTGGAGCATGGATGTTTTCGGAAGTTTAGCCAAATGCAAATGGTGTAGAATGCCACTTATTTTATGCAACTCAACATTATTATGTAACTCAAGATCCCGTGATTAATACAATTCGATAGCTTCTGCTACTATAAAATGCATGTTCTCGGCATGTATAACAAGTATAACATACACTGTACACGTTGATCTCTATGTGAAGAACATGGCAGCCGTGAGTGTTGAATGCGGAGATCTTTTAGAATTCCAGGTACTTCAATAAAATAAGAGTATTCTGAAACATATTATACGGCAAATTTTATGCTTCAACTGTTTCAATCATATCAGATGTGTATATACTGAACTGACACTTTTTACACAATTCTAACATCCATGAACATTATTAAGGTTATGTTACAGTCTATATATAATATTTGTAACACATATATCGAATACAACTTTAATATTCTTTAAATCAGTAGCCGGAACCTAAATTTAACGAAGTATTTTAATACTTTATTCGTACTATGAAATTCAAGATATCAATCCAGGCTAAGTGTATTAGATAAGTTAAGAATATAAGGTTAGGTTAAGGCTAGGTTAGTTTATGAATATAATAATTTTATAAACATAAGACACGTTGAAATAAATAAAACGATAGACGTTGCATTTAGAATTAACGACTCCTAGACACTAATTTACTCATGTGTTCTCCCTAGCATTCTCTGTATTTCTAGAAATCAAATGTCTTGTTTCAGGATGCATTGCAAAAGATGCGGCAGCTCGATGACAAAATTATTTATATGCTAAATGCTACGGTTCCAACGGAATCTTTTAAAAGCCAAGTTGATCCCACTGCGAAGTGCAAAGATTTATATGAACAAATTCAGGAGGGGCATAAAAAAAGAGAACTTGCCATTACACGGTGTTTAAACACATCGAAGGAAAAGCTAGATCAATTAAAGAGCCGCAGAGACAATGGCGATAATAGCCCGTCGCTTCACAAAGCGTTAAGAAAGGAGCAAAATACCCTACGTTTATTGCAATCTGAATTGATCATAGAGGAGGTTGTAAAAAAACGTACGGTGGATGTATATTATGATAGGTGTCGTAGCTTTTATAAACCACCACGGAACATAGAAACGTAACATTGTTATTACTGATTTTCTCTTTACTTAAAAAGTACGATTTCCTTTTACATAAAGAATTGAAAATACATTGACATGTTGATTATAAATATACTTAGTCATTGCATTTATAAAACAATAAACGAGAGCATTTTGCAGTTGCGAAGTTTCCTTTTATTTATGATCACACTTTCATTATACAGATATATTTTTACAGATACATTATTCATTATACAGAATAATGGAAACGATGCAGAAACCTTATAAAAGTATTCCTCCACTTTTACAATAGAAATTTTATTCAACATTTCTGTACAGTAACCTGTTTTCCATGATATTAAAGTACTAAAACATGAGGATCTAAAATAATTTACACTCGTAAGAATATACTTTAAAGTGTTAGTATAATTATTTTATATAAATTATTTTTAAATAACGTTTAAAGAGGTATTTACTTTATACATATGACAGAAGTCATTGCTTGTCTAACATTACTTAAAATTCGTATTTAATCAGGAATGGGCTTCGCGAAGCGTCCAAACCCGAGAAAGTTCCGAAAAGTAGAAACTAAACTTTTTTCGTGACTCGAAGCTCTCGAAACCGTGATAAGGAAAAGTATGAAATGAATAAGAGAGTTCCAATGTCTGTGTTCTTGTACAAGACTCTGGATTAGATATTTCTGCATATCATTATTAGTTTAGGATTAATTAAAAATTATTCCGATCTTAAAAACCAGATATTCATCCTACAAAAACAATCAGCACGTCAAGTTTCAACGGTTTCGAGTTTCGAAACCTTGCACAGTTTCACTCTCGAGATTCAAAAATTGAGGAATTGAGTTCGAACTATGTTTAATGATACATTGATGAAGAAAAGCGATGACAGGTAATAAATTTATGCAAAGCAACTATTTTTTCATTATTCCTTGTCTCATAATGCTAAAATACTATATTATTCTTTTACTGCACCTTCAGCTTCCCTTCTAGCCTTTTCCTTAACTTCCTGGAACCATTTTGCTCTCTCGGTATGTATATTTTTCCCAGACGCAACATCACTTTTCCCTGACATTGCGGATGCAATGAAACCGATCGCGGTAAAGGCGACTAGTATTAGGGATAAGCGTATCCTGACCTTAGTATGCGCTCGTTGTATACAGTCGTAACTAATTGATTAAAATACACAGTGTCTAATACATGTAGATATTAAGGTAACTGAATGATCAGAAACTGTGATATGCATTTTGCTCAATTTAATCATTTCCATCATCGTAAATAAAAATATATTGTACATTATATCTACTTACGTCACTTGCGGCGGAACTTGCTCCATGCTTGGATAACGTTTAACCCATACTAATATTCTTCTATCGATAGGCGTAACAGTGTGCAGAGGCGATCCTACATTACAAAGCAAGTCATTTTACTACTTTTATTTGTGTATTTTAAAACTTGTTACGAGAAATTTGTATATTTACCTGTAATATTCTCAGTAACTGTTTCATATTTGGGCTTTGATGCTTGGATCGTTGTGGATTGCATCGATTCAACTGTGGGCTTATTTTCTTTCTTGATAAGCGAAGAATGAAATTGCCTTACTCTTTGCAATTTAAACGGCCTTACCAATTTCGTGTACGACATCCTAAAAGTTTATTAAAATGCTCCACTAACATTCGTGCTAATATAAACATATTGTTCGGAATATTAATAGTGCTAGCTATTGACAGCCTTTTTTGCGATGTATTCATGTCATTCTATATATTAACAAATATAATAGTTTTCGATCACGCGATTTTTATAAGCTGCGCGTTTAGAATACAAAGTATTTATAACAGATGAAAAGTAACGAAATGACCTTGCTGTATATTGCATGATGGGATCGTGTTTTTAATTGTTTTTTATTAATCTCTCGCATTTTCCAATGATTATGTAATGACCGGTTTAAATCTTGTGTCTCCACGCATCATTCTATACCTATGAATCTTCATAAATAAATGGGTATGTCTACTTACTTTCAGTGATTCGAACCGATTCGGAAAGAAGTGACAACAGCCTCCCTCAACTTTCCATTTGCTACTGACGCACGGTGCACGACCAAAAGTTTATATATGAATATATTCCTACGTCACTAACACTGCTATCAACATCAGTCACACACATTTGTGTATCTTGTCTCACTTATATCGGTAAAGATATTTCACACAAATAATTATATGTGATTAACAAATTTCATTATAAAACTAATAATCACACTAGCAAGAACGATGTGCAAACAAATATATTGTCGAAATATTTAGTGTGACTTTTTTTAAAATAAAACTTTGCCAATCTTTTGAATAAAGAGAAGTATGCGCATATGATATATGATGTTTAGAACAAATACTTTAGTACTTGTTTCGGCAGTACGTATACTAAAGTTAGAACAAATACTTTGACTGTATTTTATGTTAAAGTATTTGTGTTTTGGCGCATCGACGGTTGTTTGAAATATATTTTATTTAAAATAAGATGCTCATTTTATATGTCCTAATAATTGAGGTTTTAAATATGGGAAAAATATAACTTAATTGTATTACTTGATGAAATATAGCGTACTTGTTTTAAACGTCACTATAAATGTATACATAAATGTATAAAACTACCATAGGAATTCTTAGACATATTAATATCAAAAAGTTTGTCGAACACCATTTCAATTTCCAAGAAGCGATTCATTTCATTACTAGCGTGACGGTTCCTCTCTCTTCACCGATGAAGTTACGTGCGAAACGTCACATATTACAGACGAGTCTCTTTATGGGAAAGTGGTTGACCTCCTGACACATATTCAATCTGATAGCAGAGAGGAAATCTGATAGCTAAGCTGTTCCGACAAGATTTTCCTAAAGCTTGCTACAAAGTTTTGTTGACAAAGTGGTTGTCAATTCAATACAGTATTTGATATATTCGATGATGTTAATAAATTGACAACAGTGTAGCGGAGTCTGTTGAAATAAGTTGCGAACAAATTGGTGGTTAGGTTATATTACAACGGTTGTTTTCAAATGGCTGTCGATTGGCACGCAACTGGTTAAGATTAACTCGCAGCAGATCGAAGGAAATTTTGATGATAACATATGGGATAAGAAGTCGCAGGGCATTCTTTCATTTATACGAAAGAAATTCTCGAAGCTCTCTGGATCCTCGACAGCAAGCTCTCATATAAGGTTGTTCGAGACGCCAAATTCCTGTCTCCGCTGAACCCATTTCCGTACCCAATTTTTTTTCTTCCATTTCGTTTTGATTTCCTCAATTTTATAATTTACGATTTCGGATACAACTTGGTGTCGCTGCAGTGACTGTCTCGTTCGACGCCATATTAAAAAATAACTAGATGTCGCGGCATTAAAATTGCGTAAAAAGGGCCGCAGACGAATGTCACGTCGTCATTCAGTGTCATGACAGCGAAAGTCATGACAACCACTGTCGTGTGAAAACATGTCTTTAGATTCGGCATTGTATATGAATGTGGTGCCAAATTGGCAGGAAAATGGCAACCAACTGTCCGCAATGAACGTTGATGCTAATACAGACAGCTAACAAGCGGCCATTTTAGCTGTTCAAATCAGGGGTACCGAACTGTATGGAGAGATTCGGAATTTCTCCTCGATATCTCTGATTTAAAAATGGATAAAACTGCCAACAGTTAGTTGCGTATAGGCTGCCGTACAATCGTCAACATATACTACGAATATTTGGTTATCATCTGGCTGCTGATTCCGCACCGCATGTCGACTATGCGAATTTTATTAGTCATTTAGATATTCCTTGATAGCCAAGCTGTTCAAACAAGATTTCGCCAAAGTTTGCTACAAAGTGTTTTTGACAATGTGGCTACAAATTCGAAACAATATTTGATGTATTCGATGACATTAATAAATTGACAACAAAAATACAGCACCGTCTGTTGAAATAAGTTGCGAGCAAATTGTCGGTAAGATTATATTACAAGTGTTGCTGTCAAATGCCTGTCGATTGGGACGCAACTGATTCGACAGATCGATCTGGATAATGTTTTCGTTTGCTTTTATTTTTGGAAATTTTTCTGTTGAATATTCATCTAGGCTTTAGTTTACCCCAGTTTCTAGGGACATAATTTTCGGTGCCTTATGTTGGTCATCAGCTGTAAACATGTCACGCACATGTTTAATGTGTTCGTAACCTATTATGACAGTTATGCTTTGGTTTATATCTCAATAATTTCATTACAAAATGAAGGTAAAAGTCCTATCGAGAAACCCGGACGAATATCTGAGGGAGACGAAACGTGACATTCACAAAGGTAAATTTTATTTTTGCTTTATGTTAGAAACAATGAAGGTTATAAGCATGTAAAATTGTTGCAAACATTTTCTCATATTCGCTAGAAGTAGTTCACGACATTTAATGTATACACGTGTTTATATATCTATTGCTTTTTTTTTACTTTATTTCCAGTTCCCAGAAATTATGATCCAGCATTGCACCCTTTTGAAGCAGCCAGAGAATACACTAGGGCCTTAAATGCAGTGAAGTTGGAAAGAGTTTTTGCTAAACCTTTCGTCGGATGTTTGGAGGGTCACAAGGATGGAGTTTCTTGCATTTGCAAACATCCATCGCAGTTATCCATTGTGCTCAGTGGAGCATTTGATGGAGAAATAAAAGTATGGAACCTTACGCAAAGGACCTGCGAACGTAGCATTTTGGCGCACGATGGAATGGTAAGAGGAACAGCATTTGGTATGAACGCTGAGAATTTCATCAGCGTCGGTGATGATAAAACCATTAAAACGTGGAAGGTAGAGAAACCAGCTTTCGGTGAAGAAGAGGAACCGATAAACACGATTATCAGTAAAGTAAGATATTGCTGGTTTAAACATAAAAACGTAGAAAACGTAACGATTACTTCTCTAAGTATTGAATTAAAAATTATGAATCTTTTGTAGACTATTATAACTGGAATATCTCATCATCGAATGCAACCGATCTTCGCAACATGCGGTGAAGTTTGCCATTTATGGGAAGAAACCAGAAACGAGCCAATTCGTACATTCAAATGGGGCGTCGACAGTCTTTTCGATATTAAATACAATCCCGTTCAGTCCAATTTATTTGGTAAGAGTCAATTCGCCAAACAATGAATACTATATCTTGAAATTACGATTATATACGAATGTATTGCAGCTGCCTGTGCAAGTGATCGTAGTATAATTTTATACGACGCGAGAGATACGGGACCGTTACGAAAAGTGTTTATGAGATTAAAGTCTAATAAATTATGCTGGAATCCCATGGAAGCAATAACATTTACGTGCGCTAGTGAAGATTACAAGTATGTTTATACAAAACCATTGTTCTATGTTATTAGAAGTCGCCAAATCACTGAAATATAATTTCCTTACACAGCCTGTACACTTTCGACATTCGCAAACTGAAAACGCCAGTAAACGTGCATATGGACCACGTAGAGGCGGTTGTGGATGTAGATTACTCTCCAACTGGTAAAGAATTCGTATCCGGCAGTTACGACAAGTCTATACGTATTTTCGAAGCGAACAAGGGGCACTCTCGAGAAGTTTACCATACGAAACGCATGCAACGATTGACATGCGTAGGATGGTCGCTTGATAATAAGTATATAGTCAGCGGCAGCGATGAAATGAATATTCGCGTTTGGAAGGCGAGGGCGTCGGAAAAGTTGGGTGTGGTAGGTTTTCGTGATTTACGTACCCTTGTATTATATATTACACTAACGCTAATGAAACGTATAATTATAGTTGAAACCCAGAGAGAGGTCGGCATTGTATTATAGCGAAGCGTTGAAAGAAAAGTTCGCTGCACATCCGCAAGTGAAACGAATTGCCCGACATAGGCAGGTTCCTAAGCATATTTACAATGCGAAGGCCGAACTACGGACGATCCGAGAGAAAAATAAACGAAAGTACGTGTTATCTTATAAAGAAAGATATGAAGAATCTAAATTATTCTTGAATATGTTCCAAAGGATGCGTAATATATGTATTTACTTCGTTTTAGGGAGGCCAATAGACGCACTCATTCTAAAAAAGGTGCAGTGCCTTTTGTTTCGGAAAGAAAGAAGCACGTTGTGCGGCAAGATGTATAGTGTGAAATTATCTATCGCAATATCAGAAATTTTGATACTGATTTAATAAAGACAAGAATGGTTTTGCTTTATCAAACCATCGTTTCTCGGCAATTAAATATGTTCAGATTTTGTTACACACCTAAATTTGAATACAAATTCGTGTTATCAACAAAAATATTGATGTTTCATTAAAATGTAACCGTCAGTCGTGAAAAGTGTATTCAAAGAAAAACGGTATAATCTAGAAAGTTAATTTAAAGGGTCCTCGCCCGACGCGAAACGTTAGTTGGTGGCACGAATTTGTTTTAAAAAAATTGCAATTATCTCGACTGCTGATTGTTATTTTTCACCGTACAAGTGTTTAATTTAAAGCAGAAAGAATTTACTACGGGCCTGTAACTGGTCTGAAATGTTTTCATTTGCTGATTCCGAGTAACCTCGCCATAGAAATAAGATTAATCGAGTTTATTGTAATAAATAATTTTATTGAAATTATACAACGCATTGCTATAATGAATCATGAAACGTTACAAACTTCAAGCAGTGATTAATGTCTCGCTTAGTGTAGCTTACAACGATTTATTCACTTCTTTGTAGTTCCTCTTGCGTATTTATGAATTTGACGATTCACAGACTCGTCCTCTGTGAACCTTTATGTCGAAGCACAATGAATGTTCGCAATCTAGCTAAATCATGCCGAAGTCTTGTTACACGTCTTTTTTTCTTCTGGGAGATGACAATAAGCGCTTTTATTCCTCGTACGTTTGCTTATCCTATGTTCCGCGTTACATATGTTACACGTGTGATAGGTATGGTCTTAAATAAACGAATACAGGACACATTTATCGCTTTTTATATGTAAATTCTAGCTTGGTAGGGGAACTGTCGTGTTTAGTTTTAATGTCGGGTGTTCGAACGCGAGTAAACTCCTTAGCAGAATTCTATTTCAATGTTGCGTCTTTTGCGTTGTTTTTATAAGACAAATCGATGGCGGTTTAGATAAAGTAGACTCTCGATAAGCGATGCTAAATACGGGTTTAGGGTCCGTCGCTTATCGTGTAGAAGCAGTGAAATTTGATGCTTCACGAGGCGGAGCCAAGGTTCCAACATCTGTTATTCTTTCGTGTTTGATCTTATTTTTATCAGAAAAATCTTGCAAATGCGTTAGTAAAACATTAATTAAAAAAATTAAGAAATACAAAAGTTTCGTCGTTGCATTACGTTGCGTCATCGATATGTTTCTTTCGATCAGGCCGATGCTTGCGTCTCCTTTTCTCTTTCGCTTGCTGTGTCCTTTTCTACATTAGGCAAGACATCAAACGGTAATGGGGATAACTTTCCGTCACTTATGTGGAGATCGCAATACCGTCACTTATCGAGAATATACTGTAATTTAAATCAGAATCTGGTTTCACTGGTATTCACTGGGATTAAAATGGCAATTATTCCATTCATATTTGATTCGATCATCCCTGATAGCCAAGTCAGGAAGATTAACACGTTGTACCAACCAAAGTTGAGCAAAGTTTGGCCGTTGACATGCAGCGCCACATTCAAACCTAAATGGCGATCAAGTGTTCGCAGCGTATGTACGTTATATCGAATTGGCGGTTCTCGATTTCGGGGTTCGCATAAAGAGGAATTCATCCAAGCGAAGTGGATATGAAAGAAGCCGCTTTCGTATGTTGTCTTACGGCTCTGAAAAAAGCCGCTAGTTCGATATCCCTGATTCAAACGATTAAAAATGGCTGCGTGTTAAGGAGCAGCAGAGTTGGGCACATTTCGAATAACGGATAATCTTCGAATAAATAGTACAGTAGCGCTCATTCAGCCGAGCCTCTTATCACCAGTTCGGGTCACTAGTATAAGCAAGTATAAGCTAGCGATCCGACTGAGTTTCTGTACTTCTTATTGGAAGATTATTCTTTATTCGAAACGTGTCCAACTCTGGGAACCAACATAACGTTGCGAAAAATTGATAGCTATTTAGGTTTTAATGTGGCGCTGCATGTCAACGGCCAAACGTGGGTCGGTTTTGGCTGGCGCTGCTGCCATTAGTCCCAGTAATGGCAACCTAGCGGATATTAGATTGTCTCGTGTATTGAAAAAATCGAGCAGGTGTTTATCTGGAGCATTTTCTTAGCGTTCTATATCTCCTCTGCATACCAAGAGGGTGCACATAGTTTCCGGTTTCGTGCGTAATACACGTATAATTAGCTTCATGTATTCTTTCGCTTTTTCCTTCTTTTTTTGTATACTCACTATGCGCGCATAGATTCTGTACAGGACTAGGTTAGTCGAGCAATTACATTACCGCTGTAAAATTACTTTTCATCGTAGTCATCGAGATTCCATGATATTCTACGCTTCCCGTCGACACTAAAGGGCAGCAGCCCCTGCAACGCTGCCGTCAGCGTCGTTTAATTAAATACAAGTAGTATTATATAACAATAATTATAATATTATATACATATAAACACATTTACATTAATTTTTGTAAAACACCTGTTAGCCGTGGGAAGTATTATTCGAAAAAATAAAGGATTTGAAAGTCTCCCTTCAGTTGAAAATTGACGAAAAATTCGATTGCACTATCGATAGATTCAACTAATGCAAGCTACGTCTACTTAAAACACTAAATTCATCTGGCAATAGTCTTTTCAGCAGAATTTTCAGGATGCGGTATAAATTGTATTGTATTTAACGATTGCTGCTAAACGGACCTTCCGATTTTATTACTAAATTCGATACCAATCAATTTTTACGCGTTCGTGGGAACGAAAATAATTCGAAACGCGTAGTGACATTAAAAAATATACTTATCCCTGTAATTTCTTATTCGATGAGAAATCGCTACAGCATACTAAATAGCTGTGAAGTTAGTCGTTCCTTCGTTCAATCTTGGATCGCGGAGTTGGTGTTGAGTACAAGTTTTTTTTTAGCACTTTAAATATACCTTGGTTTAATTTGTTTAACGCAAACTCCGCGAGCGAGACTATAAAGTGAAGGAATCGTTAGTTTCCCTGCTGTGCGTCCTTCGACTTTTTAATTCACTTTTATTTCCGTGAACAATGGCGAGAATAATTTATGCCTACATTTCTTATAGCTATCGATCACTTACGAATTACACATCACTGCGAAACCGTACAGAATTACTTCTACACACATTTCGTTCGCGGATAAATAATCGTGATATCAAAATATTTCTCCTTTCGTCGGCCGAGCGTGGTGCGGAATTCAAAGTTGAAATATACTCGGGTGATTCGTGTTGATCTCTTCGCTCTTCGCACGATTGCATCGTGAATTCTGCATGTATGTACACGTGCACGATTCAAATACGAAGCGCATCCCAATTTCTACGGCACTGTCTCGCAACGAATTCCCTTTAGAGTATCGGCGAAAGTATCGGCTTTTCCGGCTGGTCCTGATTGCGAGCTTTATCCTAGACGTTCAGGTCAGCCATCATTTTACGGAAGTCGGCTAAGGTATTGTAATCGGGGTCCGAGTCAATGTCCGCGAAGTCTTTGTTCGAGTCGCTTTTCACAAAGCTCGGATTGTATCGGCTTAATGACAACGGGCACGGCAGTAATTCCGGCATCACCGAGTGGTGCGTGATTAGAGCAGTCAGCGTTGTGAATTCCTTCGTGAAGCCCTGGAACAAAAGGCGTAGCGATATTATTACGTGTCCTCGATATTCATTTAAACGAGACCAGTTAAATATCCTCAAATATATGAAAGATATAAAAAAGATGGTTCAGACGAAAGTTATAGTATGTCAAGGGGCACAGTCGTTTGTTCGACTTTGAGATGATCCTGAAATGCCATGAAAACACCATGTTCAATTTTTTTTTGCGGACACCTATATTTTTAATCAAACATTCTTGTAACTGATGTAAAACCATTTTTAAAACATTATCTACATGTACATTTTGCTCAAACCTATTTCGAGATATAAGAGCTCAAATCTGATATATCGCCCGGGTGACACGGTTGAATTTTATATGTATAGGGGGGCACATCAACTTTGAACCCTCATATCTTGAGATGGGTTTCAGCAAATTGGTCATGTAAGCAGTGTTTTGAAAATGGTTTTGAGTCAGGTATAAGAATATGTAATAAAAAATATAGGTTACCGCTAAAAAAATGTATGTGGGGTTCACAGGGCTTTTCAGGGGATTTTCTGAAAGTCAAACAAATACCAGTCCGATATGTACGCCTTGATATGCAACAATTTTTGTCTAAAAAATTGTGTAGTAGCTTTTATATTTTTCAAGATATTCAGCTGTATTCATTTAAATGAATAAACTTTTTTTTCTAAACAATTGCAATTACGACTGAAAGATATATTGTATCATGTGAATGTATATTTTGGTATTTTCAGTAATTTTTTGCATTAGACGGATGGTATTTAATATCCTGTACATTTATAATAAAATTTATTTAAACAAACTATGAAGTGAAATAAAATGAATAAAGTAAACAATAAAATAAACTGCGCGAATTTATTCGACAATATTTTATTGCTAACTCCCTTTATTTTATTGTTCGTCTACCAAGCAAATCTACGTCATAATAATTACTTGCGGTAGGTGTTCGAATCTCATAACGTGTTGCCACGACGATGCAATTCCATATACGAAAAGAGTGGGGCGAGCTTTGATTTCCCTGCGGTACACATCCAACAAAACTCATTTATACCGGTTTCGGGGATTATCAAAGTCCGTGGACCCATTTAATTTATCCTACAAGGGAAGTTCGGCCATTTAAATACGCGTACGCGAATAGCAAAATACGCGAGCAGAGTAGCTTTGTATTTGCAGCACCGTACTCTCCATTATAATGTTCCAGAACTGAAAGCTTCGGTCCGAACGCGATATTACTCTGCGGTGATTAGCATCACCGTGCACAAAGCGACTACTCGATTGAAAATTCCTCTTTTGGGTCGTTCGTTCGTTTTGGTCACGATGTATACACATAGTTACAGATGCGTATTTTAATCAAAATCTAACGTAAATAAAATAAATTTTGTAATAATTAAAGTCTGACGTAAATAAAATAATAAATTCTGAAAGTTTGTCAAACTGATTTTTTAGAATCTTGTGCAAGAATCAGCCATTGTACGAATAATATGCAGATGCACGAAAAATACACTTTCCAAGTTATTTGCAAGCTTTTCACTTCGTTTCATTATTTCAGCACAGCAGACTAGATCAACTATAGAAAGTGACTTTTAATTGCTGCACCGAAAGTGTTAATCGTCTCGCATAAGACCCTTCATACATGGTTAAAGACAGTAATAAGAAGGGCGGTATACTGGGAAGATTTTCAGTGAGATTTACCTTGATTTTGTAGCCTTTGTTCGTGCGCATTATGAGATAATGGGCTATTCCGCTTGGCTGGAATTCGCGTGGTACTCGAAGCGAAAGGGCATAACATCCGGGTTTACTGGTGCTCTCCCTCACCATGAAGGCTCCTTCCGGCTCCTGGCTCAACACTTCTAGTGTTATTTCCCTGGAATCATAAATATGACGACGGTGCCTTGAAAATGCAAATCCATATGAATAAGCGGTAAAAATAACAACCGCGATGAGATGTCGATCGTAATTCTGCGTTACGACTTTTCGTGTTGCCCTAACTGTAAAGACTAGCTATTTCCTTTTTCAAATGATAATAAATTCGTTCGAATTTACATCTATACGCCTAGAAACTCGAAAGATATTTTTTATACAGGGTGTCCCGTAACTCATAGAAAAACTGGATATGGGAAATTCCTGAGACGATACTGAACAACTTTTTCCTTTGGATCGGGGCACCGACCGCATGTCACCATCCAGCGCGACGCGACATTTCGTCCCTGAGCGCGGGCTCTACGCACGCCTTGAGTGGCCAGCGTTTTCCGGTAATAATTACAAAAACGAAGCCTCAAACGACATTTTGCCAAAGGAAAAAGGAAAGGAAAGAAGAATCTCCCATATCTGGCTCTCCTATTAGTTACGGGACATCATGTAGATAGAGCAATAAAGTTATTTTAATATTTAACACGGTACTAATATCATTATTATATTGTTGTTATTAGTATTATTGAAGACAAATAAATGCAGATCACATAAAAGCTACATCATGTTGTATTTTATAGATAGATACTACTATTATTACATTATGTTGTATTTATGTATTCTTTTTGATGAATAGTAATTGTAATTGCTAATTCTTATGTCCGCTTCTTCGAATATAATCTTTCCAGTACTTACTGCATTTTGAATAAAAACGTTTTTGAAGAAGGTTATTTAAGAATCGAATAATAGCTTCTTAAATATAGAATTGGGAAGCCGTATTGAATCGATAATCCAATCTCGGTTCATTGGTTTAATTTCAGGTTTCAGCTGGTTTTTTAAGTGTTTTAATATTATTGGTCTCACTCTTTTAATATTATTGGTATTATAGATATAGCTATATCATTACTTTGTTCATGAACGGAAATTATTAATTGTAAGGAAATTATCAACCCTAGATCAATTTTATTTCTTGGGTTTTAGATACAAAATTTAGCAACCAATAAAAGTGACCAATTTCCATTTTTTTTTATTATTTAAGTATTTAATAAATATACTTATATTGTATTTACTATTTGCATTAAAAAAATTAGGTGGGCAAAACATAATATTTCTCAATTAAATATCAGACCACTAATTTTGATTGTTTTCATGGAAATAAATAGATCATAATTGTCGATACTTACAGTGGATATTAAAATATGTAAAAAGAAGAAACGAAATTTCAAAGCAGATATGATTACAAACCTTGGTATGCCAGCCTGGAACCAGGGAGCTTTACGAAGCTCAGCTTCTTCACTGCGATTATTGAGGCTATCTGTTCTCTCAGGTAGAGGTGGTGGGGTTGGCGTCGAACCATGTGTACTACCATCAGCTGGCACTGAGCTGCTCGACGTGCTAATCTGAGATCTCCTCTTCGATTTGAATTCTGTTTCCGTGCCCGAGCTCGGAGAATTATGCCCTATCCTGTAAATTAAACATTCATTGCCATTTATTATTTAAAAAATTTGCCTTTTCTCAAAAGTCAGGATTATGAAGTAAAATATTAGTTTGTAATATTGCAATTTTTCACTGCATACACACAGTCGTGCAATAAATTCTGTTCTTAATGAGAGTAAATTTAAGTAACAAATAAATGCAACGAAGAAGATTCTAGATTATTAAAAATGACCAGATGCTGTTTATAATGATTGTATGTTTTCATATTCCCTTATTATGGTCACTTGTGGACTTGAAATTTTTGAAAAAAAACCATTCGATAAAATTAAGCAGAGAACAAAATAAGTGTTTTGGTGATAATGTAGCTCCCTCGAGATTTTCATATTTATAACAAAGATATCCAGCTACCACTGGTATCACCTGAAGCAACTGCTACCCAAAAACAAGGAAAAACATGTTAAAACATAATTGTCGCTTATAATAAGCATTTATAACATAAGTTACGAAACAAATGTTTGTTGTTTTAAAAAGAAAAACAATATTTCTTGATAACTAAGGGAGTCGAACTGTTGATTATTAGTACATAGGGTGACCCATAACTAATAGAAAAGCCGAATACGATAGATTCCCCAGGCGATATCGAACAACTTTTTCCTTTGGAAAAATGACGCTTGAGGCAATGTTTTTGAATTATTAACGAGAGGCACTGGCCACTTAGAGCGCGCGTAGAGCCCGTACTCAGGGACGGAATGTTGCGTCGCGCTGGGTGGTGACGAACGGCCGGTGCCCCAATCCAAACGCGTCGGTATAGCAGGGAGCAAAAGTTGTATCGAATATCGAATCAATGCAATGAATAATAATGTTGAATTATTCGTTATTCGTGCATAACGAATAAAGACACTATACCGACGCGTTTGGATCGGGGTACTGGCCGAACCTCACCGCCCAGCGCGACGCGACATTTCGTCTCTGAGCGCGGGCTCGGCGCGGACTTGACGCGCGCTCTGAGTGGTCAGTGTTTTTCGTGAATAATTCAAAAACATTGCCTTAAGCGACATTTTTCCAAGGGAAAAAGTTGTTCAGTACCGCCTCAGGAATCTCCCATGATATCCGGCTCTTCTAATACTACGGGACATTTGTATTATGGTATAATAAATGTATCTATGGTATCGTAGTATATTAACTTGTGTATTCATTGAACAGATATAAAAAAAATAAGAAAAACAAATTCAATGAACAAAATTTACAACTTGCAGATTTAATATTTCTAATAATGTATTTATATTTATTCAGTTCTTTGCAAAATGAATTTTAGAAAACAAATATTTGTTTCTGTACAAGATAAATATTATTAGTTTGCTATTTCCTATTGTGATAATATTTTAGTACAGCTAGTTTATTTATTGTTAGTATTTATTTTCAGTTTCATACAAATGCAAAGAGTTATCTGTCCATAAAATAAGAGTTTAATTCTTATTATACATACATATATGTATAGTTCTTCTATGTATATCAACAGTTTTATTTTCAATGATATTAAAAAAAAAAATAGGAACACGTAATATAAATGATTTGACGTAATATAATGTATATCTTATTTCTTTTTGTTGAAGGTCTAAAAAGAATTTTGTCAAGAATATGCTCCTCTACGACTTACCCTGTATATGTGATAAAAGGTATGTAGAATCGCAAAAATGTGATTAATGTTTCTGAACCTATACCTGCTAATAAATTGCCCCCCCCCCCCCCTCTCTCTTAATAGAGTGAACAGAGCCTCCTAAGAAATTGTAATATTTTTAGCAAATTAATTTCATCTTCTTCTTTAACGACTTGTACAAATTTGCATGACAGCTCTTAAAAAGTGTCTCACTCGCTATAGCTCTCGGATAGTAGTTTCATTCTGTCTAGGAACATTGTGTCGATGCTCGCTGTATTGGCACATAGCGAATGCATATCGCGTGAAGAAGAATATGTATGCGTCTTTTGTTTATAAGCAATACAATTTACTTTTGCCAATCAGCTTTCATCACTGATGCAACCACAACGTTGGTTTTTATGATTTTTGTTGGAACGCCATATTAACTTACTTTTGTAAGAATGCCTAAAATGACTTATGTTCATCAAACATGTTAAACTTCATAAGATCGTGTTTCTTACACTCCCACCTGTTATTACATGTAACCTTATTTGTTTAGCTACATTTGAGTTGAAAATTTAAAGCAATTTAGACGGTGGATCAGATTTTAGAATAATATAAAACAGGGGAGGGGGCATAATAGCAGCTTTCCCTATATTATCATAAAAAGGATCATACGTAACAATCTTTCTTATTGAACGTACCTGTTGTTCTCGATGTTGAAATTCTTCGCAGTAATAGAGGCGTTGATACTATTGTCCAGGCTCTCGGAAGGGGGTATCGTGTTGTACGTCGGCCTGGTGCCCTCCGAGTCGATGATGGCCTCGTTTATGTAACCCCCCGAATGCGGCCTATTGGATGGACTTGTTGGTGTACTGCTACCACTGACGAGGGGGCAGCTGTCGTCCTCGCCGTTTAGTCCAAGAACGTCACGTCCGCCGGTCAAACCCATCGCCAGCCGCTTGATCAGGGGCGGCTTATCCGTTAGTCTCTTGTACGAATTCAGTTCCGTCGGCGAGTTGCTCTCATCGCTGGTCGGTGTGCTCTGCTGAGAGATACTCTTCGGCTCGTCCTCGTTCGTCAGACGTCCGAGGACGTTCGTGAAATTGTGCGCCGGTCGTAGGCCTGGGATCGAGTTCGGCGCCTGTTTTAACGCGAAGGAAAGAATCATTAGCGCCTCCGTATGTGTAACGATAATTACCACAAAAGTGGGGAAAAATCAGCGCCGCTCTAATCTTCGTCATTTAACTGCGAACCATTGACAACTACGGAAATTTCGACGGCGCCATTGAAACCGCGCGGCGACGATTCTATTTGAATCGAGGCTGGAAAGTCGCGGCGAATGCAGACATGAAATAACACCGTAGGTTCCGCGAAAGAGCCATTTTAGCGAGAATCCGGGAAGAGAATGCGAGCTTTACCTTCACGCTTGCCAGCTGCAGCGTGGGCGAGCCGGCGCTGCCGAGTTGCACGTTCATGTTTGCCGCAGATGAGCCGCTTCCAGTTCTGCACGTGGGCGACGTCCGACTTTTCGACCACGAGTTCGATGACGAATTCCTGCAAACGCCTCCCGCGCTGGCGATCGAACTGTCGCCAGCCAGCGATTTGTTCTGTCACAGAAAAAATAGGCGGATTGTTAAGCTTCGAACGGTTCTCGATGATTTGCGTTGCGACATGGGCCGCTTTAAAAGGCTGGGCGTTGTTAATAAATATCCTTTACGTTAGTACTGAAAGCTTGACACAGTTTTCATTTCTTCGATGATAAATATAGAGGGCTGAAATGTAAGGAATGGTTCGATAAGACTTTGATTAACAGGTTTAACATGCAGACAAAGGAAATGAATAAACTGAGCCTCGAAAAGGAATAATTAATGAAAATGATAAATGAAATAGTCACGGGAACAGATGCTACAATTTTCCGTACAGACACATTGTTTCCACTTGTCAACCGCTGTGGCTTAAAAGTAAATCAGAATAGCTGCGAACGCAATAGTGAAAGCATGTTCAATATAAAAAAAAAACACGAGGACTGAAACGGAGTGAAGTTGTGCTGAATGTTTAACCTGTTAGACAGCCAGCGCCAAATATGCTGAAGGAACCAGGAGATTTTACCTGCCGATTTTTTTACGCAGAAGTCGGAACCCCCTCATCGGAGGGGGTTTAGAATTCGACGACGGCTGACAAAACGTCGAAACCGATGAATAGTTTATCGATAGAATCTTACGATTCCTAGGACGATTGCGGAGGGAGAACTCTGGTCGAACTAACCGTTTACTTGGAAACACGGTGCGGCCGAGGGACTTGGGTCGAATTTATAATTAACGCGGCCTGTAAATGGGGCACGTCTATTGGAGACTTATACTCCTACGGGGGAACGTTAGATATCGTTTCTTCTGCCCCTTGCTTTTGGACATCTTTAGAGAAAAAAGATTTTTGCGAATTTGACGAATTTTATTTATTCCTCATATGATGGGGCTCATTCGTTGAATTTCTCATTGAATTTTATCGAATTGAACATTGAATATTGCATTCAGCATTCAGCATTGAGCATTGAACACTAAACGTTCAACGTTGAATTTAACTCATATAATTTATAAAGCATTTTTTATGGGCCTCATTCATTGTATTTCTCATTGAATTTTATTGAATTCAACATTGAACATGGAACACCAAACGTTGAACATTGAGCATTGAACATTAAACGTTCAGTATTCAACATTAAATATTGAACATTGAACGTTCAGCATTCGGCATTGAAGATTGAACACTGAGCATTGAATACTTGAACGATCAACATTGAATTCAATTAATCGAATATACGAAGCATTTTTTTATGGGGCTCATTTATTGAATTTCTCATTGAATTTTATTGAATTCAGCATTGTACATGGAATACTGAACGTTAAGCGGTGTACTTTGAGCATTGAATATTGAAAATTCACATTGAACACTGAACAGTGAACGTTCAACATTAAAATCAGCTCATCGAATTTATGAAACTTTTTTTATTTTTAATAAAACCATGCTATTCTGCTTGTTTCTAGGTGAGCTAAACTTCTGATAAACTGTGTAGTTAGAATACTGTGACAGGCAATTATTCGAAACTCCTGGTAGTGAAGAATGACTGTCTAATGGAAATGTATCGTCGTGAAAGGGCGACTTTTTGAACAGTGTTTTACTCTTCACTTGTCTCGCTTGTCCATAAATAAACAAGATAAGCGACTTAATGACAATCACACATTATGCATGGATGAGAACTTTGGACAATTATACAAAATCCTTGTGCTTTGTGTCCCTTGGAGTAAATGTTTCACTCTTGACAGGAAATGTATAAATAATGACTTTTATAAAATACGCCACTCAAATTTTATTCTGTGAATACCATGACTATTTATACATACTCTTTTGCCACATACTAAATATATTTTGTGCCACTGCGGAACTGGATTTATAAATCGTGTTTTATCATGGACAACCAATCGTTATCAGTCATAAATCACGCAAGCTACTGGTGATAATAATTCTCTAAAGACAAATTACTCATTGATGTATTGAACTATTGATATTCAATCGTTCTAGACTTTGCCCTGTCAAATCTCCGGCGTTATTAAAAAACACAAACAAGTCCGATTCGTAGGATATCTTCATTCTTTACTTAACAATAAGACCCAAATAATCAAACTCCAAAATAAATTGACAGCCAGGAGACACTGAATACTGATTGCCGTAAATACACGCAGTATAACTTACACTTCCTACTTTTTTTCTGTTTTGCACATAAGGCTTTGTACCTTTCTGTACATAATGGAACGTGAATTACTGAGATATGTCAGACAATCAATATCGAATGCCATAACCAACACATGAACTTAACTAAAATAAAATAAAACTAAATAAAAAATTGCATTTTTTAGAAACTTTAATTCAGCCGGTTAGGTCACACTGTAGCAGAACAGATTTTAATATGTCCAAATAAACGCACAGACTGAAACAATTGGACCGTTTATTTGAAGTGATGTAAGCCCATTTTTCAAAAAAATGAGGAAACGACTTTCCATATATTTTAATGTGAACTTTTTATTTATATCTTTTTCTCAATTTTTTCGAAAAATGGACTTACAGCACTTTCAAAACAAACGGTGCAATTATTGTTCGCGATCAAAAGCAAGTGTCTTCCTTCGTAATTTTAAGATCCTCCAAACTTTTCAACAGTAGCGCACGTACTTCCGGAGCAGTGTAGTTCACACAATGTTTCGGTCGTCGACGGAATAAAAATTAAGCGGAAATGGAATCGCAGGTGAGAATGGAAGGTAAAGCATACGCACCCACGAAGATCGACTCTCCTGCTTGTCCTTTCGATAGGGTGGCGAAGGCTGCGGCGAGATCACATCTTGAAGAATCGGTTGGCGCTGAAGCTGCGCCACGTATGCCATACGAAAAGCATTGCCGACAATGGTGTTTAACTCCTCCGCCTAGAAACAATAAGATTTCCGCTTAGTTATTTAGTATCAATAAATTAAAATTAAAAGTATAAATAAAGCACGAAGTACAGTAATGTTCCGTAAGAAGCAACTCGCTCAGGACCGGCCAGTTGCGTACTACGGATCAGGCATGCTATTCGGTGAGCGAGCGAGAGTCCCGAAGTAGCGGCACACCATAAAGTGTTCGGCCGAGGAGCAATGTTATTCTTTAGAGGATAGAATATGACGTGTCCTCTCATTCTATGAATGAAGCACGCCCCGATTCGCCGACTTCAAACAAAGAAGTGAGGTTAGCGAGTTGTGCTTATTCCGAGCCAGAAGCTAGTTTCTTATTACGAATCGGTACTGTATTTAATACGTAATAATTGAATGGCCATCTAAATAATAGATCCAGCTGTTAAAATAGTTGACACTGCATCAGTTCAATTTCAATTAATTGGTCATTATCCGTCCTTTCGCCTTCATGTCAAAGATGCAGTTGTCAGTTTAATCGATGGTCAATTAGAACTGGAAGTGGCAATCTCAAGATCGTTGACGTGGCCACTTATTTAATTTACCTGAAAATCGTGCCGTCGTAATTTTACTTTGGACTTCATTGGACAAGATGGCAGCGTTTTTAATTAATGTCTCTCTGCTAATAATAAACCGCGTCGCGTTCCTTATTACTTGCCGACCGTTAAAGGGGGTGTAACGACGTTTCCCTGCCAATTTCCTTCTCCGTCAATTTAATTTCGTGACCGGGGCTCCTGTTATATATTTCAAATTAGATTAACGATGACTGAAAGTGAAACGTGCTATTCTCGGATGATTATGTTTTGTTAATGGTTTGATATAGGTATGACTAAAGTGTTCGTGTATATTAATGTTTGTACGTTTAGTCATTTTAACATCCCATTTAAAGAACTTAATAATAATTTAAAGATAATATCTGTTACAAGACGTTAGTGGTAAAATTGATAAATTATTAATATATTGGAAAAATGAGGAGTGTTGCGATATTTCGGACAATGTAGTACTATAATTAAATACTTCACTGATATACATTAATTTGTATTGTCACTCATTGCTATGCTGTTCAAGAGTTTTATGTTATTATATTAGGCATGTGGAGAATAAGAAAGTTTTATTTTAAACAGTACTATAGTTCTTGTAATTCTCCATCGTGTCGTGTGCTAGAAAGAATAAATGAGCAACGTTCGACATATTCAACATTCAAGGCACTCAGCATCCAACGCACTCAACATACAACGCAAATCAGCGTTCAACGCACTCAGCATTCAACGCACTGAGCATTCAATGCATTCAACATTCAGCGCCCCCAACATTTAGCACATTCAACATTCAATGCAATCAGCGTTCAATGCACTCAGTATTCAACGCATTGAGCATCCAATGCACTCAACATTCAACGCACTGAACATTCAACGCACTCGACATACTACGCAATCAGCGTTCAACGCACTTGACATACAACGCAATCAGCGTTCAACGCACTTGGCATACAACGCAATCAGCGTTCAACGCACTCAATATTCAACAAACTTAACATTTAGCGCATTCAACATTCAGCGCATTCATTATTCAATGGATTCAACATTCAACACATTCAACATTGAATCAATGAAGCATTTTTTAAAGTAGAGCCGTACTGCTTTGTTTGTTTCCAAATGAGCTGAATTTCTGATGAATTCTATAGTTAGTATAGTGTGAGAGACAATTATTCGAAACGTTCGGTAGCGAAGAATGGCTGTCGAACGGAAATTGTATCGTCGTGAAAGGGTGATATGGAAAGCAAGAAAGTTTTATTTTAAAAAGTATTATAATTCTTGTAATTCTGCATCGGATCGAGTGCTAGGAAGAATAAATGAGGCGACGTTTCAATTTTCAATTGCACTACTTATCATGATGTATAAAATGAATGGAATTCAAAAAGATTCAAGATTGTCATTGACTTTTACTGCACAAATATTACAATTTCTGGAAGCAATTTTCAGCAATCTACAATTGCAAAGCACCTTCCGAAAAGAACTAATTACGAAATTAACTTAATTTCGTAATATTCCATGCACAATCAACAACTCCCCATTGCACCGTGGTACACTACACCAAAAATTCACCATCCGTTTAACAGGATCAAATCACAAGCGTCATATAACTTCGCGAAAACGGCTCACATAGGGACATAATAGTGGAAGCAAGCCTGTGAAATACCAGCAAGCAGGCTATTTCCTTCTCTTTTTTTTTTAATACAGAAAACAGAATGTTCATCACTCAAACGTTACATTCCGGTGGCCTGAAATACGAGCTTACCGTCGTTTCGTTACGAAAGGCCTCGGCTATTCGAAACCCATGAAACGCGCCAGCGAGCATTTTGGAATTCGGACAAAATTTTCGATGACGATTACGGAGATCATAGGGACCCGATGCGATGTTTCACGTGTGTACAGCTCGGATGAAACTACGAAAAAGAAGTGAAAGAAACTCGAAGGTCCGACAGTCGTAATCCATACGACATGTCTGAGGGGAGAACGCAACCGGAAGCGTGGTCAATACGGGAAATAAACTACGCTGAGGAACTTTACATATTATATGTCGAACGGATAGTGCGGCATACATGAAGAAGGCGTAAGGTGGGAGTGACGGTGAGAGAAAATGAGTGGGAGATAGGGAGAGGACGGGAGAAAGGAAGAGTGGGGGAGAGAAGAAAAACAGGGAGAAAAAGAGAGAGAAAGACAGTGGAAAGAGAGAGAGAGAAAAAGAAGGTGCAAGAAAGACGGAAAGATAGAGAGAAATAAAGAGAAAGAAAAAAAGAGAATTCAAGGGAGAAGACGAGGTAAAGGCGAGGGAGAAGGAGAAGTAAAGGGAAAGAAAGAAGGTGTGTGTGTGTGTGTGCGCGCGTGCGCGCGCGTGTGTGTGAAGGGGGAGAGCGAAAGAGGCTGATGAAGGGGGAGAGCGAGAGGTAGAGCGAAAGGGTAAAAGAGGCTGAGAGATAGTGAGAAAGAGAGAGGGTGGGAGAGTATGCCGGCGCGATGGATGCATAGAAAGCTATATAGAAACAGGAAAGAGAAAGATCAAAAGGAAGAGTGCAGAGAGTGCATCTGGAAGTGAGAAAAGCATAGGTCGAAGGGGACTTTGAACAGGGTCGAAAGAGGAGAAGCAAGAAAAAGGCGGAAGAAGAAGAAACGGAACCGAAGAGGGTACAGGTCAGAGGCTTGAGAAGGCTTGGGAAAGGAGAACAGGAAAAGGGGAGGAAAATGAGGAGCGAGGGAAAGAAACCCGCACTCGGCACCTATCCCAGAAGTTGCGCTCGAAACTTTGCTACCTAAACCGGATGTTCGAAATGGGAAGCGAACGTGAACACTGAACACGTTGCGGCTCGTTGTGACTCTCATGTTCTTCATTTTCCTGCGGACGGAATGCGGCACTTTTGACACCCACGTTTTGGATGTTCGCCGCCCTGGAGGTTGGACCATGGAACTGAAGAAGCCTTGAAACGGGTGGCAGAATGGGAAAACGTTGTTAGATTAGGTTAGGTTCGTCAACTTAATAGTGCATCCTACAGTCGTATTTAAAAGTATTTCGATGTAGCATGTGGAAAAATGAAATTACCAACAGAATATTGCATTCCGCGAATTAAACATTAACACTTTATTTTTAAATTTACTTTCACGTTCTAACGACCAAGGTTTGTTGAAAAGCAACAGGATCCATCTGATAAAAACTATTATACAATCGTATGTACAGGGTGTAAAGAAAATCAATGTCACGGTTATCATAGTGCGATTCTACACCTCTGGATCAGTGGACATTTGTAAAAGAAACTGCACACAAAAATCAACTTGACCCTGGAAATTGAGGTCAAACTTTTTTCTATCCTATTCTATTCTACAATCAGACTATTAATTCATTTAAACAACCATCCAACTATAAAGTACATAATATCTGAATAAAATTTATAATTTATAACATTGAATAAAACGAATTGTAAAATGTAAATACTCTCAAATACCCACTAAATACTTTTTTTATCAGTATACTTATATATCCAACAAATAATTCAGATGAAAATGTACAAATTGCGTACGTCTAATATATAACGCATAAATAATATGTTCCTCTTACTGTGTTTTATAAATAAATTTTATAAACAATACGATTTTGCCGAGTGGACTCGTTAAGCGGTTCTATGAATATTTGAAACGCAGTGCCAGGGCACTTGCTCAGTCCCTTAAGTGCAAATCATCAGTAAGTTACATATATTTATGGGCTACATTTATCACCTGATCCTTTTAGGACTACTCTGAAAGGATGAGAAATAGCGCTCTTCGAATGATTGAAATCCTCGCGCAACGTTCAAAGTGAAACTCGTGAAAATAATTGCGAATTCTTAACGGGAGCGCAATATTAATATTAATGCGTGACATTATAAATAGTTCACAGTTATAAATATAAAAATATAGAAATAGATGCGTAGGTTTAAGGAAGTGAATTTTAAACAAAATATCCCTCAAAATTTATACACTTTGTATTCCACAGTGAAAATGTGTCTAACAATTAATTGACACCTCTGCACGTTTGAAATTGTTTAAAATATAACAGTGTATTAACTATAGTTATTGATTTCTGTTCAAACAAAAGCATAATAATTCATTTTTGTTTAATCTTTTAGCACAATTCAGTGTTTTAACTTATTATTTTTCAATCCTGATCATTTTTAAGTGAGCTAAAAAAAGTCACGTAGAAATCAAGGAAATTGGCTGAATATTTATCAATTCTATCTTCTCGTTCGATTCTATCGCTAGCCGTAGGCTGACCAGGATTGTAACGGAGTCGTGTAGATCAAACGCACATGTATGTGGGATTCGATACTGCGACACAGCTGCGTCAGTGATCGGTTGTCAATGGCCGGTGGCTGCGAATTTGATCTGGTCTTTTGGCGCACGATATCCGATGCTTTGGCGCGCTCAGAATTCGCGAGAGAAATCAGTTTCAATTGGTGTTGTCTGCACGAGGAACTAAATAGCTCTACATCCGTCTAATACCTGGCTTTCAGAGATGCAATTTGTAAGAGAGAAATAATCTACATAATGTATATTCAATATGTACTTCACGAAGAAAGGCAATTATAACAATAGCTATCAATTTTTCAATGTCCTTTTCGATATTTTTAATGTGTACTCCTTTATATTAAGTAATTATTTAACACAATTGAAGTTTAGGTAAGTTTACAGTTCAAAGCAAGAATATATACAAGTTGAGTTAAATCAATTGTATTTAACTGTAGAAATTATAAATCACTGCTATAAATATATACATACTTAAACGATTAATTTTTATATTTTCGAGTCTTGCCATATAAACTTGAATTTTAAATTAAAGTAAATGCTGCACCATGCACGACGAAATACTTTCGCTTAAATAATTTTTATTACTACATATAATAATAATACACCTAATGTCATTTGCTAAGAAAAAAAGATTTTCATATTGCAAAAAAAATCTCGTTCCTTTTCATTCGTAATGCAGGAATATAAGTAATACGTCCAAAAGAAAAAAAAGTAACACTCCTATTCTATTTTCTGAAGTGGGAACACATGTCTTCCTTAGCTCACTGCAGCTCACTGTCAATTCGTAACGTGAGATTCCACACGTATTAAAATAATATTATTCTTTGCTCCTTCCCCTCCCTTATTTTTGGTGTTATACGATCCGGGCGTGTCGAATGAGTTGAACATGATCCATGGCACATACAGCTACTTGTAATGGGATCCCTGTGCATTCGAATAAACTTTACTAGAGAATATTAGTAAAGATTTAACGACCAGCTTTATGACTTTTTTTTATATAAGAGTCTATGTAACAGGACTTTGTAATATAGGATCCGTAAGAAATATGTATATCGTTCACCTCTTCGCAACTCTTCGTGAAATATTTGTACAGTGCGTATTTTTATTTAAGTGAAAATAGCTCTGTATCATGAAAAATATCAAAGATACGGAAAAATGATTTAAACGAAAGTTGTAGCATGTCAGGAGCCACATATTACGCTATTTTAGGTTTAACTTTGAGGTGACCCTGAAACGTCTTATAAGTACTACATTCGGTTTTTTAAAGAGAAGCACATATTTTTCATTACATATTCTTGTAGCTGGCTTAAAACCATTTTCAAAACACTACTTATATGTCCATTTTGGTTAAAGGAATTTTGAGATATGAGGATTCAAAGTTGATGTACGCTCCATATAAAATCCAACCGTGTCACCGTACGTGACATCAACTTTGAGCTATCATATCTCGACATTGATTTCAGTAAAATACACATGTAAGTAGTGCTTCGGAAATTGAATTACATCAGTTACAAAAGGATGTAATAAATAACATAGCATTCTATTAAACAAAATTATCATTGTGTTTTTATGGCGTTTCAGGGTCATCTCGAAGTCAAACAAATACCAACATAGTATGTATGTGTTTATAGATATGCTACAAGTTTCGTCTACATCATTTTTTGGTGCTTTTATATTTTATTAAGATATTTAGCAATTCTGCCTTGAAAGGCGAGAATGTTTGCTTAGCATAATAATACATGTAATTGCAACATTTGGCGTAGTGAAAATTTACATACGTAACATACAAGCATAGATGGACAATTTGTAAGAAATAGTGTACGCCTCCAAAATTTCCTTTCTTCCTCAAAACCAACCAACCCCTCCAATTCAAGGATAAACTCCACAAAACATCTCGCTGAGACTATGATATTTAAAAAATGGCAAAAGAGTGCAAGAAAAAAAGAGGGTTTCTCGAAATCCCATCCGGGCTGAATCCGGCGCAATATATCCGGTGTAGGATCGGTCGCTCGTTGGATAAGGCGAATGTAAAAAAAGTGGAAGGGTGGCACATTCTCTTTCCTGTTCGCACAATGCGTCGTCTTTTAGGTGCCCCTCGTAGAGAGCGCCGTCAACGTCGCGCATTAATACGCACTGCCGTGGCTTTTATGAGCTTTGGAAAAGAGAGCGATAGCCTTCCACCCTTCCACCTGCTATTTCGCCCAGTAGCGCTGCCACGCGGATGCGTTTGCCTGCCAGGCAAACCCGCGTCGTCGTCGTCCGTTCACAATCAAACTTGCGTCGCTCTGGTATCATTCTGAAACGACGTACATACCGCTGCACGAGCATTCACGTGCGGACTACACGTAGATATCGTACGATGGCACGCATACGCTTCTGGCCACGTGGTGTGCGCGCCAGTACCTTTCTAAACGCAAACGCGAGCCCCTGGTCTAGCCAAGGGTTGCGACGTGAGTGCTTATTACACATTCAAGGCCTGCATTTGCACTGTGGCCTGCTGGAAAGCTGCGTTTCCCATCTCTCCTCATCCTTTTGCTGTCCCAGCCGCCAACCCCTTGGTCACTATTCCTACTCCTATTCCTCCACGTACGAGTAAGGCTGTTTCGTTATATACGACATATCACGGCCCCCGCCGAGGATCCGACAACCTAACCTAACCTATTACCATCGTGCTCACCGAGATTCCCCTTTTCCATGACATTTTCATTTCGTTTTGCTGCTTCCTCCACGCCTCTTTGCTCCTCCAGACGTTTCGCTTTGCTGAGGCAACGCTACCGAAAATCTCTTCGTTTGCGATTGGGATGGATAGCTCGGAGTATGATTGTGGTAAACCAAGTTGTATGATAGCAAGATGGCAGCTGATGTGTTGTCTAATGAACACTTTGATTCGTTTCCCATTACTGGTTGGTGTAAGTTGGATATGGGATTTAGTGCTTATGAAGAAAATTTTGGTTTATGGGTCAGTTCGGAATAATTTGCAAAATTATTCATTATTATTTTCTAATTTTCTGATGCAATTAATTAATTTCTCGTTTCTATTAACTTGTTACTAATGGTTCAGTTAGAAATGATTCCTTATTGTTTTTGAATTTTTTTAACCTAATGAATTGATTTCTAATTCTTCTTATTTCAGTTTTTTTTTAACATTCACTAATAAACAAAGCTTCCACTTGATTTCTAGCTTAAAATTCGGGGCAGTCACCCCCAAACCGCTGCAACGAAAAATTGCCCCGGACAGAGTAGGATATGCAATTTGATTCGGGATTGAAAAATAATATAAACAGAGTTCATGGAAACGAACGCGACTTATTTTCCCCGAATTGGCCGGTGACAATTAAAAATCTCCCGAATGATTTTATGATTCACAGTTAACTGGGTGGACCTGGACGATGTTCTCTCCAGCTTCGAGATGCATTTCAATTACAAAGCGAGCAGCGCTGTAATTGCTGTCAGGCCACACGCCATCTCATAAGTTTGCGGGCTGGCAAACCACGCGGCTTGAAATGTGCACGCTTCGAAGTAGAACTCAACGCGTTGTAAGTGGTATTTGTTGACCACGCGAATTCGCAAGCGCGAGCGAAAGAAAACGTGATGAGCCTTCCAGATGCGCTGAAATGAAGGATGTGTTTTCTACGAGAATATCTCACGTAAATAAACTATGTATGTACGTATACAGGACGTCGATGGTAACATGGCCAAATCGGCTAAAATTACCATAAACGCCTCTAACGGAAAATCGTTCAACCATCCTTGTGTCAAAATGCATTTTCCGTTTTACACCTTCAAGAAGTGTTAAATTGACGACAATCGCATTTCCACGATATTGTGTTGGTTCAAGGAAGGGTGGCCTATGTGCTATTAGTGAAATTAAATGGTGAGATATTTGAAAAATGTTACTTGAGGTGACTTCTGGCAGCCATTTTGCTTATTTACAACAGCGTCTGTCTCGCGCTTGCAGTTTCCAATTTTACATTTTTCTCAACGTGCAGTGCTTATTGGAGATTAAACGGACCGAACCACCCTGTGGTGACGTCCATGCGTGGGTGCTGTACCGACGAAAAATTCATTTATGCAGGTATCAAGACGGAAAACGAAAAATGCGAAACCGATTGTCCCTCTCGCTCATTGCGTGTAACTTTCGTTGCTTGCGTGAGCAACGCACACAGCTCACGGCACAAGGAGTCCACCTCCTTAAACATTAAGAACTGTCGCAAACCTGCCATTTTATGGCCACCTAATATTCGCGTTAATAAATTAAAGTTAAATAAACACATAGTTAAAATGATTATTCCAAAAGTTTCGTCCAGACAGTTCAGTGCAGTATCAGCGCAGTGTCTTATATTGACAGTATCAGTGCAAAATCAAATGTTATTTTTAAAATTTTGTACGGGCAAGCCACGTAAAGTAAACCATAAATATGTCACCAACATGCAATATGAAATTAAGTTGGTACCAATTAATCAACTCCGATTAAGTTTAACTAATGACTATTTTATACATGTATATATTTATCCACTCAATTTAGACCATGATTTTAAATAATGCTCGAATCATGTGCAGATAGCAGGTGCATCCCGTTGCAATAGAGATACAGACAACAAGTTATTGAATTACCGCAAATTTCTACAGCGGTATATTAATCAGCGAATGCAAGGTGCAGCCAGTGAACGGAACACAGTCATTGCGACGAGTATCGTCATGGGAAAGTTGATACATCGCGTACAACCAGCGTGGGAATAATTCCAGGTCGATTTATCCCGTTGAGTCTCTGCCGATTAGCCCGGATAGTGATAGTTACCTAAATAGTTATATGCAGGGTGTGCGATTTATCTGGAAACACGCAAACATTTCTCAGAATACGGATGGAATGGAAAAATATTTCAGACAAAAGTTGTGAAGTATCAAGGAGCATATATTATACCTATATTTATTTAATATTTCAACAACCTTGGAAACTTTTATTAAGGACACGCTTAAATTTTTGAATGGAAACCAATACTTTTTCCTACACATTTTTGAAGCTCGCATTAAAACGTTTTCAAAACACTACTCACACTTTCATTTCGCACTAATCAAAGTTGAGATCGATAATCAACGGCCTTTGGCCGCCGCGTGGCACCTGAGGCACATGAGCCTCGATATCTTGACTTTAACTGGAGCAAAATGCATGTGTGTATAGTGTTTTGAAAGCGTTTTAATGTGGACTACAAGAATAAATATAGGCATCATATGTGTCCCTTAATACTCTACAACTTTTGTCTCAAATATTTTTCCGTGTCGTTCTTATTTCGTGAGGTATTTATACGGTCCCAGATAAATCACCCACCCTATAGAAGTGGTAAACGTTTTCGAAAGGTCAGCCAAGCTCGAATTACACTTGTGGAATAATGGACGAAGGGAGACTTTCGGTATCGTCGATCGATTCTTCGTGGTCGGTCCTGTCGTCGAAGAAAATTTATCCTCGTGGGCGGTTCAAAAGCGACTACCCCGTCCGACGAACGAAAGTACGGCCCCGAGATTCCCGCTCAGTAGAAAAGGGGGCTCCGCGGCGAATTTTGACCACGATGAAATCATCGCTCGCCTTGTTTCGTTTCTCCATCTTCTGGACGTTGACTTTCGAACAGTCACTGACCCTCTTCAACGTTCTTAGAGCCGGCTCTCTTTGACTAATCGCTTCCTAGCATCGACCCTGCCGTTGCTGAACCTTTTTTTTTGTCCGGCCGTGTGAATCTCCGTATCGTTTGTGACCTCTTTCCGCCTCGCGAAGCTTCGTTGCGTTTACAAGATAATGCGAGCTTTTGGAATCAGTCTCTTGAGATTTCTAGGGACTCCGGGGCTCAAGTCATTTTTCATTTTAAATGTGTAAAGCAATACTTGAATTATAGACGATGTAATCGTTTACACTTTCTTGTGTTCAAAGGAAAGACGTGTATACTTTACGATCACTTTCACTTTAATGCGATTTTTATTCAGAACATTTTTGCGGTTAGCGACTGATGGGATTAATTATAGACCTAGCGATTAGAGTGTTCAGAGTTGAGTGGAAAGTGCATAAATTTGCTTGATAGACACTCCGAGAAAGTTTAAGTGAAGTATGCAAAATAAATGTAATGAATTTATAGTTTGTATAAATTATATGTTTTTAAAGTTGTTTTTATTACTTTATTATTTTAGTACGTAAATATCATACTCTTGTGTAATATGCCGTCAGAACATTTTTTGGAAAAAACCTGTTGTTTATTTTTTATTAGCAAGAAAATATTGGCGGGTTTCACAGAAATTAGGGGCTTTATCTTTTAAATATTTTTTAATACTCTGTATAATGTATAATATCATTCACAGTGGCAGTTATGTTTGTGAAATTGAAGAAATATGCAGGAACAAAACTGACAGCTGCATCTTTGTTTTAAAGCGCAGCATCCTTATTTAAACGTTTATTTTAGAATCCTGAATATACAAGTTACTGCGAAGTATCATCCAATAGAGGAGAAGATTCTGAGCTGCCCCTAGGGGTCTCTTAAACGGTAACCCGAAAGGCAGGTGCAGGATACCTTGATTGATTTCCAAGCAATCTTGGACCGTTGCAATTTACTGGATTGTCCGAAGATGTTTCGTGAGATGACAGGTGCTGTTACCAGAAAAAAGATTGCACCTGTCTAATCAAGGCTCACGTTCCATCTGAGTATCTTTTGCTTCTAATTAGTTATCACATCTTACGTTCTGGGGCCTCATTTTTGTTTGATTAAATATCAAGCAATAGAAAGCGTAACAGGTCAAACCATTCACACTTCTACATTCGTAATTTATTTACACTTGAGAAAAATATTAGTTTCATGGATACTTTTATTCGTCATGAAAATATAGAAAATATAAAAGGGTACAAAATTGCTGGATTTAGGAAAATGCACCTATTACGAAACTCTGCTAAAATTAAGATCAAAAGTTAAGATTATCAATTAAAAATAAAAAGTTACTTTTTTGTTCTTTTCAGATAATTTGAGATAATAAATACAGCATCAGTAGCCCGTTATTCACCAGTCTGGTCCTTAGAATAGAAATACGAACAAAGTAGACATTCTCCATTCTGATTCGCGAGTGTCTTGCTTGTCAATTTGGACCAATAAATGTCTCATATTGAAAACAGCGAGTACTCGCATATTAGGCACATTTCGGTTTCGAAAAGAAAAGTTGAATTTATCTAGGAACTTAATATGGCGCTGCATGTCGATGGCCAAACTTGGCTCTTTTATGGCCGGTGTTGCTCTCACTAGTCTCCCTAATTACAATCTACTGGCTATTAGGGAATATTTACCAAAGTATTGCAACACTTTCTCCTCTGTAGCCTCTGTTTAAACTAGATGCATATTTATGTATTTGTCATTAGCGAATGTTTCCAAATAAGGCTGCAAACAAACAGGTACAAACCATTATACTAATAGAATATTGCGATCAGCGTAATATAATTTATGGGCCACAGCGAATCGATGCGCAATTTCAGGTGGGCTCCGTAGGCTGTAAATACGAGGGAAACGGAGATCGAAGTGGACCGAAAGGAAGATAGGCTGCTGCGGCTTTGGCCGGCGTGACGGGCCAGATTCCAGGCATTCCATGCGCTCACGGCCATATCTCCCATTCCTCTAGATTTCCCGTCCTACCGGCAGCCCTGCCATCCGTACATTTGCTACCATCGAGACCGTCCTGCTCACCAGAGTCACCATTATCTTTACCTCCTTACCTTCCTTCCACTTTTCTAACCTAATTCTCTCTTTTCTGCGGAAAGATGTGCTCAAACTGCTTTCTTGGTGATAAATTATTGTACATGTCTCATATCAAGATTTTGTTTCAAGTAAAGGCATGGAGATATAGATTTTCTTCCCAGACAGCCACGTAGTAATCTAACATAACCAATGTGCCTGTACCCAGATAGCCAGATTGCACCAGTTGCGTGCTAATCGACAGCCATTTGGCAGCAACAGTTGTAATATAATCTAACCGTCAATTTGCTCGCCACTTATTTCAAAAGACTCAGATATATTTTTGTTGTCAATATATCAACATCATCGAATACATCTAATACTGTATCGAATTTGTAGCCACTTTGTCGACAAAACTTTGTAGCAAGCTTTGGCAAAATCTTGTCTGAACAGCTTGGCTATCAGGGTTGTTATAACATTACGTTTGCGCCATTACAAAATGTTGCTTATTCAATAATACAGAATGTGTGATTCATAAAAAAAAACACAAAAGAAATGCGAATAAAATAAGTGCGACTACATAATACAGTAAAATATTGCATTTTCGTTGATTTTAATTTTCTTTTCCATAAATATATAAATTTTTAATTCACAAACCAATTTCTCCTTTCACATTTATTGTCTCATTATATTAATGTATATTTGGATTCTCATAAGCTTCTGGTGTTTTCAAACACCTGTGCGTCTTAATTGGTTAACACACATAAACAGTGGAATAGTATTTCGATTATTCAAACTAATTCAGGTGCACCTCACGAGATAGTTTAGATAATCAAATTTCGCGGTTGATCGAGTAATCGCCCTCACTCCGCAGGATTGTGGTTATTGATCGGTATCTACACTATTTATTACCAACATGAAATTTGGTTCTGCGGAATTATGTGTGAAAATTAAGTAGAACTTGATTATATACTACGTATAATATAACTTGGAAACAATTTTAAGTTGTAAATCATTAGAATTGTTGCATTTTGCTCTTTTTTGGAGGATTAAGTTTTATGTAAAAATAAATACTGATCGTTAAGATAAATACTTATTCTTAACCATAAACATGTTTCACTTTATAATGCGCATTTTAATTATAGTATTAATATATGATGTGTATTATTTAAAAAAGGACGATAGAATAATTTCACTTGTCTCCTTACTTGTAAAAGTTTTACTTTTTAATTTGTGTACTATTTTCTACATCAACCAATGGCGCGTTCATAAAAAAAATACGTATGTGGATATGAATTTTGGAAAAGGACTAGCACGATGCTTTCAGAGTCATTTTATTATTAAAGTCGCATTTTGTAGCGATGCATCGTCAAGTCGTCAACATCATATTCTCGTTTGATGCTTTAAAATAACGTTGAAAATGTGTATACATGCGAAACAGTACATATAAGCCGCCGTTTCCTTTTTGTGTCGTGCGCAGTGATTCTGCTCGTCAAAAGTTTGTTTATACAATTAATTATCAAGTTATGAGCTCAGTACATATAGTGCACTATTCTTCCTATTCTAATATAATTGGACGTCAAAATAGTCTATATTATAAAACAATGAAGGCAAAACAATTTGTTTTATATTTTAAGTAAATTATTTACTTTTTAAGTTACTCATCAGAAAGAAAATATTCAAAAGCAACTGTTTAGTTTTCCAACTAAATAAATAATTATTTAATCGTACACAGACACAAACTCACTAAAGAAAAACAGATTAACTTTCAATATTTATTTACCAGTTACCACAAAAAATATTAAACGTTTTACGTTAAGTACATCTACCTTGGCTCTCGTAATCGATATGCAATTTATCCTGGCGGTATTTCTCCCAGCATGTAATATACTGGGAATTGTTTGACTACCCGTCGAGTGCTTTACTTGATATGACGTGAAACTGATGGAGATTTCGGGTAGATGTCGATAGGGAGATAAACAATGCACTAGGGGGGTGAGTGTAGTCTGTCAAGTGAGACCTGGGATTAGCAATTATTGGCGTGGAAAATAAGATAAAAATCTTACGTTTTTAGCTTGTATGCATCATAAATGCGTTTTAGTTATACCCTGATAGCCAAGCTGTTCAGACAAGATTTTGCCAAAGTTTGCTACAAAGTTTTGTTTTCAAAATGGTTGCATATTCGATACAGTAGTTGATATATTCAATGGTGTTAATAAATTGACAACGAAAATATAGCAGAGTCTGTCGAAAAAAGTTGCGAGCAAATTGGCGGTTAGGTTAGGTTACAACTGTTGCTGTCAAATGGCTGCCGATTGGCACGCAACTGGTTCGACCTGGCTATCTGGGTTGATATATTCGACGATATTAATAAATTGACAACATAAATATAGCGGAGTCTGTTGAAATAAGTTGCGAGCAAATTGGCGGTTAGGTAATATTACAACTGGTGCCGTCAAATGTCTGTCGATTGACACGCAACTGGTTCGACCTGGCTATCTGGGTTGATATACTTGATGATGTTAAATAAATTGACAACAAAAACAGAGCGGAGTCTATTGAAATAAGTTGCGAACAAATGTTCAAGATGCATCCATACATCTAATTCGCCCTGTTGTTTCAAGAATGTCCATCAAAAATTTTGATTTTCTTTATTTTATTTCTAATCCTTCCTCTGACTATACAATAATTTGTTCAACAGATTCTATTAGACGAAGCGCATCCAGCAATTAACATGACATCGTTGTGCTCTTAACAAAGCGTGTCAGTTTTACTGCGAGATTAATTTATTAGATATCATCTATTTACACTATGTTATTAATATAAAGCAGAAGTATTACATTTGAAAACTCAATAACTTCGACACACAAAACTTAAATTTCGGAATATGTATGCATTATGGTCAACCTGTGGGTCCAGCACTGCCAACCTAAGAAATTCTTTTCCTCTTTGTTTCAATATGCAACACATTCCCACCACAAACGGTTTATCTAAATTAAAAATAAACGTCCAAGATGCATCCATACGTTCAGTTTGACCCGCTTTTACAAGAATCTTCATTTTTAATTTTTTTTTTTGTATTCAATTTCTAATTCTTCCGTTGACTACACAATAATTTTTGCTCTAAAGGGAAATCATTCCGAAAGAGATCTCGGTCAACAGATTCAGGGCAAAGCGGGGCACAGAAGATGCTGCATAGTTTCAACCAAAGTCGGCTCTTTGATCAGCTATTAACACCACTAGCAGAGCGCCGAGCCCGATCTTCCGCATGATCACTGGATGAACCCTCTCGAGATGGCAAAGCGATTTTCCCTTGGCTCAGTCTCCTCGCCAACTAAACGGTTCACCTGTTTCCCCATACCTCGATATACTAGCCGGCTTTGCACGATATTGCTGCTACACTAGTTTCCTGTAGACGGCCAAGGTATACATATAAGTTCAGTCACGCTTCTGATTGATCAACCGTCCCAATGCATCGAATAAGATCGCGTTGCACTCCTGCAGCGAAGCTTTTTGGAAAATTGCTTGCACTGTATTCGGTTCGCTTTGCTGACCTCTTATCTCGTGGGTTGATCATGTGAAACCTTGCATTGCAGTGCATCTTTGTATTTCGTGTAAATCAGTTACGGTTAGTCTCGAACCTATTTTGTTATTTACCTTTTTTATAAATTTTATTTAAAATATTTATATTTATTCTGCTCCTCTTGCAAGCATTGTATTATCGTTTTTAAGTGTTGATGTATCGTCTCTGATTACTGCGTCTATAGATTTTATAGTAGATGTTTGGGTTAGGTTAGGTTTCAATTCATTTTGAATATCATATAATAGTACCTGCCCAATTATACAAATTCTTCTTTTATATAAAATGGCTGAACAATTATGTGTATATTACGCTATTTCATAAACAAATATTTTTACACTAAATTTTAGAATTTCGCTTGTGATTCCCATTTAATTTTAACATATTCTCTTACATTCTGCATTACATAGCAAAGTGTTTGTACAAAAGTTTTTATTTCGACTTCAAACAAGTGCAATTACCCAGTTCCTCAGAACAAATGAGAATTCCATAGCAAATTACGTAATTATTCAGCTTGCAGCATGAAACGAAACGATCGTCCGCGAGAATTCAATAAATGGACCGGTTAGCTATGGATTGTTGAAAGGTCACAGTTATCCTGATAGATTATTTTAACTGCGATCCTGTTGCAAAGGTAACGTTCAATACGCGCCGATACAGGACATACGATATCGTCTCTGCAATTGCAGATTCCTTTCAGAAAATCTCGTCTGGACCGAGCTCCGCTGGTGCATCCAATCCGTATCCAATGCGCAAGATGGCGTTTCTTTATGTTATATACTCTCGTGTACCTGTATAGTAACTCGCAGCACGTGTCTCTTTCGATTTCGTTTTCTTTGTGCTCGTTTTTTTCCATCGGAACCACCAGGGGGATAATGCCGACATTAGAAATGGCAAGAAGATTAGATCGGGCAGCTGAGTTTGGAGCCAGAAGAATGCTTTTAAGAGGTATTAAGCTACCGGTTCGCGTTCCTTTTCGATGAATTTCAAACCTGTGAATTTTCTCTTTCAACGTTCTCGCGTGAGTTAACACAAATGTTTTAATAGCACTACTGTTCTTCGAAGATGGATCCTTGCAATTAGATGTGGCCTGGCGAGAAGTGATGTTTAGATATGGTTGTTTATTGAGCTATAGAATTCTTCATTGGTTGAGGGATAGCTAATAGTAAGTTTAAGAACAGTAGCTTCTTCATAGTATGGTTGTGCTAATAGGAAATCGTGGAACTAACAATATGGAGATTACTGTTCAGAGTAATTTGAACATTTATTTTGGTTTAACAGCTATATGCGGTTGTTCATCCTCTCTTGTGTAATAAATCAGTGTCGTTTTTAGAAAGAAAATCTTGTGGTGTGAATACAATGGTGGATATTTATAAGAAACCGAAAATTAGAATGTTGCTTATCCAAGTGTATTGATTTAAATAATAAGCTTATTAATAGTAAGAGCTAATAATTTGATAATAATCTTGTACTGAATAATGCAAAGGGAAGTTATTTAAGTCACCAACTGTAAATTATTTAAAGGAATAATTATTTCAAAATCACTATGCAAAATTGTATATTATTAGGCATGTAATCTACCTGTATTTATTCATTGCAATGCTAAACTATTTGTTTATTCGATTATGTTGATTGACACAAATATTACTCTTCCAAAAAAATATAATAATTTATAAAAACACAATAAAACATTTCGTATTTACCATTGAAACTACAAGTATTTGAAATAGTAACTAATGCAAAGTATAATGTTTATTGACATCCTTTGTATTTTAATTGACGCCAACCAAAACTAAATACAATATTATTAAAAAATAGATGGCTCATAAAATATTGTCTATCAAACAGCAATAAATAAATGAAAGGATTGTAGCAAATCATAAGCGGGTCGTTTTAACTACCTTACTAATTCTGATCTTAAATCACACTATAAAAGAGTAGCTATGAAATATCCCACTTACAAAAGGATCGTTGCCTAATAATGGTCTCTCACGTGTTGAATCACGTTCGAAAGAATCTTTAATGTGAATGAATTAATGGATGGTTTATCCACTCAGTTATATAATTGATCGGTGTATCACTAACAGGAAGTGATATATATTAAAATTGACAGACATGCTAGTTTTACCAACATCAAAGCACGAGAAGGTTTTTAATTTTTCTATGGATCATCATTAAATCAGTCCACTGGATATCCTTGATATTGCATCTTTCAATATTCTACCCTTTGTAGTGGTACTTTAATCAATATCCGAAAATCTACTTTTATTTTATATGTATATTACAATTTTTATTTGCTTGATTTTAGGTTTACGTTTTCTTGTAAACTTTTCTCTACGTTTTGTTTACTTGAGTCCATCATTTCTCTATTGGAAAATAGGTTCTATATTATAAATAAGGTTCTAAAAAAAGGTTCTAAATGTCACAGATAGGTTATGTATTTATCTACCAACAGGTACAAATATTTCCCCTGCAGTCAATCCAAGTTATTCGATTATCTCAATTCTATAAAACTTGATTTTTTAGGATTCTATCGTTTTCGAGGAACTTGGAAAGTCTGAGGGTACAATACAGCAGGTACTCGCAGGACAAAGGGCCTACTTTGGCCACTTCCAGTAGCCTGAGGCCGCGGCAACAATTCTGGAACAATGGGCCGACATTGAAAGACAAACTACAGTTTCATTAGTCTTCATAACTGACGAAATTAAGCCCCCTTTTTCTGTCGTGGTCACCCCAAGCCCTAGCTCGCCAACCATGTGTCATGGGTTAATTAAATCTCGCCGCAAACGTTTCACGAAATTTCGAGCTTTTCCAAAATTCGATTTACGATTTCGAGTGTCAAAGTTATTACCACTTTCCCATACAGAATCAAGGTATTAATAACGAGAACTACCCTAGTAGCCGATAGCTTGCCACTAGCGAGATCAATGACAGCAACACTGGCCAAAATCAAGTCGAGTTTCGCCGTCGACATGCAGCGCTATATTAAAAGCCTAATGGCGACCACATTTCGCAGCGTTTCGTTGGTTGCCAAAGTACAACCAACTTTTATTGTTTCAATCAGGACTACCGAACTGGTGGCTTTTTCTCGCAGCCGTAGGAGAACATAGAAGAACATCTTCTTTCGTACCCGCTTCACTTGGACAAATTTCTCTTTGCACGAAACCCAAAATCGGGAGCCGCCAGTTCGATACAACGTACGCTGCGAAAAGTTGACCGCCATTAGGCTTTTAATGTGCGCTGCATGTCGATGGCGAGATTCGTCTCGATTTTGGCCGGGACAACGTGTTGTCCTGCCTTTCTGGGCTATCAGAGTAGGTAGATAGAATGGTTTTAGTAGATTATTCGTGAAAGAATTTATCCTAATTTGCCGTTGGCCCGGATTTCAATTTAGTTTATTTCATAGGGTTTTTGCAAAGATTATTCACATTTTAAATATTTCTACTATTTTAATTGTATCAATTTTCGCTCAAGACTTTTATGTTTTAATCTATACAAATCAGCTCGATTTGTATAATCTTATCACTTATAATGTGACACGTGAAGTTTAAGGTCCAATATTTTTTACATCACAAGAGAAATGCATAAAAATAAATCCAATAGCTCATCAAAATCCAGAATAAGGAAGTTTGACGCAAAGTACGAATGCATTTAGATAGTACTTATTGGTGTGTCGAAGAATATAAGTACATATTATAAAATAGTTTCTGCACAAGCTACACACGGTTACATACAGTTGTAACGTAAGGAAACTCGTTTTATTATTTCCGTAAAACATAAGGAAGATTCAAAAGCAGTTAACAGTCTGTAGCAGCGCTGATTTTTCGACACTTAATTGAACGTTTTCCACGAGTTAATACCGTTGCGATGCAAAAGTATCAATCGTATCGACACAGGACGACGAGGCAAAGGAACAGAAGAAGAAATTGTGCGTGGCCATGAACGTCAGTATGAGTAATTATTATTACCCCAAGCGGAGAGAAACCGCGACACAAAACCGGAAATGGTCTCGAGCAAAGTGGAAAGGCGTAATAACGTGCGTTGTACACACAGAGAGGGAACACGCAATGACATCGTCAAAGAGAGCGCGTTATAAACTCTGCGAAAGGGGTAAAAAAAGCTCACAGCGAAATGGCTAAAAATCTAGAGGAATGTTGCATTTCAGCTGCGTCATCTTGCTGTCATGCTTACGCAAAGAGCACTTTCCGCGTTGAGTTTGCTTCGCACTATGCACCGTGCGACTCCCAAGCTACGGCAATTGAACGTATACAATAGGTTGAATAAGCTGTACTGCACATTGATTGGTTGTCTATAAATTTTAGGTGTTTGTTGTAAAGTGCAGTTTTGGTATACTTTGTGGTTGCGTAATTTATTCCGTTCTGTGTATATGATATTGCAGTTGTACCATCAGAAATTAATCTGGAGTTGTACCATTATAACCTAACCTAACCTAACTTAATCAATGTGCTTTTAGTACGTTATCCATCATTCGTAATGAATCCAGTATCAAAAACGTTGTTAATCTAACCTAACTATTCTGCCTAACCTGCAATTGTGCTACTAGAACCTGACCTAACATAACCACTGTGCCCATAGTATTCCATTTATCCATTATGAACTCAGTATCATAAATTTTGTTCCTCGACCTAACCTAACTTAATCAATGCTTGCTTGTAATCACAAATTATGCTTCTAGCCGCAAAATCTTACAGTGCTGAAAGTATGTATATGTATATTTAGTAGTGTATAGTCCTTTCAATCTAACTCAATCTAATTAATGTGTTTGTAAGCCATCATTCATTACGAATCCAGTACAATAAGTTTACTTTCTTGCAACAAAAATTCCCAGCGCTTAAAGGAACTACATATTTACCACTGTATAATCCTCCATCGCGTCGTTGTACAATTATACAAGGTAATTTACATTCACACAGCGAGTAACGTACGGCCTTAATAAGTATGCTCGAGCCACGTGGAAGAAGTGAGGGACATAAGCATTGACAAGGGAAGTTACTTCCCCTCGTTAGAACACAGGCTGCAAGACAATACCAGAAAGTGTTCTCCATTCGAAAGAAGCAAAGTGGATAAACGTACTGGTGCGATCCGCACACAGAGGGTCGTGTACCGTGCACTTAAACATACACCCTGGAAATCCCCAATGGACGGAATGCAGGAGCAACGCCTGTGTCTTTCTTGGGACCCTGAAAACTTTACGCGCCCCGTGGTGCCTCTTGTTCCTAAAGCCACTAAAGCGTGCAAAAATACGGAACCAAGACACGGGCTGCACCTCTGAACAGAGCCTGCCACTATGTCCGGGATTTACCGTGTCAACCTACTTTCAAGAGCTTTAATAAAGTAGGAACATGCTGCATCTGGCTTCGGCTGTACTTTTTCAGGATTTTCGCAGTCTATGAAAAAGTTCACTCCAGAGTGAAATTCGAGAGTAGTTTCCGTGTGCAACCAGCGGGACTAATTATAAATGTACAAATGCATTAGGATCAAGATGAGGAGGAAATAAGTTTTTCGACTTAAAGTTTAAATGTTTAGACGCGATGCATCCTGTTTTCGAGAGTTTCCTGAAGAATAAATATGAGAAGTTGACACACGTCACAAAGGTGCTTGATGCAAGGTGAATGAATCCATTGAATAATTCTGAATAGAGTTGTGCAATCCGCGCTCGAGGAAGATGCACTCCCCTCGAATCGAATGACGACTTTATGTGTACTATATTGTGCAGAACATGGAGGGTGCAGCCGGTGACCGAAGCGAATGTCAGTGTCCTTGGTGCCAATTATATTCTCATGGGTCCCTCGTAGTTGTCAAGGAGCTTCCATAGCGAAGGAAAATACCACAAAAAAGGTGCTTTCAGTTCTCCAACAAAACGGACCCAAGGCGGGGAGGAGAATGAGCGAGCCAGTTCGAGTGGCACGACGAATCCGCGACGAAGCCATTACTGGGTTCTTTGTCGGGGAAGTAATGTGTTATTGAGGAGCTACCAGGTGTAACTTATGCCTCCGCCGAGGCTCGAGAGTTCATATTGTACCTGGGGCTCCTATGAAGTGCCCCGACAATAATGGCCCACCCTTTGTGCACGATGCTCTATTGATGTCGAGAGGAATTCCGTAACGTCTGCGACCTGGAAGCAATATCTCTCCCTCACCCCTCAGTCATCCACCTTTTTCCCACCTACACACCGTCTCTTTCCATTTTAGCCAGCGTGTATCTGGCTTTCCTCTTAACCTGAAATAACTACATTTCGACCGCGGTTCACAACGAGGCTAGAAACGAGTATCGTATATGGACCGCTATTGTCAAGCTGCAAGTCCTCCGCGTTCACCTGGAGTCCTCGGCGCACTCGACTCAGCAGAGGCACCCATTCGAGCGAGCCTCGTGTAGGGTCGAATTTGGACTTTATTTTCTAAGGGCTCGTTAAAGGACTTCGATTTTGTCTGCGGACACGCAGCAGCGACATCAATCTCCCATTTACCATTGTCAATCTTGCCAAGGGTGTCCAGGTTTTGTCGTTTCAATAGGTAAGGCGGGGGGGGGGGGGGGGGGGTGGATCTTCGACGAGCCATCTTCAAATAATAACTCTTGACGATGCCATTCAAAATATCTTTTCTGGCGAAACATCGGATGACGTCGTCGAGATTTCCTCGAGTACTGCATCGGTGAAAGTTAAGAGCTTCTTCTGTTACTCGCGGTTGCGTGGCTCGTGTTTGATATCCTTGATTAGAAAATACACACAGGCTTTTCTATACTTGTCATTTGAGATGTAGTGTTAACAACAGTAGTGAAGAAATTGATTTGCTGCCTGTCAAGATCTATGAGGCTATTTTTGTAAATAGCAATTGTTATAAAATCAATTCAGCTAAGAACGAACTCTCAAATCCATTAGTTGCAAAACAGGTATACCTAATTCGTAATCAATCAATATGTAACCTTAAATCTCCTTTTATCCTCATAAATTGATTTTTTCATCTCATTTTACTTCTCCCTAACCATTTAGAAGTCTTTACTTTATTCATTAATTCACTACTAAATCCCAATATTACTACAGATCTACTAACTTTACTATCCAATTCCTCTGCACACTGCAAAACTATGACTCTTTCATTACCCTCGAGGTGGTGTCCGTAGAACGAAACAGGTGCAAGCTCTCGTATAACTCCCAGCCTTAACGACAACGTAAACATGCTCCATTTTTTTCCAAGATGGCCCCTTTTCGGGTGGATCCTTAAGTTACGTCCATTACATTTACATCCAAGGCTGGTTCATTGCTTCTGGTAAGGTCGTGGTGGTTCAAGTGCCGGGGCAATTAACGTATTCTATTTTTCTCGGCCAACCTTTTAATCTCCACGGCACAGCGGTTTATCTAAATTGTGCTAGTGTGCAGTTGCTAGTGTGGGAACGGTGTGCGAGACGTGTCGTGGAGAGGAAGTAGAGCGAATGCACCGCGATAAATGCGTCTGGCTTGAGCACGACTTTACAGGGCGGAGCTAAAAAAAGGATTCGAGACGATTTACGTGGAAAGTGGTGATAAGTACTGCAACATTACCCTTTGCTGTACTTATATCTTTTTCCACCATTTCCCAATACATGTTGGGGATGGTATAGTTCCTAAATAATATTGTCTGGCGAGATTTTTAAAGAGTAGCACGTTACTATCCATTTTTTTAATAACATAAATTGCTTGGCATGTTGGAATACATGTCTTTTTTTCAATAATACTATTGAACCTCTCATATTTTCTTGTATAATATGAAATTAAAAGATCACCAAACCTAACCTAACCTACAATTTAAGTGCCCGTTAGCATAAGACAATCACTTCCTGTCTTATTTTCGAATTCCAGGGATAAGTCTGCGATTTCGTAGCACTTATATGAGAGTAACTATATAAAAAGGACGCGGGGGAGTGGTGCAATATCGGCATTATGCAGGCACTCTTGCTGGTAAGGAGTCAAGAGGCAGCAAGCACGAGGTATCCGATGCTACATACAAGCGGCTATAAGTAAGGTCCTAAGGAATGTGCCCGTCCGATCCCACGGCTTATCCCCTCTCCTCTCTTTCTCTTTTCTCACTCACTTTCTCTTTCTCTCTTCCGTCTGTTCTGTACACGGCAATATAACTAAGGCTAGGCTGTTCGATGGCTGCCGCATGCATTTGAACGATCATTGACTCGCCTAGATCGGCAAATTCAAATTCAATAAATTCGATAACGATGGTTTTTAATTGATTGCACGCCACGATCGATAATCTTACACACATCGCATTATGCAATACTTAGATTTACTTCGAAATATGGCTATAGGGAGATTAAATTGATTGACCCTCATTAGTTAAAACGTTCGTTGAAAATAAATCGATAATTACAGCGGCATTTACAGCTGTTAGAAATGATCAGGTGCGCCCTTTTAAAGTAAGTTTAATGCGTTCCTTTTAGCGTATTTCAAGCAGGGATACAAGTTTCTCGGTACAGTTCTTTTCTCGGTAACGAATACCGACACTTCGCTTCAGTTATTTATTCGCTCGACTTCCTTGAAATTTCGAAATTCCACGTTTTTTTCATGGGACTTTCTTGCCTCCTATCGTATGTCTTCTGGGCGGTCCACGGTTCCTTACATTTTCTTACAACCGTTTTCCTGCAGCCACGTTTGGCTTAACCAGTTCGTTTAGGACTTACTAGGATAGTGGATCTATTTAACACGTCAACCGGTTCAGCAGGTACAAAGAAGCTTTGGAGTGACAGGTTGTTACGATACGGAGTTATGTTTCTCTTCATCCCGCGAAAATCTTTGTTCACGACTTGGATTTTTGATCAAGAACAAGATAATTGCACAGTGTCCATTATTTCAATGAGATTAACAGCTGTTAACAAGCTGTTTAACGGCTTAAGCAATTAGTGCCATGCGTCTTGGGTATTAACTTGATGGCAAAAAATACTTTTTATGCAACAAATTTCCTTATTGTTGTTTTCAAAAAATTAAAATCCTAGGTTCTCCTTCTTTTACGAGCAGCACCTAATTGTATTAAGATCTAAACTAGATTTCATATGCAAATTACACTTTTAATGCCTTTTTCACCCTATTTATATCATTCGCCTTTTGATAAACTAAAACCATAATTTTAACAATTAATGCTTTTTTCAAGGTCGATTTAAAATTCTCGCTAAACAGCGGCTACCCCTTATTTGCTCCTCTTTCGTGAAACAATGGGGACCCAATTCCCTGCGATTCCTACCTGCCAGATGCACCGGCATGTTTGGGGTCATGTTGCGGTACTGCAACCTAATCGCTACTGGTTCAGTACGGTAAGATGCTCTCGGTGATTTGCATCTCCGCACCAGCCGAACGGACTCGGCAACCAAAAAGAAAGGAAGATGCAAGATAGTAGAGAAGCCGGCGGTACTCTGTGATCATTTAAATGACGTAACTGTCGGGCTCGTGTGAAAGTTGACTTGCGCAGGACCTGCTCTTTCCGCTCGTTTCACGGAATAGTTCGAACCGATGATATCGAGTGTCCGACGTGGGATAGTGTGTCACCAGGATGGTGTCATTCCATTCACCTTAATGTCAAGTTGAGAAGAAATGGGAGTAAAAAGAGTTCGAGTCTGGTCTCTTTTCTTTTATCAAGATGGGGCTAAAGAAATCCAATCAGACGACTGCTTAGGCATTTTGTAATACGATAGTATCGCGCTGTTCATTTTCAAATTGGATATCTCGAAAAATAAAAGGGACTTACTTTGAGTTTTTGAGTGTGGCCGCACCGGCAACAGCAGTACGACATATAGTCGGGAAGCGCTGGCATGAACTTGAGTTGGTCCTGTTGTTGCGAGTACTCGTCCACGAGCTTGCGATACTGTACCCTGAAGATGGGCCTCGTCGTGCTCTGCGAGCTTTTGCCAAGGCGTCCCATAATCGCAGAGAATGCGGCCAGGGTTTTGCGCCTGCGTGTGAACCTCCTCATGCCACGGCGACCGTTGCACCTCTTCGTCTTCCAACTTGACCCGAGGGGCACGGCTCGTGGCTTTCGCCAAACTTTACTAATCTTTCCGATCGATAAAAGACACTGGTTCACTCGACAAATCTTCCTCAATCACAATTCCAGTTGGACCTATCTGGCAACACATGGATCACACGCGGACTTCTTCTCGCCTTCCAACTGATGGTCCATACTTGATCAATGAAGGAAGGATGAAGTAAAGTCATTTACATTGCCGAGTTTTCTTCGAGTATACTCGCTGTTTCAACCTGCACCCCACTTGTTCACGGCACTACGATGCGCACTTTCTAATCCGTGTAGTACCGGCATGCCGGTACCGCAGCGGTGCACTTAACACCACCCAGTTAGGGGGAGAGCCTTCATTCACTTATCTCTGCCGGCAGGCATATACACGTTTTGGGGAATTCACTTGAAGCCCTATGATAAAACGCGTCGTAATGGCACTGGCGCCTGCTCGAATCCCGGAATTCCTCCGGGCACTTTAGAAAACGATGATCCTTTGATCACTTTAACCGGGGGAAAACCATTTCGGGAAGCTGAATCATGCACGAATAAAAATACCGCCAACGGAGGCACGAGGTGGGCACGTTCCGGTGATCGACAACGGTGTTCCTCGTGTGGACGCTCGTTTCGGGATAGTTAGAATAATAAGCTGATACCTATGCTGCTTTCCTATTTTGAAAACGTTACACAAACAACAGCTCTCTCACGCTTCCAGACGCAGGACGAAACACGTCCCTGTAGATCGCTACTGGTCTGGCTTTAAATATTTCAATTGCCTCGTGCCTTTCAGGCACGATCTTTGGGAATTATCCTGGCACCAACTTGTACATACAACTGTGAGGTATACCACTTGGTTGGCAAGCGATCATCCGTCTCTGTGATCCAGCGGACCGGTCCGATCGCTTCACGCGTGGGACACGCACGGATGATCCAGGGCTCGGGCTACGCGGCGTACGTAGTCTTCACCGAGTGTCGTTCTGCATGCCGATCCGCGGAAACCGGTTAACGAGCTCGGAGCTGCCTTTCGCTTCGTCCTCGTCGACTGTCAACCAAACCACTAGCGCGTCAAGTCCTCTTTTCTTGTTCTGCCCTTTTCCTCTTTTTCGTTTCACCTTCGCGACTCGCTCGTTGAAGTCGGGAACGGATTGCTCCGATCCGAATTCCGGACCGGGATAATACCGGCAATAACAGGTACCTGTTGCGTAAAGCAAGACTCACGATCACTTGTTCCCCTATCTACGGATCAACGATCGGGATTGCAAGCACACGTAAGCTCGAGTAGTCGTTCAGTTTTACACGTCTCTTCTTCTGCTGAGCGAGCACTGCCGGATACGGCCCCGTTATCCCGTGGCGATACGAAGCTAGTTAGATTTATGAGCAGAAAGACGATCTTAACGTGACGACATTCCGCTCTCCGCTGCAACCTTCGGAAGCAAGGTACTGTAGCACGTTCGTTTCACGGTGGCACCAACAACTTAAGTAACGATCACGAGGAGATCAGTGAAGTCTCAGGAAGGACACTTTGAGTCTGGCTAATCCAAATTTCCACGACGCCGTGGTAGAAAGCTTCGAGTGCCTTCCCTCTACTGTCAACTGGATAGGTCTTCCAGAAAAGATGTCGGTGGTTTTTCGTCCCCCACCCCTGCGGGTGTCTCGGTTTCGGTCCTACCTGACAGTGGTCAGTCCAGGTGGTGCTCCTCTCGAGCGAGCCGCCTAGGAGAACATGTTAGCCGGCCCAGCGATAGCTATACCTCCCGATACGCGTAGAGAGAGACTGAAGCCGAAAGAGGAACACGAAGTAGCAGCGGCCCACACTCCATCCCCACCAGGCAGCGAAACCGAGGCGAGTGGAGACCGACCGACCGATCTCTTCTCTCCGACCGCTTTCTTGCTCCAACCGCGGCATTGAACACGTTCAACGGCAGCTGGCGAATACCAGATATCTCGCTCCTTGTCCCACCTACCGTTCAGGCCCGTTGTCCTGCTCCAGCAGCCGGGAGACAACTCGAGGAGCGCGAGTCCGCAACGCGCCGATCGCATGAGTTTGCGATTCGCGTTCTTTGACCTCGTGCCGGCAGGATCGCGGGCTCGTGTCCGGACCACGGACGTTACTCTTGATGCCTTCCACTTCGTGCACGACATCCGCGACGTCATCGAAAAGGATCGATCGACGCGCAGCCCGCGAACACGGGTATAAAGACCCGCTCGCGGTCGACCGCATTTTTCTTCTCCTCTCTTGCGATATTTGGTCCGAAGAGGGGGCGGTGTGCGATCGCACCGTTCCTCTCGGCCAAGCTCCAGTTGTCACTAGAAAACTCTTCCTCCGGTTACAGGATATCGAAACGATCGCTTCGGTAATTGTCGCGAACCTTGGAGCCAGGTTTGGTACCGTTAGATCTGTAGATTCCGCGCTACGAGAGTAGCCGATCTTCCGCGCAGTAGTGTCGGTGTTGACATTTTGAATGCAGTTATGAGAAGAGAAATTTGATACTTTGGCTACTTAATACATTATAGATGCGGTAGGTTCTTGATGCGAACACTTTTCAACGAACACTTTAAACGTCAGGTTGGTGAACATACTGTACGCGAAGGCAATTTTACGTAACAAACTCTTTTGAAAGCTATGTGTATTTTGTATGTGGAGGAAATGCATAGTGTGTACACAGTGTGTTTGAATGGTGAAGAGATAATTATGTATTATGCGTTGCACAGAAGATGTCCTACGTTCGCGCCGTTCTCGAACCCATCACTCTCATGTGACACCCCTACAGCTAGAGTATTTGCACTTGCACCTAATATGAAACATCTGATTTCATAAGGCTGTTAAAAATAAAGTAATACTATTTTTTAAATAAGGTCAACATTACAAAAACAGGTAAAAAATATAAAGTAAAAAGTTTTCATTTATGGTTCCATTTCCGAGAAAATCGATTTAAAACATTTCCATGGTCCGCGTGCATATGGCCATTGAAGCAGAAAATCGTTCTGTCGTTTAATGGAGTAAAGCGCCACAATACAGTAGAAAAGACAGAAGAATCATATTTCAAACACGACGATAAGTATTTTGAACAATTTCTGAAATAATGAAGTTTATCATACACAAAATTTTCTCTTCAGGTTTGCATAACATGTATAACACAGAAATAACAATTGTCCAAAGTTATTACAGGTTGAATGGTGTTATCTTAAATGACATTTTTTAAAATGTGTATTGTGTTAACTTTTTCCTGGTTGTACACGTTGGACACCTGAATGACGCACCTGCTGCATCACATTCTTCGCAATCCTAGTAAAAGCAGTGAATACATTGGGTCCACATTTCACTATTATCGTTTTTACAATAATGTACTTCTAATGGTAAAAACATAATATAAAATATATTGTTATACCAAGAAGAAAATAAATTTAACGGTAACTTCTGTTGAACACTCAAAAACAAACATGCTGAAGGAAGAATTATGCAGAAGTACTTTTTAACTTGTTTTCTCTAAAAGAAATTCACTATTTAATTTGCCTGCCAAAAACTTTTGTATGTAGTTTATAACAAAATATTTTTCACAATCGTCGGTTGATTCTGTCCCTTATTTGATGAAATATTTCAGTGTTTCATATAAGGTCCAGTTACCCTACGTAGGAGTATTGGGGGTCTCTGAAGGGGTGGATTCGCGTTCGTTCCAGCGGTCTTCTTTTCTGCAACGCATAATAGTGACTCCCGTGGATAAAGATGTTGGAAATCTTAGTGAAAGTTTATAGTTGGGTCCGATGAAGTTCGTTGACTGATTTATATTGCGGTGTATATTTAAAATGGCGTGCATTGTGATTTTGGAAATTGGCACTTTCTCCCTTTCTAAAAGATATTTTTTGGTATAATGTCAGTGGATATTGACATGCTTGTGTCGGGTGACCCCTATGTACGCGTTATGGTTAGTCTGTATCGTGTGGCGGGTGACGTATACGTCTGCGTCATGCCTTGTCTTTCTATGAAAAACGATTTATTTTCGACAAGGATCATATAAACCACTACAAGTAGCGTAACTGGATGCATTTTATGAAAAAACATTTTATTAAAATAATATTAATACGCTACATAGAACTGTTTCCGACTTTCACGTCCGACACGTACGTATCAAAGAGGCAGGATAGTTAAGGCTTCGAAATGTAAAAAAGCGCAAAAGTCAATACTTCGACAATCACACCCAATATTCCTTTTTTTCAAAAGTGAACAAGTTGTGAACTTGTAAATGTTCTCAGAGGGAAAGGAATAAATTTTACGGTTTCCTCGGTCAAGCTCTCGACCATTTTTCCAGTCTACACGTAGAATCGAGTTAGGAACACGAGGATGCTCTCAAATTCAATTACAGCAGTTACGGAGGAGAACGGGAGGGGGGGGGGTGGACTGACGCCGGGCGGTAAAGGTGACCCACCGGTAGCCGGGCCTCGCTAAATGATCTTGAGTTAATCGTCAACCCTGGCTAATTTAATGTACAAGAGATTCCACTCGGTGATCTTGCTCGGCGTGAACTTCACGAAACCTTAAGTCGCGCTCGCAGCGCTCGAATAAATCACCCAGCGCCAACTCTTGGCCCATCAGTAGGGGGAAGGGGTGGTGCGTAAACGATATACCACGCGATTGCTTATGCAGATCACGCGATACGATTCAACGGAGCTTCCGATGGGAAATCGGCCACGACTTTCTGTCCTCTCGCCAGAGTTTATTGCGGTAAAAAAATGATCGGCTCCCGTCATCTCTGTGAAGATTATAATTATTAGTTTAGGCAGGGTGCATCGATGAATCAGGTGTTGTAAAGCTTTGCAAGATTTGTGCAAAGTAACTAGGCATATGAAGTAGTTTACGTGGTTCTATGTAAGCGCTTGGAATTTGTAGAATTAGAGAAATGAAATAATTATTATTATTAGGAATTTTTTAAACAGTAATCAGAAGTTACTATTACAGCAAATTTTGATACATTTGTCCCAGTTTTGAAGGCACAGTGATTATTTTCTAATTTCTAGTTATTTTCTAATTTACTTTAAATAAAAAGGTATGCATATAATGTGGAAAGCATATCATTTGATCATCAAAATAAGTACACTCGCGCTCAATTGTTTTCTGCAACTCAACCGCATTTCAAAACACCTTTTCACCCTTTCAAAACAAATAGCATTTTTGTCAAAATTATAGTCTTAAGAAGAAAATACATTCTGGTATCGCTATTTATAGCCGCGGGAAACGTCATCATTTTCCTGATCACCTAATATAATAAAATAAAATCACCAAATAATAATCATATTTTATTGTTCTGTCTGCAACAGACTAATGTTCATTGCACTTTCGATAAGTCTTTTAACTCGTGTCAAGGGTTAAGTTAGCAATCATGGATGAGGATGTTACTTTTTGTCGCGCTCTTCGCCGGCGCGTTCGTCTTCTTCGTCGTGGTCGATGAAGCAGAGGCCCAGGCGGGGGTAATAAAAAGCTACAAAAAGGGTCGAGGCTGCATACCTCGCATAGTCGCACGCCTCCACGCGACTCGCGTCCTGCAAGCACTCGCGATGCTCTGCTCTTGTTCTTCCTAACGGTCTTAACATTCAGGATCCCTTATCAACCTGTACTTTTCAGAGGGCGTGCCGGTCCCTCCTAAGTATTGGGCAATATTTAAATAAATTATTTAAATAAAAAGTTAAATAATGAGTTATTTGGATATTAATTTAATAAGGATATTAATGAAATAAAAGGCAAAAATAGTTATTTATTATTTGAGCAAGTCTAAATAAATTATTTAAAATAATAAGGTTGATTGTTATTTACAAATACAGTTTTAGTTATTATTTGTCAATTATTATTTATTATTCGTAGGTACTGAATTAATATTGCGCAGCCGGTAACAAAATGTGTATTTATAAAATGTAACACGCCTATACCATCGTCGGCTTCAGTCGAGCGAATACTTTCTTTGGACAGTATGTTTGAAAAAAGAGCAGTTTTAAAGATAAACATGAACAACGAACTATCTATTGGAATAGAAAATTACTACAAAAAGTACAACAGCTGTCATTATGTAAATATTATACATACAGGTAATAACGATATGAATTTCGCCACGTTTTCATTGTATCTACAAAATACAAGAAATAAAAGAAGACAAGAAAGTTATTTATTTGTTTTCCACCTAAATCCGAATAAGAAACAATCTTTTATTTGAATACAAGAACTAATAAACAGATCTCTTTTGGCATTATTTAAATGACTTTTATTTAAATAAAAAGTCTAGTTATTATTTGAAATTACAATCACATGTTTGTTTATTATTTATTATTTCAATAAAAATTTGCCCAACTCTGCTCCTAAGGTGTCTAAAAATATGTAGAGGAATAATTTAAGGATTTGGAAATACTATAATGAAATATGTGGATGTCAGATGTAAGAAAAACGTAAGCGTCTTTGAATTCTTCATTTTGTGTTCTGCCATTTGGCAGGAAAGGATGTGTCAAGCATAGTTTAAATGAATTCAAAGCCTCCACTTAGAGACCTGTCTTTTAACCGACCTAATTTATCAATGCACAAGCTTCATTATGCCTCCTGAATAAAGTGTTTTTGGTTAAGGGATAAAGCAATTATTCACTGCTTCCTGTAGATACTGTTTAGTGGAAAAATGACATTTGTGTTACCATTTTTCAACTTGACAATCCATTCATAAGCACTGCTTCGCTTTCACAGTGAGCTATAAATCATCGGTTAATTTCGGTCCCCGGTGCATTTTTAGACTAGAGAAAGCGAAAAGTAGGTCGCCCCACTTTCATATTACAAACTGCTAATTCAGGGACAATTTCCATGCTACTGTCACAAATGACAGGAATGAGCTAATAAGTTGTAATTTCCGGTGCAAAACAAAAAGATCGAAACTAACCTGACCTAGTGATCATTATTTACGCTATTTCTGAAATAGTACGTTCGAATCTCGAAAATAGTCCACATACAAAAGCATTTTCAGTACAAAAGTACGCATTACCTAGTTCTATCTACTACCTTTACACTCGGCTTTGAGGGGTATAGTAAATCTAGCAGAGAAAGAATAGAATATGGCATGCCCTCTCGTTTTATGGACGAAGCATGCTCCTATTCACAAATTCCGTGCCACAAACACTTTTATTTCTTGACAATTTTTAATATTAGAGAAATCGGTAGTCAATGTTCATTAAACGTAACGAAACTGCGTTTTGATTCGGAATAAGCAACTCGCTCGGGGCCGACCAATTTTTTATTACGGATCAGATGTGCTATTAACGGTGATCGAGCGAGAGTCCCAAGGTAGCGGCACACCATCAGACCGGGGTTCCCAAAGTGCAGCCCGCGATGCCGCGATCTTCAATTTCTCGAGATAATTTACATTTTCACAAAAAAATAAATTTTATCGTATTATAATTAAACATTGTTCAGTTAAAAAATACTACATTTTATGCATAACACATATCTTGTTATTATATAAATTTTATATACAGTATTGTCCGGATATATTTATTTTCTTTCCTTTTTATTTGAAATTATTTAGTTATTTTTGTTTAATTATTTTTGAAATATGTTAATAAACAGTTTGCAATAAAAAATAATTATTATCATAAGTAAAGAACGATTACGTTATAAAATCAGTACGTTTCCCTATAACCTAACCTAACCTGACTTTTTATCGGTTTGAACGTATATTTCCATAACACCTTTTTTGCAAAAAATATTTTGGAATTTACAGCTTGACCCGCCTAAGTAAAACTTTGGGAACCCATGCCATAAAGCAGGGGACTTCAAACAAAGAAGTGGGGATAACGAACAGCTTATTTCGAGCCAGAAGCCAGTTGCTTATTACGGATCTCAGAGCTGCGATTTCAGGCGGAATAAAATGAAATCCAGCTGCTATAGTCATTATTCATGACAAAGCAATCATAGAGAGCTTCAAGCACTCATAAGAATTGTTCATCGTCCATCAAACCTTCTGTCTCGACAAATGCGTTCGCATTCTGACTGAATCGCGCGTGCAGGCCATGTCTCACTGGGAAATCTCGTCATAATTTCGTGATCGTCACGAATGGAGAGCCAACGCTGGATGGCTCGTGGCCATTTTATCCATTTCTCGGTAGACAGCGATGTTGACTACGGGGTAAAGTAGCAAGAAGCGAAATGAGAGTACGACAAAAGAGGGGAGAGTGTACGCGCAGCCACCGACTAGGTACCACTATTATCTGTACGAGAATGCCAAGGTCAACCTCATTCCGAGGCAACAGTGGCCAGTATCGGAGTACCTATGTACTCGTTGGCTGATATCGTTCCACTGTGAAGCCACCTGTACTAACATCTCTTGTTCCTTTTTGTGCCATAACAATTATTACTTTTCTCCAATAAACACTTGGATCAAAGCTGCCTGTCATTTGCTATTAAAATGTTGGCGAACGGGTATTCGGTAGCTGTTTCAAAGTAGTAACAGTTTTACAGGTTTTTTTCTTCGATAGGAGTTTGGGTGATTGGAATTTGTTGATGGATCATCATTCGAATAGATGATGAAGAGATACATTAATTAGTCGAGCTTTACGGACTTCGACATTCCAAAGTTTATGTGCATCTTTTATAGCTTGCCCGTTGTGTGGCAGATAAACGATTATGCTTCTCGAATTCCTTGGAATTTGTGGATGAAATAGCAATAAAAATTTCACATTGACAGGTCGTCCAACATTGGTTATTTTTTAGTATTGCCTTCTTATTCCTATATAGTTATGGTCAGGGACCATAACTGTGATAACCAAAATGATGAAAATCATGGGTTAACAATTATTTTTTCGACTAACATGTTTTTGATTATTAATAATAATTCTGAGTGACCGAAAGATATTTTTCATTCCATCAATTTACTATTTACGTTAAGGATGATGCTTTTAATTTCAATAACCTTAACTGAAATAATGAACAAGTTTCAGCTACTGATTTTTTAAATTACATTCTTTGGAATAACTGTTGTTTTCAGTTCCTGGCACAGAGCGTGTTTTTCATTTTAATTCTTCTACCATTATTTTGTTTAATTGACGCTGATTTTCACTAAGTTGGAATTTGAGAAAAAAGAGTTGAATATTGTTCTTCAACAAATAAATAGTGTATTCATAAAGTATTATAAAAGTAATTTAATATTTGTCTTCTTTTTTAAGTATTACGGGCATTTTGCTTTTAAACTTTTACTAATTGCTTTTAACTAATTTTTTGTTAAAGGCAATATGTAATCTCGCAGTGAATTCCACGTTGCTTGACGTTACGGTATCTTTCCAAATCGTGTTTATGAAAGTAGCTGTCAGAAAACATGCCTCTGCTTCGGTAACGCATTAGGTACTGTATCTAGTCTAATTAAAGTGTTCAGTTTTCTTTGAGGGTTACGCGTTGTGTTATTCTTATCGTGCTGTAACTGGTTAATTTATGAACTCTGGAATGTGTGTGCGGAGCTCCTTAGGTGGCTATTTCCCCTAACGATAACGCTCTAGCATGTTATATTTTAGCTTCTGAAACTCTGCTTGTTTTATCCTTTGGCATGCAACGCTGTTCTTGTGATCAAGTCCGCCAATTTTTTATCGCTAACGAGGTAGAATAAATACATAAATTAATTCATTATTTATTTCTGTGATAATCGGATACTCGTTAGTGTGTTAAACGCCAGACGGTGCATCATTATTTTATAAAATATTGAACAAAGTAAAATTAAGTTAAATGAGAATCTATTAAATATATTGTTTTATTTTTAATTAATCAACAATAGGTACCGCATTTGTCAACAATTTTTAATATCTTCATAGTCTTGTATTGCAGGGAATGTTATGTAAAGGATATGATATAGAAACATCCCACATTTATTTCGAAACAACGCAGTTGACTTAAGATTAGTTGATGTCACAATAAATTAATTTTTTCCTGGTGTTCGAGTGATTATATTAATCGACTTCACAAATAATGCAAAAGTAAGTAATTTCATAATGGTGGATAAACAATTCTTGATAATGTAATCGTTTACTAAATTACTTAAATAGCTCTGCTAAATAAAATTGTGAAAAACATTTAGGATAGAAAACAATATTCCAGCATTTTTAAAAGTATATTTCGAACTGTCAGCTTCAAGTATAACTTTCCTTTTCACGAAGGCGCATATTATACTTACGGAACCGGATTCTCTTCTTATTCTTATCTCGCAGTAAAATCAAAAGCGTATCTCACTCTTGTAATTAAATATGCATACATATGCATTTATATTCTAAATAAGAAAAATACTGTAGAACACAATAGTTGGGTACTAATAATTAATTTTACACGTAATATTATTCATACAATTGAGTATCATATAAGTATCAAGATTAATCATTTTCAAAATTTGCTTTTAATAGATAATTACACAGTTCTAAAAACTCTTTTAAAATGTCAAGTGGAACTACACATACCGGCTGTTCGACTATTGCATATCAATATTTTAAGGCGTGATTGCTGAGGTGATTTTGAACAACTTTTTCTTTGCCAAAATGTTGGTTAAGGTTTTGTTTATGCATTATTAACGAAAAATACTGACCAATTTTAGCGCGCGTAGAAGGGCGCGCGCTCAGCCCCGAGAGTGTACAAGCCGCGGTTGAGCGTACCACGATCTTCTCTAGGCTGAACCTTCTCTACGTGTTCTCTGATTGGTCAGTGTTTTTCGTTAATAACTAAACACGAAGCATCAACTAGCATTTTCGTACAGGAAAACATTGTTCAAAATCACCTCAGCAATTGTCCCTTAAAATATTGACATGCAATGGCAGAACACCCTGTACGTGTGTGAGATTTGCATGTGTTTTCATGTAATGAAGATTATAATCCAATGAATAAAATACCGAGAAGATAAACCTGCTCAATATTTTTCAGCTTATATCTTCTGAATATTTATTCTACATTTTCATTATACATATGTATGCAATACTTGGATCTAGTATTTTTCTCATATTAAAAAATATATTCTTAATATTAAACAAAATATTTACCCAATATTTTTGTGCTACCAGTGTGGTTTCGTATCGGTGTTCACTATACTATCAAGCACCAAGCTGTATTTTATCACGTTCCAGATAGGCTTACAACTACCACTGAACGGTGTACGTACTTTCTTTGGACGTGCAACTTATCGCTGCAAGGTGCGGATTTTTCCCCTACCCGATAGAATCATGATTCCAGTGCACGAACGTAACACGCGCTCACGATAAAGAAAATTCAGATGCGGGTGCATATACATGTTGATGTACATGAAAGTATAGATTGCAAACTTTGATCGTATGGCAATGGTGGAAGCACTGTCGTTGTTGTAACAAGAGTTAAATTTTTACTAACTCCAGCTCTCCATTACTAATACAATCGTCTATTGAATCGACAGAAATTCAATAGTACTGTTTGATATGTTAAGATTTTCTTGCTCTTTTTCGTTATTGCACTTTGTTTGTAGTAAAAAAATGCCGTTGTAATAATTTTCTATTTAAAGGTGGTACATATTTGGGGTGAATACATTATATTTCTTTTTATGTTCACTCGTACTATTTACTTGCATTATTCATTTGAAGTTGAAATTTGTGTGCAAAAATGCAAAAAGAAATTTTTAATTATATCTACTGTAAGATTAAAATTACTCAAAATACGTGACTGGGGTGTTTAATCCTGTGAAATAATTGCTTCACTTTTTTTACCCCGACAATGTAAAATGTAAATACTTTGTTTATTTGTTTACCGTACATTTAATGAAGTCCCTAAATACATATTTATACATAGAATAAACGCAATTATATTCTGCAAAGCGTAAATGTTACTCCCATGTGAACAAATATTTGTGTGTTACAGCATAAAATATTGTGCAATTTTGTACTAAAATTACGTTTTCATGGCCCATAAAAATTTTTATGCAAGAACTCTAACCATCACACAAGCGCAAACAACTTTAGATTTTAGACACTTCCTTCAATGCAATCGCAGCAATTGCATTCAACATGCATCCGCATTATGATGAATAAGAAAAGGTGCCAGAAGCTGCCAAGATTGAATAACGGCGAATTGATATTTCTCTGTGCATTATGTAATTCATCGTAACTGAATTCCTATATGAACACGTTCTTTTTTCATTTCAACCGGGCCACGTATATACATATACGTTCTGTATGCTTTTATTGAATTTGAGCAGCGGATATACACATGTATACGTTCTGTACATTTTTATTGAAACCGGGCGATGTACATATACGTTCTGGATATTTTTATTGAAAGTGGTAGCCGTATTTATACGTTCTGCACATTTTTTTAAATATAAACGACGTACATATACGTTCTGTATTTTTTCATCGAAATTGGGCGACGTATACATATATGTATGTACACGTTCTGTATATTTTTACTGAATCTAGGCGACATACATATACATGTATGTATACATATATACGTTCTGTATATTTTCATTGCAACTGGGCGACGTATATATACGTTCTGTATATTTTTATTGAATATAAGCAACATAAGATATTCTCGGATTCATAGACTTAACAAATATTTCATTTTACCTCTACAATGAGTGTGCGGAGTGTCTAATTATATTCCTATTGCAAGTTTGCAAGTATTATTCCTTGCACTTTTGCGGCGTCCAAATAACACAGCCGCGCATTTCCACTGATTTCTACCTACGGGCAAATATTGTTTCTACCACGTGCGCAGCGTATTGTTGCGTTATACCTTGGAAAGGAAACGACTGTAGGCAGCCAGAGGAACGGAACAGGTGGTTCTTTATTCAACTTTCGCACGCGACTAGGCTGCCGCGGATAAAAGTTTCTATGAAAAGGAACTGCTATTTCTAGGGGTGCGCGAAGCTGGCATTTCGCATCGCGACTACTGCCAAGCAATCGTTATGAAAGCTTGGCGAAGATTACACCGTTATCAACACGCGAGCGTCTTTGACATCGAGCTGAACCACAAAAACCGCAGCCCTGCCTCTTATCCTGGAACACGGAAGACTCTATACGCGGAAGAAAGTTTTGCCGATTTTTATTTTCAGCGGCGAGGTCAGACTCTTCGCGGGTACAAAAGACCATTAACCGCAAGGATCTAGCAATCTAGCAGAATAAATAAATGTGGCTTGTGGTAAAGTAGTTATGTACATACATAATTGGAAAAGGGGTCTTAAGTAATTGCGTTCTAAATAACAAAAAAGTAAAGCAAGAAAGTGCAGAGTCACGGGAAAACAGTGTTGGACATAATTTCGTTTACATTATAGAAAATGGATAAGGACAATAAGTAAATGTTCCATCAAATAAGAATCTATACCTATATCATATTTATTTGCATTACACTATGATAGATGGATAAATATGTTCAATGCAATTTATTGTACCATTCTTTTAATACTAGCTTTTAGAATTAACTGTTTTCAAATTATATTTTTTAAGTGGGAACGAAAACTATCTCGTATAATTATCCGAACAATTTTCCAATCGTTAGGTGGATAAATTATACTAATAAATAATAATGATTATTTAATATAGTTATTCGGGTGCATGCAGGAAACATTTTATTAGAAATAATGAATAATTATTGCCAGGGTAAAGTATTCGACTAAGAAGAATGCACATCGAGTAATTATTTACTCAAGCAATTCATATATTGTCCAACTGTAAAGAAAAACTTGTTAGAAGCTTTACCTTTTATTTTCCTACCATTTCTCAAATTTTCTATGAAATGCTTTTCGAAAAGACGCCCATTAATTCAGAACATTTACTATTCACAGACGTCAATGCGTTTTGAATGAAATTTCTTTCGGATCGATGTTCTAGACCCATTGGATGTTTCTCTGTTTTCAATCTATTTAGTTGTTGATTCTTTTACACAGATAAAACGCAGTCCTACATTCACATTGCTTTTCATTTATCTGAATTTCCACCCATTCAAACCAGTTCCTTTTAATCCCTCGCGCTTTGCTAATGAATATTCCTGTGGAGTTTCATTGTTAGCTATTTCTTGCAACGAAAAATCGTACCGCCGGGTCATTAGCGCTAGTGTAATAACAGTACAAGATAATTTCGATTCGTATCAGGGAAGTAATGCAGAAAAACTTAATGTAATGTAAAACTGATCCTATAGATACCGTTGAAAAGTTACGTTGGGATGAAGGAAAACGGAAATATTGCAATGTGAATTCTTTTATTGTGGCACACGTCTTTATGGCACAGGTTTACCGAGGACAGAAGAAAGGGGGGACGTCGCACAAGCGACTAGCACGCTGCCATGTGGCAATTAGGTGTACTTGGTCTGACACAAAAGAAACGAGACTAGCACTATGTATATGTATGTATAATAAAAGTTCGGTATGTGCATGAAACGGTTTGCACGAAATCTGCAAGAAAATTATCCTCACCATTTTCTCTTCTTTGCCCGTCGGACCCCTGACGCTTATCTAATACTCGATTCCCCTTGCCGAACGCACGTTGGATGCAGCGAGTGAAAGAAAAAGATGAGAGAATACTAACAAAAGTGAGAGAATACTAATGCAACGATAAAATTTTTTTTTATTTTTGATCTTTTTTAATGAAACTTTTGCTAATGTATTGTTGAGGTTCTTTTGATTAAAATGACACTCAACACGATGTAGCTTACAATGTATTTAGTCGTCTGTATAGTCCAGGAATTGAAATAGTTCTCTAATTTTTTTAATACACAGGTTTTATTTAAAACGTGGAGCATGGAACTGTTTGAAAGAAAATTCTCACATTTGAGTTCCGATGGGAATGGATAAAAGTTCTTGAAAATAAATTTTTACACAGTTTGAATAGAACTTATAAAATATGTATAGAAATAGAAATTTCCCGATGGCAGGGAGAGATATTATTTTAAACGAAACATGTAAGAACAAAAACGTTTGAAAAATTAAATATAACTATTTTAACCCCTAGTTTAATCTACCGGCTTAAGTGATATTGTACGAGCCAAGAAATGTCGTTTTCCTAGGGTTTTTGGAGCGTGGCTACGTGGCTCCAAGTCCAGTCGCTAGCCATCTCCAGATTTCAGGTCTATGTCTTCCTACGACCACCCTCACGCCAAGAACCTACCATAAATCGACGGTAAGCGAAATAGCGGCGGGCTATCCGCCTTCAGTGACCCTTAAAAACATGCTGGCGATAATAAGCACGTGAGCCCATAGATTATACATACGACTAAACATATTCCAAGCTATGTGTAATGTCATGTTTGGTCTCATTTTAATCAGAAAAACTTCACAAACACATTGGCGAAAGTTTCATTAAGAAAAAGTCAAAGGTCGAAAGAGTGAAAGTTCGGGAAGTGATCTGCATGAAATGGGACAGGCAGATATCGTACAGGAGAAGTGATTTTTTATTTGCACGCTCGCAGCAAAACGCACGCGATTGGTTACACGCGTAGGAATAAGTACGCTGAGATAATATGCGCGGATTGCAGGTAGCATACAGCTGATATGTTTCTTATCTACCCTATTATTCTCGGACCTGCAGTAGTAGGTAAAGTAGGTAAACATCTGCCGAGCTGATTCAGTGCGTATGTGTGAGACAATACTAATGCAACGCCGAAATTTTTTAATATTTTGATTTTGCCTTAACGAAACTTTCACTAGCGTATTTGTCAGGTTTTTCTGATTAAAATAAGACCAAACAGGACATAGTTTGGAATGTATTTGGTTTCTTTTGCCCGCATTAATCTTGGACTACGAAACGACCAAATGTGTTCCAAACTATGTATATCGTGTTTGGTGTCATTTTAATCAGAAAAAAACTCTCAAATGTGTTAGTAAAAGTTTCATAAAAAAAGGATAAAAGCAAAAAAGTTTCATCGTTGCATTGGTGTTCTTTTACCGATAAGTTTATTATCTACCCACGGACCCCTTTCTATATATTTGTTGTTTTCCTTTTGGCGTTCGAAAAAGTAACCAAATGCCACCGAACTGTGGACACACCTTGGCACCATGCGTATCCAACAAAAAATCATTTCCACTGTACGATATCTACAAGACTTGCGTTCCGATCTTCTCGCACATATCGAACTATCACTGTATCTCGAGAATTGAAAGTGAGTGACGCAAACCACACAAATAACTATATGTATAGCGCGGCCTGTTCTCTTACAATGTTGCAAACCTTAGCTCGATCACTATTTTCAGTTTAAGGGCACGCCTCCTTGAATATGTATACACGTGATTTCTCGGTCGGCCGGAAAATGTCGAACTATAAGAATGAACAACGGATTACTATTAAATGCCTTGTTAAATTAAAGGAATCCGCACCGGAGACTTTGCAATTATTGTGAGTAGCATACGGTGAGGATTGTACTTCTCGTGCACGTGTTTTCGAATGCCACAAATGATTTTTGGAAGGCAGAGAAAGCGTTAAAGATGATGTTGATTGTTTTCTTCGACATCAGGGGTATTGTGATGGCAGAGTGGGTACCAAGTGGCCAGACGGTAAATCAGAAGCACTGCATTGAAGTTTGGACCAAATTGCGAGAAGGTATGAGGAAGAAACGTCCAACGTTATGAAGAAACGGATGGATTTTGCATCAGGACAACGCACCGGCCCACAACACTTTCGCAATGAAGCAGTTTTTAACAAATAAACGAATCACTATTCTTGAACACCCACCCTATTTACAAGTCCTCGCATCCTGTGATTTTTATTTTTTTCCAAAAATCAAACCAGTGCTGAAAGGAACGCGTTTTTGACTGTAGAACAGAAAGTGAGTTGCAGAATTGTTTTGAACAATGGAAACATTGGATGTAGCTGTGTATCAATTTAGGGGGGAACTATTTTGAATGCGGTAAAAGTAAATTTTCCAAATTTGTTAAAATGAAAGAGTTATAAACGCAGTCTCGTTTTTTTGTGTCAGCCCACGTACATGTAATTACAAATAATCACCGATAGGTGTAGCGATTACGTGGTCTTACGGATAGCAATAAAATACTTAAAAGGAATTATAGAAGGGTGATCATAGAAGGTAGGATTCGCATGTAATTTTTAGTTTAAAGTTGGTTATACGTAATTAAGAAATTGATCATTAAGTAACCTCTTCTTTATAACGCCATTTATATTTTATGAATTCATTTTTTATAACTTTATTCTACTTTCGCTTACATAATCGCAGATTAATTTCTTTTTCAGTTCTCAAGATCGTTTGTACTAACAATAAGTGCTTAATGCATAAAACTGTTCATCTGACAAATCTTCGACTATTTTCAGTCACTACTCTACACATCAAACATTTCTCAATGTATACGCTTCGTGTTGAAAAATGGAGGAACAATCCAGTGCGGCGATTGTTAGCTCGAAGCATGCACCGAGTGAATGCGCGAGGAATCGCTTGAGCTACCGTGCACGGGAGAGAAATAAACCTGAAACTATTTCAGTCTCAATAAAAAATGGAAAAGAAAAGCCGCAGCAAGGGGGACACTGATTCAGCATTCATTGAAAAGCCTTGCTACCAAACGTCTTGCCGTTGTAAGAAATTTTAGAACAGCGATCAAACTTCAAGTTTTTATTGGGTGTGCGTAGAACGAACAGTTGAAACCGACCAACGAACCAACAATTTAAGAAATAAATTGTTTGTGATAAACTTTATTTCATATTATAAGAATATATGTATGTATGGATTAATACAATAATGATAATCATGATATGCGTAGTTAAAAATACGTAATTCATTTCTGTCACGGAACAAAAGGTAAGTAAGAATGTATTCTGAAAGACAATAGCAGATACCCAGAAAAGGCAACCTTAACCTACTTTAGTAGGACGCCCCAACGTGCTACTCAACCCACCCTCCGCTAACCACCGTCAAAGTCAAGACCCAATTGCATCAGTTTGTTTTATTGTGCCACTTCAGTGATTATGATACCATTATTATTATAGATCAGCTAGGTATATGATTTCTTAATTATTTAATCATTAATCGTGTTGATTGGCAATGATCTCAAGTGAACTGACAAGCTCAAATTGTTTTTTTACAATTAGTGTCTTTAAAACTATTTATTAAGTGTATTTTCATTAAGTGGGAACAAAAACGAACAACAACATAACTAATTTCTATTAGTATTATGTATTCGAATAGTCTTTCAATCGTTAATTGGATACGATACCTGAATAAATAATATTTTATTTATAATAGGTATTTATTATTATTATTTTTAACGTTTGCAATGTTCCATTTTTAATCATTTGAATAAATAATTCAATAGTTATTTGAATAAATTATAAATAAGTATTCGGTGACAGATGAACTAACAGGAATTTGCATAACAAAATTAGCGTGGTAAAATAAATTTCACAATTTTAGTGTGCCTAAATTAAAAGAAAATCGTTCGTAAAAGTATAAAATCATAATCAGCAATATGTCCATCTATCAGCTTCCGAAAGTATAATGTATAAAAATTCAATTCTACTACAAGCTCAATGCATTATACTATACATACCTACCTATATCATTCTTGTATATCTAAGCTAGGCGTTTCCAAAGTGCGGCCCCTAATGTCAGGTCATCCGCGACCTTGACTTTATAAAGATAATTTACATTAAAAAATTAAATAAATAAATGTTATCAAATCATAATAAAAAATGTTCAGTTAAAGAAATACTAAATTTTATATGTAATGTATCTTGTTATTATATAAATTGTATATACAGTATTGTCCAGGTATGTCTATTTTCTTCTTTTTTTATATGAAATTATCTAGTTATTTTTGTTTAATTATTTGTAAAATGTGTTAATAAACGGTATTTAACAAAAAGTAATTATTGTTATAAATAGAGAGCGATTATGTCATGAAACTAGTATACATCTTTGCCTATAGCTCAACCTAACCTAACTTAACTTTTCATCGATTTGAAATAATTTTTTCATTACACCTTTTTTGGCCCACCAAATATTTTGGAAATTACAACCTGGCCCACCTAGGTACAATTTTGGGAACCCCTGATCTAAGCACTACACATAATACTAAGTAATAATTCTAAAGACCATTCTACATGGTACCGCCCAGTCATATTATACAAATAACTATCATGGAACCTTTACCAGTACCAAGAAGTGTTACAAAATTTGAATACCACCTGAAAGTAACGATCATTAAATTTCCCTCAGTGATGCTTAGAAGGAAATGCCGCTCGAGATCATCGATATGATGAAAGAGAATAAACCGCAAAGCGCCAATAATTTATAGACCTCTACAGAGGGTTAATTAAGACAGCCCCGTTGGTAAAATCCAGTGAATGCCAAAAAAAAATTCCCAAATAGTCGTTGGAGCTGTGCACAAGCATGTGATCGGCACTGTGTAATGTGATAAGCGAAGCCAGAATGATTTTGAAGCGAAGGGATGATTTTATGGCCTAAAATAATGGGAAACAATACGATAAACTTTTTTCGTTTGTGGTTTCCTTTTTGAGAAAATTGAGTTTGAAAATTCATCGAGTGCGCGTGGACTGAAGAAGCTACGATCTAGTGATACCGGAAATGATAGTAACACCGGAACGAGGGTTATTCTTCACGTCAAAGAAAATCGAAAATAAGGAATAAAATTTTGTCATACCATGATACGTTTTCAAAAAAATCGAATTTAGATATTTGTTAAGTATTGTGTCAAAACCAAAGAACTTCTGATAGGAATGAGATAGAGTGATGGATTGTTTTTTAAATTAAAGCTAATACGTTGCAAAATATAGGGAAAATATAGAAAAAGAATTACAAACATGTTTTGATCCTTAAAATTTATGTCGAAGAATTGTTGACTCTCGATTTCCTCGTTATAATTCGTGATTGAATTTTTTCCTTGACTTAATACGCATCATTTTTTACAGATTTTGACACGCTGAATACAAATCTGGCCGCAGAATATTAAGGAAGGTGAGATTTAAATTAAGAAATTGTTTCTTGTATTTTCTTTATTTTTGACTTATTTTGACATGAAAAATCATCCTCTTTCAGGTTCTATCACGATTTCCGGTTGTAGCTTCTTCAGCACACGCGCACTTGACGAATTTTCAAATTCGATTTTCTCGAAAGCGAAACATCAAACGAAAAAAAATGATTCTTTTTTTTTCGTCTCGTTTCAGCCCATAGAATCGCCCTGTTCACATGTAGCGAAACACCCTGTATATCGAAGACGGTCCACTTCCCGCTCAAGAGATTTCCTTCTCTCTAAAGATGTCGAGTAAATAAAGGGTTCAATGGGCTGCGCGATCGTTTCGGCATGACAAGAAAATACCTTGAATTCCGTCGGTACCTTCTCCTTTCTCCGCGCCATTTGGATCGCCTTTCGTTGGACGCTTGTTTTGTTTTTTTTTCTTTCTCTTTCATTTAGAGACAGCACCGGCAATCGTCGATCGACGAAGACGATTCATGGAGTTGAATGCTTCCGCCCTATCGAAGGGTCGAATAACATCTTCTGTTCGGCAGAGATGCATTGTACCGCGAATGAAATGAACGCGCAAAGTGTTCATCGAACGTGGTATTCGCTTTCGAAACGAGGTCGAAAGTCGTCTTCACGTTGCAGCGAAAGAATTTCATTCCGCGATTCATTTTGACGACAATGATCCTTACTGGAGCGGTTCCAGTATTGCACGCGGTGGAAAAAATATTGCAGAATACAAGAGTAAAGAAACTGAAAAAATGTTAACTTTCCTGATTGGTAAAGATTTAAACTGCTGAAACAAACAACAACATCGTTGACAATTTGTTGACAACGTGGCTGCAAATTCGATACAGTATTTGATATATACCATATTACCAATATATACATATATATATGTATATATTCGACCATATATATATATATATGTTATTAAATTGACAACAAAAATATAGCGGGGTCTGTTCAAATAAGTTGCGAGCAAATTGGCGGTTAGGTTATAATGCAACTGTTGCTGTCAAATGGCTGCCGATTGGTACGCAACTGGTTCGACCTGGTTAACTGGGTACCCTAATAACCACTAAGTTATCACTAGCTAGGCTAATGACAGCAACAACGGCCAAAATCGAGGCATGTTTGGCCGTCGACATGCAGCGCCACATTACACCTAAATGCCGATCAACTGATCGCAGCTCTTTAGTATTAATAGTACAAAAAATATAGGGTGCCATTCAAAAAATGATCTTGTTTTTCAAATCTCTTCCATCACTTCACCCACGCAAAAATCGTTTATACCACTTCACGTGCCCCTTTATATCGAACAACTTTTGTAAGAACATTTTTTTCATAACTTTAAGCCTTCATGAAATATTCAACAACCATTCTCATTTAAACGTAACATCCAGTGAAGTCACAACATAGTCGCATTTTTACACTTTTTTCATTTTTCACTTTAGGTTAGAGCACTTAAAATCAATTGCTTATTGTAAAATATTTATCTCCCTCATAAACCATAGTTTTAACACCCTGATAGACGAGTCAGGCAGGTCAACACGTTGGCCCGGTGAAAATCGAGACGAGTTTCGCCATCGACGTGCAGTGCCACATTAAAAGCCTATTGTCGATCAATTTTTCGCAGCGCACGTTGTATCGAACTGGCGCTTCGCGATTTTGCGGTTCGCACAAAAAAAAATTCGTCTAAGTGAAGTGAGCATGAACATGTTCTCCTAGGGGTTTGAGAAAAAGCCGCCGGTTCGATAGCCCTGATTCTTCAAACAGTAAAAGTTGGTTGTGTTTTGGCAACCAACGAAACGCTGCGAAAAGTTGATTGCCATTAGGCTTTTAATGTGGTGCTGCATGCCGACGGCGAAACTCGGCTCGATTTTGACGGATGTTGCTGCCGTTAGTCCTGCTAATGGTAACCTAGTGGCCATTAGAGCTGTGTTTGGTTAATAATAATGGGGAATAAGATATTATATTAATTGTTTATCGATGGTGCTTTTTAAAGTGCATAAATTAATCTCCAGTGTCTAAATATTAATAAAAGGGTAGGACTCGTAACTTATTTTCAAAAAACTTTTGTGTAGTCTTATAGAATTTTGTATTTTAAAGAAATAGCACAATAAAAACTGCAACGGAGAAGATATAATACAAATGCAATATTTTTAAAATTAAAGGTATTACAACATTTATGAGTATTGATAGTTTTCTCTCATTCGTCGATATAATACAAATTTTTCAATATAACTCAAAATTCAACGAATCGTTTAATCCCCTCTTTGGCATTGAATGTTTTAACTCTCTGGGGTTCTCTGGGTTAAAAACTGTCCCACCTTTTGCTTAGCTTTTTATGCATGGTGGGATATATTGTAATCCACCTCGAAAAACTTAACTTACTCGTAGTCTTACTCATGCTAAATAATTGAAATTAACGTTTTTTCCCATTTTTATATTAAAAAAAAAATTCTTGGAACTTGGGTTTTTATTTTCTTTAAAATCGTGCGCCTCAAAAATTTTACCGGTTACTAATAACAAGGAAACGTGCGTTTTGGAACAGCACATATTACATATAAAAAGAGGGTTCGTCAGGGCATAAAGCGTTGGCTACACACGGCAGTCATGTACTTGCATGCTCCTTTTTCAATGTACAGTTATCCCTGGCAGGAACTCGTATGCTTTTCTCCATAACAGCATCGCAAATCACGCTGTTGGAAGCATGTTACGAACGAAGCTTTAAGTCATACATACATACGTGCGCCGCGATGTTAATCAGAATGATTTTTAGTCGCAAAAAGCGAGACACGCTACTTAGTCCCTACACGCAATCACAGTGTTTTATTAACTCAACTTTTAAAACGGTCATACGTCACGCGTGTTTTCCGTAGACGATTGTGGCCGGTGTCCTATAAAGAAGTTACGCACCTTCGAATATCATGCTGCGTTTCCTGCCAGGAGGTGTGCAAAGAAGTACCTGTGTTCTGCAAATATGATTCTGCCTCGCGTGAAATATAAAGTGTAACAAATGTATAAACTGTATCTGGTGTAATTCATTTTAAATCAAGTGCTAAATGAAGCATCAACTCTCGGATGATCTGCGCAGCTCTCATCACAACGAACAGAGAGGTTATCTTTAAAGTAAATCGTATACAGGGTATTCAGCGAAACGGTGCTTCTTGAAGCTTTTTGACCCTATTTTTGTAGCACTTGTGATAGTCTAGATAAAAAATGCTTCTAACAAAAGTTTCAAATTACCCACAATTTGTAATACTTAAAATTTAATAGAAATGAGTTTGTCGATAAAAAATCAAAGCCGGCTCGATTTTTTTAAATGGCATAGTGTATTTTCGGTTTCATAGAGTTGTAGCTGTCTCCAAGACCAGTTCAACGATGTATAATACTTTGATTTTCAAATGACCAGAAGTCTACAAAACTGGTTTGAATAGATAGGAACTTTAACGAGCAGTTTATTAATTGCAATATAATCCAGATTTCTAGACTCATGGTTATTTGAGGGTCAAAATGTTTTGAACTCGCCTTGAAATCAGCTACAGCGCTATGAAATCGAATACACATAGTGCCATTTAAGAAAAGTCACGGTGACTCTGATTATTTATTTAAAGAAGCACTTTTTATTCATTCTAAATATTGCAATCTGTAGCTAAATTTAAAACTGACTGTCTTTTGTCTTAAACATTTTTTCCTTCCATTATCAGAAATGCTACAAAAAGCGTGTACACTATCGTTGAACACCCTATACATATGTATAGTATAACCTCTAAGGTAGCGGCTTTAAAGAAACTCTTTTCATTCGATGCATGTAAGACATTTGCTGATTTAAAACTAACGTTTGTCCGAAACATTTTTTCTTTCGATTATCAGAAGTGCTACAAAAAGCGTGTACTATACATATGTATATGTATATCGTTTTCATTTACGATACCAGAACGTATCGTTGAACACCCTTATAGTATAACCTCTAAAGCAGTGGCTTTAAAGAAACTCCTTTCATCCGATGCATGTAAGACACTTGCATTATCAGGAAGGTAACCGATTTCAGCGAACTGCTTTAACAATCGAGCTTCCTGCCTCCGTGTTTTTCTTTCTCCCTGGAGCGATTCAGGTATCCTTGCACAATGAGAGCCTGCTCACGGTGCGTTCCTGTTACACCAGGAAATGTATTCGCGATGCATTCTGTATTAAGCAGCAATATAGCAGTTAATAGGGGGCGAAAATGGTATCGCGTATCGTTAACAATATCTACGCTATAATCTCTGTGCGGGGGAACGTTATCGTTTGGCGAGGATCGCTGGTAAGGGGTGAGCGTGCAAATTGACTAGCTCGTGCCAAGCGTCGGGACGACCCTTGAATTCGCTGCTTAAGACCTTCCGATTAATTCGTCCCAGACGTCTGTCCTTTCTCAGCGAGCTGCCGAGAAGTGTTGGCTGCCACCGCTAGCCAGCTTCACGGACGACGGCGTTCTTAATCCACTGTAAGGTGTTTCAACTTTAATCCGAAGAGTGCCATCAAGATTGACTAAACGCCTGGCACAGGCCGACTGTAAAGTTCCAAGTGTAAAGTCTACTACACCCGCCTCTCACAACCCCGTGGAATTCTTCGACGGAGTTGCCGCTGCCATTCTTTTTAGCCCCCCGAAGAAAAAGAATTCGCTCCCGTCTGCTTTCCTATCGACGAACATCGATGCCTCGGGCGGGCGGTTCTTTTAGATGACAGGGAGATGCTTCTACCTTGTGCCGTCGATGTTAACGAAAACGGAAGCTGCGCGACATACTGTTTCCGAACTGGGCGGGTCTATATACAGAGTGTGCTTAAAATCGTGGTACAAAAGCGGTGATTCTTTATGTAAAAATAAGCCGAAAATAAAGAATAACATTTTTTATGTGATGCTTCGTTTTCGAGAAAATTGAGTTTGATATTTAGTTCAGTGCTCAAGTGGCTGCGATCTGCTTAACTCAACCGCAGACGAAGCTGCATGTGAAATTCTTTATTTTCTGCTTATTTTTACTCGAGGGATCAACCATTTGTTGAATCGCACGTTCTTCCAGGATTTTAAAAACACCTTGTATACACGTATATTTAGTCAAAGATTAATGTGAAAAACTGCCTGTCAAATAGAATGAATTTACTTGGGTAATTTTATTTTTACAAACACGTGGGTGCAAATGAAAGGAATGATTCTATGGGCCAAAATGAATCGGAAATCAAGAGTGACAAATTTGCGTTCAACGCTTTGTTGAACAGTCTTTAACGATTAAAATTCGGCCAAAAAGCCTCTGAATGTAGGCAACTCGACGTTCACCTTGGGCTACTGCCCGAGCATATATGTACAGTGTGATTCGCCCGCCAGGAGACTTGAAAGAAGTGCCGCCGCCTAAACGTCTGGAGCTCTTATCCCATGCAGTCCCCTGTAAAAATTTTGGGCGACATATTTTGTCCTTTTCTGTTCCTCGCTATCACTTGACATGACTCTGTCGATCGCCAGTTGTTTAGGTTACTGCAGAGCGAACGACTAAGTGTTCTTTCCAAGTGAAAGCGAGAAACAGAGAAGGACGCAATACGTCGCCCGAAATTTTTACATGGGACTGCATGGGATATGAGTTCCAGACGTTTAGGCGGCGGCACTTCTATCAAGTCTCCTGCCGGGAGAATCATCCTGTATACTTGTCCGATGGCACCCAAGCATCCGACGCTGTATGCTGAGTTGCCTACATTCAGGGACCTTGGGACTTTTAATTGCCAATAACTTATTAACGAAATATTAAACGTAATTTTGTCACTCTTGATTTTCGTCTCATTTTAGCACATGGAATCACCCCCTTCATATTTTAAATAGCTCCGAATTATTATTAACCATTGCCAGCGTAATTGGTAAATTTAATACTTTTTTGACAACAGTTCACTACCTTCCCTAATTACAGTTTTCATGAGATTTTAAAAGATATCACTATTCCATATTTGGCTACTTCCTTCTACCTTAGGGACATTTTTAATTATATAAGTAATTAACATCGCGAGTGGTGGAAAACCAAATGTAAAATTCCTGCGATGTCATTTTATTGTAAATACTGCAAAGCGTTGCCCCAGCTACATCTGAATTCCAATAGATCCAAATTAGAGGATGCGCTACCCTCAGAATGCTGGGACATGGCTGACGATAAGCATTCTGCGGTTCCATGGAATCTCAATATTGAACTGTTGCACTGGCGAATCTCTGTGGTATCGTGTAATTTCACGGTATTTATCATGATTGCACTTATGGGGAAAAGGAACTTTATTCATTTGCACATTCACATTAATTTACATGCCCTAATACATGTATATTAAATAATATTCTGTTATCCAGGAAGGATGAGTTAACTAAATAGTAACTCACTATCCAGATTGTGAGGTAGTTTGGACATAATAATTGATTTATCCGAAATCCTTTAGGTATATTTCTTCTGCACCTTTTATACAGGGTGTTAAAAAAAAGATTCCTTAAATCACGGACCCTTATTTTTTAACACCCTGTATAATAATCTACTTTTGTCGATCCTACTCATGCAAGAACAAGATTCTTCTTGTTCAGTGTATTATGAACCTATGTGCAATAATTCTAACAAAAAAACGTTTGAACTACTTTTTTATGTTTCTAATATTATGCATTAAAAGGTTGAATGCTTTGATGAAACAGAAATTCTAAGGCTTTCCTAAGGTTTTACAAAGAATTTTTACTGACAATATAACTTTTCCCTCTATCTTTTCTAGCGTATTTTGTTTAAATATTAGAGCAATTCCAATCTACAAAATATTTATCGTAAGCATAAAAACAAATGGACAGGCCCAACGCAGTTAACCCTTCGAGACATAGAATATCAGCACCAACACATTCAAATCATATACATATTGCATAGATGTAAAAACGAATAATTACGATTTCGACATTTTAAACGAAAGTAATCGCAAGACAGTTCCAGCGTAACTAATCGCCTGACTAATTAGCTCTTTAATGTAGTCACATCCCTACTACTCTGAGCGCCGTAATCCCTAAGCGCCACCTAGCGGTACTTTTATTTATTTACTTTCCAGCGTGTACACTCTGAGCGCCGTGTAGACATAACATGCTGACGTACCTGCACACCCTAGTTAGTAAGCAGTCATTAAGTTATAGTAACATTTAAGATAGGTAGTTTGTAAGTCCAGTTTTAAGGACAACGAGAGACCGTTAAAAAATATATGCGAATCGTGTGTCGCGTTGCAAAAGTAATATAGTCTTGATTCAAGATCGCAAATGTTTGAGTTGTGAAAATTAGCTCTCCCAACCTAACCATCAACTCTACAGCCGTAATCCTCAAGCGCCATCTAGAGGTATTTTTATTTATTGACTTTCCAGCGTTGCACATGTTCGTCACGGATTTCACGTTACATTTTTTTGCAGCCACACGAGTCGTATAACATATTCTATGTTAAAACGAAGACAGACGCGTAGTAGTACAGTTGTACTATGCTCCATTACGTTCGATAGAAGAATAAAACGGAATGTAATCGGTGTGAATAATCGTCGCTTAATAGCAGCTCACGAATGCCTCCGGTTGGTAATTTCGTTGTATCGATACCTGGTTATTTGAATTATATTATTCATGTTAGCAGGTATACATTATTCATCTGGCGTTCCCTGTATCCGCCATGCACGGTATGCGCATTATGCACGAATTCCGTGGTTGGCCCGATCGTTTTAAGCGTACTGTGGATACATTGCTGAATTGCCGTTTATACCTCTTCCATCCTGTGTGTCTCAATGTTTTGTACCACTATGAGAACATCAGAAAATCAACCAACGGCCGGAGGTAATTAAACAGCGTAGCTGGGAATAATGATCCGCTGTTCCGCTCTTTAGCAAACAATCGCATGCACACGATCCGTATCGATGCGCTCTCTTTTCGCGGGAATATGCATATTTCCTTGTGGTCAAAATGTTTTGAAAATCAACCGTTCACTGAACATTGTTTTATGATAATAATGTGGAACACTCACCCCCCATCCCCCCGATAATGGAAAGTAATTAAGATTGATCGTTTGTTATTACGGCGTTAAAAACGATGCGAAGTGTTCATCAGATTTTTTCGAGTAACGCTCCACGTGTGCAACGCGTGCAATTTTTAAACGCGCACTCTGCATTAATTTGAATCTTAAAAGGGTAAGATAGAGGGTATAAGAAAAACAAAATTTTGCGCGAGAGAAAGATAGAGGCCAGGTAAAAAATTGTTAAAAATTTTTGAGGGTTGGTTATCCTTCTTAATTTATGAGAGTAAAATAATTGATGCACATGTTGAAACCATCGTAGATGTCTTTTATTAAAAACAAAATAACGGTAAATTTAGATTTCACTTTTTTATTTGAATATGAGCCTCCAGCAAATGTTTAATACTTACTTTTTCTAATTTTCTAAACCTTCCTAAATATTTTCCACATCTAATATCTTTTTTACAAGTTACTCGTTTCAATTTGCGGTTATTTGAAAATTGAAGTTAGCTCAGATTAAACATAGCTTGAAAAACAAAGTATATAGAATTTTTCAACAAAGGAATGGACGATACGTCAACTTTAAGATTCCAGACAGAAGTTCCAGTTTCTATTTGAAACCTTGCGGCGCTTGCTTGGAGGAAGCAGAGGTTGGTCACGTACAATGCCTCGGACCAGATCCCCAGTGAACCAGCGCATTCGTCGATCTATTAGTCGCTCAATTACCCAAAAATACTCCAAGATACGCGCATTGGATACAAAGTCCCCCGACAGTATCCGATACACTTCTGGCAACGTAATCGATAGTAGACACACAGCAGGTTTTGGCTTCTTACGATCAAAAGATTAAATACGTTTTACTTCAAATTCTGCACAGGCTGGAAAAAAGTGGTTTCATAATTCAGATTTCGCGAATATGCAAAAAATAGTGTATTTATACAGGGTGTTTCGTTACCTCATGTAAATATTTTAAGGAACGTTCGCTGGGGCGATTCTGAACAACTTTTTCCTTCGCCAGAATGTTGGTTAAAGCTTCGTTTTTGAGTTGTTAAAGGAAAAACACTGGCCAATCAGAGCGCTCAGCCGCGAGAGTGTTCAACGCCGCGGTTGAGCGTATTGCGATCTTCCTTCAGCTGAGCGCGCGCTCTACGCCCGCTCTGATTTGTCAAGAGATTTTCGTTAATAATTCAAAAACGACGTATTAACCAACATTTTGGCAAAGGAAAAACTTGTTCAGAATCGTGTAAGCAATCGCCCTTCGGATATTTGCATGAGGTAGCGAAACACCCTGTATGTTAAAACTTTTTTCAAAAGAACGGTTGAGTAGCAATCCATGGACCCTTGGACACTTTTTATCCCCATTATGAGTAGAACGGGATAAAGTAAAACAAAAATGTTGACCTGGAACGAAAGGGATGAAAGTGTTAGAAAATGTCTTTGTAATTTAAGATATTATTAAAGCTATATTGAGTTAGTTTTACTCATAGGATTCACAGAAACCTACGTTCAACAATACACACATACGAACAATATCCTGTTACTGATAGCAAATTAGTGTTTATACTGCAGCGTAAGAGATAGCACCCATTTAGCAGATAATTCTTCTAGCGTTCAGATGATACTTTTATGCAACGCTGAATTACTGATGTTATTTCCAACATAATACTTAACAATTCACTTAACTATTTCCATGCATAACTAAAAAGTTCCAAATATGTCACTTGTATCCCTTTTGTTCTAAGCGTCTCAAATGTTTTGTCCTTGCTACTATAAATGATTCTACACATTTACACCGGTGGAGACCTGTGGAAACAAATTTCCATCGAACTGATCTTGACTTATAGATCAAGGTCAACACTTTTTTGTCACATCCCATTCTACTCACGAGGATAAAAGGTATCGAAGGAACCGTGGAATTTGCTCAACCGTTTTCTTGAAAGCTGATGTTAAAAAATAAAAAAACCAGGTCAAGGTCAATGTTACGTCCCACCGTATATGTATGTACAAGGTGCATATAAAATCAATGTCACGGCTATCATAGCGCGATTCTACACCTCTGGATCGATGGATAAATGTCCAGAGGTGTAGAATCGCGTTATGATAGCCGTGATATTGATTTCTTATACACCCTGTACATGGATTGTGTTAATTTGTCCAAGCCAGCAACCTCTGTCGCGAGATCGAGTCCTTGTAATCTACTAAACGCATACACCAAAAGGAAAAATGTTCCAATACACGTGGAAGTTGTTCTTCGCTGAATGGAATCATGTCCTGATGGCTCATCATCGAACAGACTTCCTCAAAGGTGTTCCTGGTTCTTGGAGAGAACGGCTATACCTTTGGCGAGATTTTTCCAGAAGCTACAGAGACGTGTCAACGACCGGACGATTGCAGTCCAATCCCTCACGGTGTATCAGGTCTCTGACTCGCAGCTTTGCTCTTCGTTATACACTTCCTTCGTTGCGTGGCCGAGGAATTCTTGGTGCCACGCGCGCACCGATTCTTTGCTTGCCAATTAGCGAGCACGATTCATTACAACATAACCCTTCTTTATGATTTCCCTGCGTTGGCTCGTATCTTCGGAAATCAATAATGTGACTGGCCTCTGTCTCTTCATGCTAATAGCTCGCCCCTTATTAATAATATATTAATATAATCATATTATATCTGATTGCTAAGTATCCCCTCATATGCGCTGATTGCATTTCTGATGATACTACTCGCGTTCAGAATGAAGTCTTCGGAGACAGCACAGGGGTACGACGGGTACGCAGCGCTCCCCACGTGTAACCCTCGAAGCTCAAGCCTGATAGGTTACCCATGTATATTTTCTTTGTCAACATACGTGAGAGATACAGATATTTAATTGGTTCGAACTCGGCTGTAATGAAATCTGACCAATCAGACTCGAGTTCCTTACAGGAGACTTCATTTGGGGGCGAATAGCACCTAGTTTGGATGAGGACATTATAAAGGACGTTGAATATTATTTGTCATTTTTGCTTGACTGAAGGATGGAAGGGGAAACATATCTTTTTTTATTGGAAAATGTTTCGCTGCCGCTATGGCTTCTTCATTCCCGTATTCGTGAATTATTATTGGGGAATCATTTCCTCTTTGGCGAATTAATTTTAATTTAGCAAGGACATGGCTATTTTTTGTGTTTAGTGGTTTCTTTGAATTTTAATTCCAACATCGGTTAATAAAAAATATGTTTATTTAATGCTAATTAAACTAAATCAATAGAATTTTTAAATAACAATTATACTGTTCACAATGTTAACATTAGTCAATTAAAAACAGTATGTTATAAGATAATTACAATTTTAAAGTAATATTACAACATCATCCTTGAGTCCTTTTTTCAATTACGTCGACTTACTACAGTATTAATTTTAGAGTTCCCTTTCGCATTAGCGTTCGAAACTTCGGAAATGCATAGGTGAAACTATATGGACTTAGTTGTGTTGTGAGAGTTTAATCATGAGATGAAAATTTCATAGAAGTAAGATGTTGCAATGTTCGTAGTCTCCTGGCGTTAGGGTGAAAATCAGGGCAGCTCCAGATAATCGAGGAATATAATGAAGATTGACGATCCGATAGCGGATAATGACGAAAGCGTTCCGCGCGCGGAGATATTACGTGCAAGGGTGCAATACGTAAGGGAAATGTCAAGATCATTATCCGTGAGATTAGCATTGTGAGATCTTCGCGTGTATTATGATCCCTCATTAGGGAGCAGCTTCATTAACCTCGGTATCTGATTTAAGCTGTGCCTTAATCGCAATGGAGATGTGTGGGACACTTTCAATCGTTATAATTTTAGGCTAATTTTTGTACACAAAATGGGAACTGCAGTTATCTTCGTTACGAAATCTCCAGAGTGGTAAAGGACATTAAATCTGATTCAAAAATTTCCCCAATATTTACACAAAATTAACCCAGAATTAACTTAAAGTTGATCCAAAGTTGATCAAAAGTTAACGTAATATTGACTCAAAGTGGACTCAAAATTGATTCAAAATTAAACCAACGTTGTTACATACTTGATCCTAAATTGGTCTAATACTGACCCAAGTTGTCCCAAAATTGATCAAAAATTGGGCGAATATTGACCCAGAATTGATCCAAAGATGACAAAGTTGGTGCAAAGTTGATTCAAAACTGATATAAAGTTAATCCAAAGTTAACATAAAGTTGTTGCAAAATTGATAAAAAGTTAACGCAAATGATTGACCCTAAAAATTGACTGAAAAATTGACCCGAAATTGCATCGAGATCGATCCAAAATTGAAGCAAGGACGTTCTCTCTTTATTTAGAAATACTATACTTTTTAGGCAGCTTTATGCAAGAAAAAATAAATAATTCTGAAGTTTTATTGTAAAATTAAAGAATGGAACAAATGTTTTACGTTGCTAGATCAAAATTTTTGAATAAGCTACATTTCTCATTTCACATCTGTTTTCCATTAATGTGCAAAATTTAGAACGCATGTGTCTGGGAATATCAGAATAAAAGAATATGTAAGGTAAAGAAATAATACTTATTACATGTAACAAATAATTCATTGATTAAGTAAATTAGAATAAATACCCAAAATAAAAAATACGTAGTAATTACATAAAAGAAATATATCTTAACGTCTTTATAAGATAAAATAAATTTGTATCTATGTTCTCTTTTTATATCTACTTTTTGCAAATATATTTGTAAATAGTTGATAATAATATTCGTACTACCATTCACTTTCTAATAACATTAAATCATTTTCAACCACATTTATGTATTTAATCTTGGTACATTTACAACTTCCATGCAGGGGTTAATATTACATTAATTCAAAAACCCTCAATAATGAAATTCGTGAGCGTTTTATCAAAATAATTACACTCCAGTTGAGGTCACTGCATACTTACTATGAAAAGTTGCCGAAATTAAAGGCATGCAGTCCGCATGCCTTACGTTTTCATTAAGCTCGCAAATATAAGGTGGAAAGTAATTTGTTCGTGGCACGTGAACGGAGTGAAATTAGAGGAGCAGAACGTTCTGTAAGATGCCAGTACACAACACAGTGGCATAATGGATACGCTTTGTTATGCCCTGTACGTTCTAATTGCCGGCACGTGCAAATCGTGCTGAAAATATCGCGTCGTCTGACGAGCAAGAGAAACACGCAAAGACATCTAATTAGCTGGAACGTTTGTTACACTTTCAAGAAGTTTTAATAGGCGTCTCGTTTTGAGACGAATTGTCCCTTTTCCAAGAAGAAGGATATTTATAAAACCAACGATATTTTTATCTGACCATGGCTCGTTGAAATTTCCAGGCTTTAATTTGGCAAGAAAATTGATTTATTTAATACCATTTTGTAGCTGGGTCCAAACTTGCGTACGTATTCTAACGAAAAGAAGTTCCTTCTCGCTAATTAGTTAACTAATTAAAATTCGATAAAAGGCCGCCCGTTTCTCCTTAACGAACTATCTCCAGTGGGAATATCGATCCGTATATTTTCGCGGCTCAGGGAATCTGGGAAGGAATTAATTATAGATTCTCCAGTGTTAATTTTTTTAATTAGGAGTTCTTCCACTTTTCTACCCCAGACAGGATATTGATTTCGTTTTTAAAGATCGTATTATTCTTCTCACTGCAACTGTAGCTTTTCTCATTCCAAGTTTTTATTGCATGGATATTTGCTTACTGCCCCGCTATATTAATTGTCAAACTTAATTATTTTTAGTATTATTTCGCATGAAATTAGATGAATCTTTATCATTCGTAAATAAATATATTTTGCTTTGTGTTTTCATGAATAAAATTATCACACGGAGGTACGCAATTTGGAATATTAAAAATTTTTCAATATAACGTAGTAAATGAAAATTATGGAAAAAGTTTGCGCTGTGCGAGATGCTGTTTTCGTGGAAATCTCATTTGGAATTCACCCAGCATACACGCATACGAGACTATACTGTACACAGTTTCTTGTCCTATTTCCATGCTGCTGGTGTTTACTTGAACTGTCCAGAAACTTTTTCTCGTTTAATACTCAAACAAAAAATCATTTCGCAAAATTTTAATCAAGCACATGTAGCCCTCAGTGGTTCAAATGTACTATAATATTAAAGTGGATATTAAATTCTTGTAAAAACCAATGATAAGGTTGAATTTTTAAAAGGTAAATATTACATTTTTGGAAGAGTAAACAATAAGCTTGAATTTTCAAAACACTTACATTGGTGAATATTAAACATTAAACAAACCTTTTCTCTAATTATTCACGTTCTCCGAATCATAACATATTACTCACCCCTCGTGAATGTACAAAAAAATAGCTCAATGAATACTTGCACAACAAAATAGACAAGTAAAAAAGATTCTACTCAGGCGTCGATTGTAGATTACAAGTAATGCCTAACGCAAATTAAGTGCTTCGAAAGATCGATCCGAGGATCGAACGAAAGCACAGTAGCTGGCAACAATCCCCCCGACCGACACTCCTGCTTAATCGACAGTAGTGACGCTTATGGAAGCCCCTTGCTTTGCATAATTGCCGCTTGTGCACGTTCAACGACATAGAGGGCAGCGGAGAGGAGGCGTCCCCGATTGCCCGGATGGGTTCGGCAAATGGTTGCCCCGTGTTTGTGGTGTTTCTGCGATGTGTCGAGTACTTACCACGTACTTGCTTCTCGGAATAGTATCGCTAATGGCTATCCAACAATGCAACGAGCTGCAAACAGGAGTCCTTATGGCGTTGCCGTATCTCCACTTTACCCGCGTACTCTTTCAGCATAGAACATGTTATACGATTCGTTTGGCTGCAAAAATGCAACGCGAAAGATGTGACGAAAATGTGTAACGCTGGAAAGTAAATAAATAGTAGTACTGTCAGGTGGCGTTTGGGGATTACGGCGCTCAAACTAGCGTGGATGTTACTACATTAAGGAGCTAATTAGTCAGGCGATTAGTTACGCTGGAATTGTCTTGCGATTATTTTCGTTGAGTTCAGTTGTTGGTTAGGTTGGGAGAGCTAATCTTCACAACCCAAGCATTTGCGATCTTTAATCAAGACTATATTACTTTTGCAACGCGACACACGTGTTCCGCTCTTGGTAGGAAAAACGATTCGCATATACTTTTTAACGGTCTCTTGCTATCCTTAAAACTAGACTTACAAACTATCTAATCTTAAAAGTTACTATAACCTAGTAATTAGTTACTAACTAGGGTGTGCAGGTACGTCAGCGTGATATGTCTCGGCACGGCGCTCAGAGTGTAACGCTGGAAAGTAAATAAATAAAATTACCGCCAGGTGGCGCTTGGGTAATTACGGCGCTCAGAGTAGTGGGGATGTGACTGGATTAAGGAGCTAATTAGTCAGGCGATTAATTACGCTGGAACTGTCTTGCGATTACTTTCGTTTAAAATGTCGAAATCGTAATTATTCGCTTTTACATCTGTGCAAAGTGTAGATGATTTCCTCGACACTCGCGATGAAAGTGTTGGCGCTGATATTTTGTGCTCTCGAAGGGTTAACTGCGTTAAGCCTGTCCATTTTTTTTCGATCCGTTTCTCCTTTTAGCTTTTTTTGTCATTTGTTATGTCGTACATGTATAACGCCGGTTTCTTTTTATAAGCAATTTATTTTATTGAATTTTGTGTGCTACAATTCAGTTTTAATAAAAGTCGTTAGAATAAGTGTATTCAATTTGAATGACCTTTGGTGACCTTCGCTTCGAAATAGATTTCGTGTAAGCTTGCGAGACACATCAAGAACTTCTGTCGTGTGTGCACGATTCATTTGCATGAAGGATCCGAAGAACGAGTAATATCCAACAAACGCGAGCGAATTTTCCGCGTCTCAGTGCAATTTGTCTTGGATGATGGCGATACACTATTGCAATATCGCCAAGGACAACTCGCGACTCTTTCTCTCCTCTCATCCAGTATGCATTGCTGCCCCTTGTGTCCATCATAGGTATACAATGTATGTATGGAGAAGAGAGGAAGAAATTTTTTGCTGCACTTTAATATCTGCGGCGTGACAAATTCCGAGAAGCTGCAATAATTGTATGACTTGATATTGCAAGTATATTTAGGCATCATGGAAGTTTTGTATTCTAATATTCATCTTTTTGTATGTTTGATATATTTGTGAAGATATTTGTGAAGAAATTTAAGAGGAAATTTGTGAAGAGACTTGTGAAAAGATTTGTGAAGAAAGTAAAAAAATCTGAGAACAAATTTCGACAAAACAAAAAAATATTTTGTTAATTGTCCTTTATATAATTTTACAAGTTGTTACAGCCTCGGTATCTTTTTATTCTTGGAACGTCGAGATTGAGATAGGCATATCGAGCTTTTGTGGTCTCCATCTTATCATTTTTTTTAAGGAGAAAATGCGTTAAAAAGTTTGTATTATTATTATTATTATTATTATTATTATTATTATTATTATTATTATTATTATTGTTGTTGTTGTTGTTGTTGTTGTTGTTGTTGTTGTTGTTGTTGTTGTTGTTGTTGTTGTTATCGAATATTAAAGTTGCACAGATCTAACAGCAATAAAAGTGCCTGTATTAAATCTTTTCGAGGATATGCATATTATGTACTTTATGATTAGACTGTGGACTTTTATGCAGTTATAAACAATTTAAATGTGCGCGACTGAACACAATTCATTTAACATGAATAAATATACAAAGTATCCGAATTATAGCGCTTTCTATAACTGCTGGCAGGTGACATGAGTTCCTACCGACGCTCTGCTTCTTTTTACTACATTATCAAAAATATGAATTTGCATAAAAATCCGCAGTCTATTTACGATTGTTATATAAATACAGGAACAGTTTTTAAGAAAATCTCTGTACATCTGCAATACACGATTGCTGTTTACACACAATATTAGAAAGTAGAATGCACTGACCTGTTCTGCAGATTCGGTGATAAACGAATGGCAATATTGAATGCTGAAGTGCGCTCTAGGTTCCCGGGCTAGGAAGCTGAATTGTGCGTGTTGAGGTTCACAGGTTGCGTACGAGATGCGCCTTAACGCGTGTGCCATTTGCACGCACTGAAAAATGAAACAGGCAATGGTAACAATTTGTGTTTTTACAAAAATGTTTTTTTTTTATAAAAATGTGTTTTTATGTGATTTTATAAAAATTGAGCATAGACTAATCTTTCATGTGGCTAATATGGGACCCTATAAAAATCTTTCCAAGGAAGTGTTGCAATACTTTGGTAAGGATTCAAACTGCTAAAAAAACAACAACATCGTCTGCATCAGATTGCCGTTTACGTGAATACAATTGTTTCAATAAAACGTCATCAAATTTGTTTTTCATCGCCGCGAGTTTTCATATTTATTTACAAAGATGTCCTGCATAACTGTTCAGATCAGATTTTGCCAAAGCTTGCTACAAACATTTGTTGACAAAGTGTCTACACATTCGATACAATATTTGTTGTATTTGATGATGCTAATAAATTGATAACAAAAATATAGCGGTGTCTGTTAAAATGAGTTGCGAGCAAATTTCTGGTTAGGTTATGTTACAACTGTTGCTGTCAAATGCGTATCCGATTGGCACGCAACTGGTTTGACCTGGTAATCTGGGTACCCTAACAGCCACTAGGTTGCCATTAGCGAGACTAATGGCAGAAACAACGGCCAGAATCGAGACAAGTGTGGCCGTTGACATCCAGCGCCATATTAAAACCTAAATGGCGATTAACTGTTCACAGCGTACGTTGTATCGAACTGGCGCCTTGAGATTTTAGGGTTCGTGCAAAGAGAAATTCGTCTAAGTGAAGTGGGTCTGAACGAAGACGTTCTCCTATGTCCTCCTACGGCTTTGAGAAAAAGCTGCTGGTTCGATAGCCCTGATTCAAGCAGTAAAAGTTGGTTGCGTTTTGGCAACCAACGAAGTGCTGCGAAAAGTTGATCGTCATTAGACTTTTAATGTGGCGCTGCATGTCGACGGCGGAACTCGATTTTTGGCCGGTGTTGCTGCCATTAGTCTCGCTAATATCAACCTAGTCGCTATTAGGGCACGTTCAGAAATCAAATCGCGATGAGCACTGGTCGTGAAAATCCGAGATGTAGATATGTTTTATCAGTCTTCCGGAGATGGCGAGCCTCAGAGGTTCGCAAATCCATAAATTTCCCCGGTGTTTAACGTGCTGTTTCTCTCTTTCTCTCTCTTTATTTGCAAAACGGATGGTAATTGCAAGCTTTCCCTCCTTCTTTGCATACTAAATAAAAACGTCTACCGAATAATGATACGGCACTCCAAAGGTACGGAAGGTCAGAAGATCAAAGCGGTTTGTTACGTTTCAGTCTGCAGGCACCGGCAACGTTTCTCAAGCATGAAGTAGCGACGTCTCTCGCGACACCGTTTTCGCATGTTATCTTGCATTATATGTACCTATATTGTGGCTCTCGTTGAATTTCTCTTTGCGGTTTTGCGCGTTTCTACTAGTTTTCACCGCTTGCTTACTCCTGCGCCGTTTCGAGCCTCGCACGCTTTTCCTGCGTACTCAAAAAAAGCATCGACAGGCCTTTGAAGTATATATGTACATACATACGTATGTAGTTACGGGTAATGGAAATGGAAAGAGCTGTACCGTTGTTTCAAACAGAATTTTGTCTGTGCTTTATGAGGATGAAGAGTATAATATCAGCAATCATTATTAATCATTATTTTACAGTTAGTACATGGTGTATTAGAAATAATGACAACTAAAGTTTTAACATTGTGAAAACATTTAGAGATTAGAGGTACAAGTATACAGGGTGTCCCGTAACTCATAGAAGAGCCGGATATTAAAATGTCGTTTAAGGCTTTGTTTTATAACGTTTTATAGCGTTCTTATTAGTTAGTCACGAATAACGAATAACTCGACATTACTCTTCATTGCATTAATTTGATACTCAGATGCAACTTTTGCTGCCTGCTATACCGACGAGTTTGGATCGGGATACGGGCCGAACGTCACCATCCAGCGCGATGCGACATTCCGTCCCTAAGCGCGGGCCCTATGCGCGCTCTGGGTGGTCAGTGTTTTTCTTTAATAATTCAAAACAAAGCCGCAAACGACATTTTTCCAAAGGAAAAAGTCGTTCAGTATCGCCACAGGAATCTCCCATATCCGGCTTTTCTGTGAGTTGCGGGACACCCTGTAGTAAGATTTTACAACTGAAAATAATATGTATATTAAGCATCGAGGGTGATATTGAGAAATTTGTTACAAATGTTGGTAAAACAAGTTTCAGATAATAATTAAGTTGGTATAAAGAAATATTTTCCAAGGAATACGGTATAGTTTTGCGTATACAAGCTGTCTTAGAACTATCTCCAGAGCAGAAAAATGATGATTGCTGCGGTGATTCTGAACACCTTTTTCCTTTATGAAAACATTGTTTCAGGCTTCGTTTTTGAATTGTTAATGAAAAAGGTTGACCGCGCTTAGAGCCCGCGCTCAGCCGCGAGAGGATCGTAATACACTAGGCCACAGTCTCGAATGCTCTTACGGTTGAGCGCGGGCTCTACGCATGTTATGATTGGTCAACGTTTTTCGTTCATTCAACCATTCGAAAATGAAGCCTCAGACAACATTTTCGTAAAGGAAAAAGGAGTTCAGAATCACCTCAACAAACACCCTTTTTCGGCTCTCGAGGTAGTTCTGTGACACCCTATATAGAATTTGTTTCATGTATGTTAATGAATAATTTATTAGAGAAGAAGTGTTTGCGGATCTGTAAATTTATATTTATTTATAAAATTATAAATTATAGTCTAAAAATAATTGTTTTTAGTATGAATGTATTTAAATATTTAAATGCATGGGACAAAATTATTAACCGTTTTAAATCACTAACAATAAGAGTGTTCTGATGGAAGATGTAATTAGTTATCAAAATTAAAATACGAGGTTCGTGAAATTTACAAATGCGATAATGAAAAAAGAATTTTGCACAAATTGTTTAAAAGACAAATTCATTTGTTATAGTACAACGAGAACTCCTATCGTAAAATATGCAATGTGCTTTATATTATAAAAAATTATTGTTCTAGGACAGCAACACAATGTGATAACAATATTTCATTTAATAAAAAAGATTTGATCTGTATTTTAATAAGCAATTTCTCAACGATTCCTTTAATAATAATAATAATAATAATAATAATAATAATAATAATAATAATAATAATAATAATAATAATAATAATAATAATAATAATAATAATAATAATAATAATAATAATAATAATAATAATAATTGACTACTTAGTTTAACTCTGCATAGTTTAACTTCTGCTTAAATTAAACGACGCCACATGAGTGTACCATGTCCATTATTACGAGTCGTGTTTTAAAAGTACTAAAAAATAGCATCCTCATTTGGCTGTGCAACTCATAAATATCACTTACGTGTATCAGCCTGTCAGAGATATAGCACTTCGTTACTAGCAACGGTAAATCTTCGGCAAATTCGATCTGATTAGTGTGGGACGAGGTATGGAGAATCAAACTGAAGTATGTACTCATAAAAACTTCCGGTATACTTCTACAGGAACAAAAAGCAATGACTTAAAAGTGTGTAATAACTACTGGCATGACAACGATACTCATTATTAATTACTTTTTATGGATAGTATTTTGTATACAAAATACAATGATCGACACAATGATTGCAGAATTACGAAATATTCATCGTTCTGAAACCGGAAAAGTCATAATATACCTTCAAAACCAATTTTTCAAATTTTACACTGTTTAAAATTCAAGTAATTAAAATCGTGTCAAAAATACGTACAATACATTCAACTCTCTGCTGTTTTACAATGCTATTGTATATTTTTTTCTTCGGGGTCTTAATATTTGCGACGTTAAATAAATACATAAAATTAAGAATGGAGATATTTGATAAACGTATATTTGAATATTTAAATATTCTTTAATTTTATATTCCAATGTTCTATTATTATAAAGCATATTTCAATATTTGTTAATTAGTATTTGTTAAGATAAGCATGTACTCCGAAATGCAAACGTTAATAAATTAAAAATGTATTACACGTTATTTATTTCAATTAAATACATCTGCAAGATTCTATTGCTTGTGGTGTTCTTTTTCTAAGATTGAACAAAATTAAAGTTGTAATAAAATGCAATACTCTCTAATACTTTCTTAAACACTTTTTATGTTCATATATTAATGATATGTAGATAATATACAATTTGACATAAAAAATTTGGCAGTTTTATTTTATTTAGTTCGAATAAATAAAGATGATAGCCTATGCTACCGACGTGAGTAGGTTCAGATTTGCGCCTCAGATTTAGTTTCAAAGCTTGTCGTCAGAGTACGCAGTTTCTTACGACCCAATTTGATTCAAATCCAAATGTCATTTTACAAAAATTCTAACTAAAAAGGATGCTATTAACCAACACCTTTTTAATCAAACGATAAGTAGAAAATTTCTTAGATTAAATGATTACTTTCCAAAAATAATAAAAAGTATTTACGTTATCGATAAAGCCTGAAGTATGCATATACTGGCAAACAATTGCGGAAATTTCTTTATTTTGTTATATTTTGTTGTAATATATTTTAACTTAGGACAGATTCCAAATTTTCAATTTAACGCTTTTAATTATCCAAAAATTTGTGTACAGTTTGAATCTCCAAATGATTCCAATCTTTTAATCGAACTAGTCAAACCATAAAATAAAAAGACAGTATGAAGTGCAAATATGTAAAACAATAAAGTATAACTTTTGTTACCAATAACACAATATTTAGTGGTTGATACGAAATAAAATAACTAATTAAATGAAAAAAGTAACGTAACGTTATGTGTATACGTTTTGAAAGAAAAAAAAAAGATAAAGCAGTCCCAGTACTATATTTCATTGTTACATTTTAGTTATCCTTTTAAACAGCATTGCATTGCACATGCAATCCAAAATCATCTAAAACAACTAATTCATCCGAAATCTAAAACATAACATGCAATTATAAATCCACAGCATTTTTTTCTAAAAAATTGGATTTACATTGAAACAGCCCAAACATAAATACTTACTACCCCAAATTATGGTAACAATCATCAATTTAGTATTTGACTTAAACAGTACAATTCCGATATGTAATGAAAAGGTCGGTTTGGTTCAAGCTGTTAATATAGGGTATCAAAAACAATATAATCAACTTATCAACATGTTGTACCGGCCGATGTTGAGCCAAGTTTGGCCGTCGACACGCAGCGCCACATTAAAACCTAAATAGCGATCAACTGTTCGCAGCGTACATTGTATCAAACTAGCGGCTCGCAATTATGGGGTTCGTGCAAAGAGAAACTGGTCCAAGTGAAGTGGGTGTGAAAGAAGACGTTGTCCCATGTTCTCCTATGGCTCTGAGAAAAAGCCCGCCAGTTCGATATTCCCTGATTGAAACAGTTAAAGCTGGTTGCGATTTGGCAACCAACGAAACACTGCGATCAGTTGATTGCCATTGAGGTTTTAACGTGGAGTTGCAGGTCGGCGGCTAAAATTGGCTCGATTTTGGCCGGTGTTGCTGCCATTAATCCCGCTAATGGCAACATTGCGGCTGTATTAGGGTTTATTTAATACAGTATAATGTAAAATAAATTAATTGAACCTCATTTAATTTGACAAATAATAAAGTGAACTTTGTATTTGAATTTTGCCTAACTTCTGGGTTAGTACTTGATATAATCAATATAAATATTCCAGCTGCATTTAATGATATTTTACTTATCGTAAATTGTATCAGGCTTTTCTCGCGACCTGTCGCAAATCAGATGGATTCGTTGTTTCTTGTTCGCGAAGGCAGCTCGATAATTAGGCAATTAATTCAACGGCGGGAGAGCGAAGCATTGTTGTAGCGCTGCCTCCATTAACACGGCGGCACGTCACGACTAAAAGGAACGAGTAAATCGCAATTATTGGCCACTTCGGCCCCTTTAAAACCCGCCCGAGATGAAGTTTCGTTCATCGAATTCGTTCGGTAACATGGAACTTTTAATGGCTCACAACTGTGGGGGCAGGTACCTCCGTTCGCGGAAAAATCCGACGGAAAGTTCTTCGGTTCTACCGCGCGAAGCCTACTTCGGAACTTTCTAGCGATATTGTTCGACTTGCCTGCGAGAATCGTCCCAACAGTCGACCGTGGATTTCTAATTATGCCCCCTATTATTAAACCGTGTAAATATCGTGTTCCAATTTAGACAAAGTATTTCTTTACATTATTGGAGACGCTATAAATAATTAACTTATCGCAAATGAAGAAAAACATATTATTTGCGTCCAAAATGAAGCCTCCTGTAAGGAATGCGGGTCTGATTGGCCAGATTCCAGTAAAGTCGAATTCGAACGAACTAGATATCTGTATCGCTCACGTATATTGACATAGAAATTGTACGTAACCTATCAAGCTCAAGCTTCTGGCGTTACACGTGGGGAGCGCTGCGTACCCGTCTTACTCTCGTGCCGTCTCAGGAGACGTCATTCTGGTCGCGAATAGTAAGTATAGGGGAAGGTGTTGTATCTCGGAACGGACTGTATATTGGGTCAGTCTAACATTAACATTTATCCTGGTTGATTTTTTTTTACCAACATTGGCGTGATAATATAGCGCTTCCCCATACGAATCTCTGGAGAAAAACTGTCTTCTTTCATATCCACTTCACTTGGACGAATTTCTCTTTGCACGAATCCCAAAATCGCGAGCAGCCAGTTCGATACAACGTACACTGCGAAATGTTGATCGCCATTAGGCTTTTAATGTGGCGCTGCATGTCGACAGCGAAACTCGTCTCGATTTTGGTTGTGTCAACGTGTTCACCTGCCTGATTCGGATATCAGGGTACTTATCGCCATCCAATCACTTATCGCCAAACATGTTATATTTTATATTTAAAATAAATACCCAGCATCTTTTTTAGTATTCGTGGACATTAGGTTCAGGTAAAAATTATGGTAACAAAGTAGTTAATATTGTCGTAAGGATAGCAAAAATGCTAGAGTAATTGTTTATACGCAAAGCAATACATAAATGCAGTAATTATTATTTCGCAACGCAATCTCCACGGCTGTTAACAAAAAAAAACACGGTTCTGTGGAAATTTATTAAAAAAGCGCATGAAATAAAAATACACAGCAGCTTGCAATAAATCATGTTGTAAGATAATGTATGAGTTCGCTGTGTACACAGTTTTATGTATTCAAAGTACCATTTCTTTCGTCTGCAATATTTTTTCGTGTACCTATTTGCTGGAAATTTTATTGGCTGTGTGTACAGTCTCCTGGAAGATTCTACATACATGTTAGTATTTCTCTCGTGCTTTTACAACCCACCCTATATGTTCTGCGGTGCATCTACTGCCAACAAGGGTAGATTGATCAAACCTTCCAACATTTATGGACCGCATTTCTGTTGAAAGTAGTCCATTAATAAAATATTATTTCTAAAAATTATACAATATTATATTATTCTATATTATCATTTATATTATTACTATTTTGTAAGACTATACAAAACAGTGTGAGAATTTTCCTATAGAATATAATTCTACTAATTATCGCCAAACGAACGGAATTAGTTTAAATAGAAGTTTAATACATATAATTTCTCTGACAATTTCCGCGTGAGATACAATTAAACACAAAGCATGCAACTGATCAGAGTTTCATTAATGCGCTACGAGCTATTGCAACTGCGGGGAATAAATTCCGTTCGCAAAGTGAAAATCGTACACTGCTCAATCGGTGACATTTCGTTTCGTATCGATTGCATTTATGGACTGCCACGTGTATTTACATACTTAGTTCTCTGGTGTCAAGTTGTTCGTTACACGTCGTAGAAGGCTTAATAAATTGGAGGTAAATGCGTATTAAATTCTTCTTGGGAATGATACCTACATACGAAAAGTATTCCCTTTTCCGTTGCATTCTTCGGAAGGAAAGTTACGATTACATCAGAGCGGTACTGTTACGAGCAAGATGTATTCTCATCTGAAGCTTACGAAAAAGTGGGGTCATGTGTATGCATATGTTGTACACACGCAGCTGTATGCATGCATACATACAGTGTGTCCCGTTTAAGTGAGAACAGACAGTGAGACACAAAATATCTGGAAAAATATAAAAATGCCGAAAAATGACTTAAACGAAAGTTCACACTTAATGAATTTTGAAATTTCAGTTTTCTTGAAAGCGGAGCGTGGAATGAAAAAATTGTATTCTTTGTTTTCAACGTATTTTGTCATGAAGAATAATCTCCTTTCAGGTGTTACCACAATTTTCGGTTATACCAGGTTGTAGCTTCGTTAGTACACGTGCACTCAATAAATTTCCAAACTCAATTTTCTCGAAAACGAAACAAATTTATTCTATTTTTTCGTATTATTTTAGCCCACAGAATCGCCTCTTTCATTTTTGAACACCCTGTAGAGTACCGTTGAAAAAATTGAACATGGTGTTTACAGAGAGTTTCAAGGACATCCCAAAGTCAAATAAATAGCGACATAACATGTTCCCCCTGATATGCTACAACTTCCGTCTAAATCATTTTTCGGTATCTTTTATATTTTCCAATATATTCAGTTGTTCCCATTTAAACCAGACACACTGTAGATACGTACGTATACATATGTATGCTTTCAGTATGCATAACGTTTATAAGCTGGTGTGTCCGCATGGTAGCTGTATCCACCCGCGACAGAAAATATTTTTATATCTAGGGATACCATGGAAAATATTTGTATATCCGCGGCTATCGTGGCGCGCCGTAAATAAATCGTTCGTCCAGCATTATTTGACGGCTGGGCAACATTCGCATTTTCGTCGATTTCTCGTCCGTCCCGGCGATTCCTTTTTTCGTCCCGTCCCATTGCACTGTTCGAACTTCGAGAAAAATAATTGAAGGGACGATCGTCGCACTACGTTGGAACAAATTTTTGTTCAGAAACACTGCTTTTCGTACCATCCGCTGAATTTTTCATACTTCGCTCGGTGTACCGTCAAGTGGTGATGCTACACGCGAAGTACGCGAAAATACTTTTCTGAGATGGATACACCTGCGCGAATTCGATCTTCCTTAGTGACACGTCAAACTGACTGCAAGTTTACAAGAAACAGGGGAGTTTGAAAGAAAAGCGTCTTGCAATTTATGACTAACCAAAGATTTTTGATCCAGTTTTTATTACATTAAATTGATGTTGATGCACATCAATTTGTAGCGACCTCCAATTCCTGCCACTAGAGGAATTTGGCGCGAGCTGCCACTTTCTCTCGAAAGTGCTCGCCCTGACATCAGATCCTATATAAACATCCTGCGACTCTCCTTCACTATCCCGACGTCTAAGGCAAGGGCCTGCTAAGTAGCCTTACTGACGAGTCCTCTAGCAGGCCTAGGACGAAGCGCTCTCCTAATCGCTATTCCATAATTTTCCGCCCAGTCCTTCCACCACTCCTTAACTGCTACAAATTTAACAATTAATAATATTGAATAAAAATAAATCATTGAATAATTGAACAATCGAAATCAGTTTTGTACAACAATTACTTTGCTTCCAGGAAGGACAAACGTACACACATTTCTCCCTCAATTACACTGTTCAGCACGAATTTTGTTTTATAATAACCACTAGGTGACCCTTATAGAGTTTCTCGTCCTGAATACGAATCCGGAAGCACAATTGCTCAATCACCCTCAGATTTCGAAAAACATGAGTTTTTGCAAAAACATGCGATTTTGAGCAAAAAGGAGGAATTACGTGAAAACTAAAAACGATAAAAAGTTCATCTTGGTCTTAAAAGATAAAGGAGGGTGTCTCGAATACAATAATAATATAATTTTGTAATATTTTGTGGTTTTGAATGCTTGTCAATGGCGATCAAAGTTAAGAAAAGAGAAGATAAACTTCTTATCGTTTTTAATTTTCACGTAATTCCTCCTTTTTGCTCAAAATTGCATGTTTTTACAAAACTTCATGTTTTTCGAAATCTGAGGGTGATAGAGCAATTCTGTTTCCGGATTCGTATACAGGATGAGAAACTCTACAAGAATCACCTAGTGGATACTGCAAAACAGAAAAAAAGTTGACATTTGTTGGACAGTGTAATTTAGTACTCTTTCGAACCACAAGGTTAAATGTTACACATCATGATACAAAAATTCAAGGTGACCTTCGTATCTCGATAAAAAAGCTTGCTATAGGAAAACTAATTGATTGCATTGCACGTCCCGTTTCATACCAAACAACTTTTGTTTGAACATTTTTTTGATACAACAAATAGTTTAGGAGTCCAAAGTGGTCTAGTTAAATGACACACCCTGTATAATCGAATACCCACTTTAACGTGAAGGTTATTTCGATAAATATTCCTTTTTAATGAATTTCAACGGCAGTCCATCAAAATTCAACGCGCGTTTGGTGAACGTGAGTAGAGAGGACAAGGGGTGTAAAATGAAGACTGAAAAACCGTATGGCAAGAGTCTGGGAAGATACGAGGATGAAGAACAACGGTTTACCTAGGTAGACGGTACTTCCCGTACAAAGAGAAAATGCCGGGAATGGAGGCTGTAGAAGAAGTTATTGATGATCTCTACTCTGTGGCGTCGTTTATATCTTCCGCACGTACAGTCACCACTCGAAGTGAATACACAGATCTTGCTTCTGCCGTAAGAGATGCTCGGCAATCGAGTCCATATTTGTTCCTCTGCATCCATCATCTTCTTTCTATTTTTTCCCCTGCCTACTACGCGACAACGCGGGACGGTGATTGCCCACTTGTAGAGGAATCAAATTGATTCTTCTGGATTTTCTTCTGCTGCCTTCAATGGGAATCTCTAACCGTCCGAAATAATAATGTTCACGATTGTTATTCTACTCTTTGCTAATAACACTGTCCAATAAATTTCAACTTTTTTTCTGTTTTGCAATATCTACTAAGTGACCCTTATAGAGTCTCTCGTCCTGAACACGCATCCGGAAGCACAATTGCTCTATCACCCTCAGCTTTCGAGAAACATGAGTTTTTGCAAAAACATGCAATTTTGGGCAAAAAGGAGGAATTGAACGGTTTTTAATTTGAACTGGTCGAGAAAATGTGCATCGGCAGCGCGTTGACAACGCTTTGCCGCCATGCGGCCATCGCTCGCGTATGTCGGGCCGATAGGGCCGTAGCCACGCGTGATCGACATCGAGCGGATTCCCTTACATAGCACCTGCTTTCTAACAATGTACGTTTCATTTCGTTCATGTATTCTTGGACCATAATTCCGAAATTACAACAAAGCCTTACGAATTACACTCAGTTTTCAGTATTTCTGCATAAACACGTACGATTTGTTAATACGATGTCAACTGAAGCAAACAAAATTGTTTATGAACTTACAAAATTTTCATTGTTACGATTGTATGCAATTTGAGATACTCTCCCAAATATATCAATATTTGAAATGTATCAAATAATATTTGAAGTCACCGCTAAATCCATTTTGGTATCATTTGTACATCTTCTTTAAACAGATCCCTACAATTCTTCTGAAGTATAGCTGAAAGCGGAAAAGTAATATAATTTTTTGAGGTTTTGAGAAGACGGGGTTGTAAGAGTCTTATCACAGGACATTGTTGACGTACATGTAAATGTCGCTTAGGTTTCCTTAGGATTAAAAGGCTTCGTATTAACAAATCATATGTATTTGTGCAGAAATACTGAAAACTGAGTGTGATTCGTACGACTTTGTTGTACTTCCGGAATTATTGTCCAAGAAAGAAAGCAGCTAGTATTGTTATAAAACGGGTGCTATGTAAGGGGATCCACTCGATTTCGTTCACGCGTGGCTACGGCCTTGCCAGCTCGACATACGCGAGCGATGGCTGCATGGCGGCAAAGCGTCGTCAACATGCTGCCGATGCACATTTTCTCGACCTGTTCGAATTAAAAACCATTCCAGCAGTTTTTATGGACTGTTTCTTCGTCAGAAATCCATACAGAATCCGATACCGTGAAGCGATTTCATACCAGAGAGCTATCTTTTTCTACAAATGCAAAAATAGTGAGCGGAAAGTACGCGCATCGTCTCTATTTTTAACTTTGATCATCATTGACAAGCATTCAGAACCACAAAGTACTACAAAATTATATATCATTGTATTTGGGAGACTCTTCCCTATCTTTTAAGACCAAGATGAACTTCTTATCATTTTTAGTTTTCACGTAATTTCGCCTGTTTGCCCAAAATCACATGTTTTTACAAAAACTCATGTTTTCCGAAATCTGAGGGTGATAGAGCAATTCTGCTTCCGGATTCGTATTTAGGACAAGAAGCTCTATGAGGGTCACCTAGTGGTTATTACAAAACAAAATTCGTGTTGAACAGTGTTATGAATGAAAAACTATAAGGTATATGGAATTGAAAATTAATAATTACCGAGACATTCTTCGATGCATTTTTGTTTGATGTAATGGACAGCATTTAGAGAACTACTTAGAATTAAATTTTAATTACGGAGTATCTCGGTAATTATTAGCTTTTAATCCCAGGTACCTGATAGTCTTTTTTATTCATAATTTAGTACTCTTTCGAACCACAAAGTCAAATATTACACATCATGATACAAAAATTCAAGGCGACCTTCGTATCTCAATAAAAAAAGCGGACTATAAAAATACTAATTATTACACTGTATGCCCCGCTGGATACCAAACAACTTTCGTCTGAACATTTCTTACATACAACAAATACTTTACGAGTAAGTTTAATTGGTCAAGTTAAATGACTCACCCTGTATGTATAGTACGATTATGTGTAAACTGTAAGGGGCTGAGATTTTATTATCCCTGATTTTACGTACGGAAGTATTTTGTCTTTTTAAGCAAACATTTAGCTTCATTCATTACTATTTCTTCTTTCTTATACAACCCTCATTAGTATTATACTATTTTTCTTCATTATTGTTTATGCTATTTATAGTTACAGTTTTTTCTGTTGAAATTGGTGGTAAAACATGTCCATGATAAGAGGTAACAGTGTTTTATTTAGTTTGTGTTAATTTAATACGCCTGCGAATTAAACTATTAAACTGTGATATTACTGTTTCATATAAAAAAATAATAATCAGATTAGTATCATATAAAAATACTCTATGAGTATAATAATAGAGGTAAGGCCTAGAGTACAAAGTATTATTTTCAACAAATTGTGGAGTATTTCTTACATAAATATGTATTAATTACATAATTCACGTAAGCTGTATACACAGATTAATTTAAAAGCTATATGTTACTTGTAATGATAATAATTTTAATATTACCATATTATTATATTTTGATATTACTATCAAAGAGAAGAATAAGCAATTGTGCAATTACAATGAATATGCATTTCTGCAGTTTGATCTATTCCATAATGGGTAACAAAAGAATATTTCTTATCGAATTAACTATGCTAAGCCAAAATAGTAGCTATTCAGAAGTTCAACGACTCTGCTAATATTATCTGTAAAGAGTTCGAGTGTACGCAAATGCAAGAATATTTTCTTATCAAAAAGCTAGCAGCAGAGGAAGGAAAAAATGGGAGCTGCCCATTACTGTCTTCTTAATGAGGTGTCGATGCAGTAAACTCGCATAAAAGGAGCAATGTGATTCCTAGGGGATTTCTGGATCCCCAAAATTCTGTAGTAGCTCGCCGCGGTCCATTTCCGCCCTGAAACTTTTTAACGACGTCTAACAATAAGAAAAGGGGCTTTCGTCCTGCGTGCTCTTTGATCGGCCTCCACATCAAATATTCACATCTATCCTACTTATGATTTATACAGGGTGGAGCATTTAAAACCGTTCACCTGAATAACTCGCTTATTTTTAATGATAGAAAAAAATGCTTCAGATCAAACCTGCTTGGTTGCGAAGGGCACATAACGCAATGCAACTAATTTTTTAATATACGTAGATGTAGAGACAACATAAAAAACAAACCTGTATTTTTAAATAGAATAGTTTAGTTTTTTATTTACATTCTGATAGAGCGTTTCGAGACGAATACAACGGCCTGTATGAAAGTTGCCCGTAGTCAACTACAATTGAAAATAAATTGTCTCAAAGTGCTCTATGAATATCTGTGTTTTTCTAGATTTTCTATTCGTTACTATAATTCTATGTAACTAAATATTTGTGAATGGAACGTACTGTGTAAACACGAATGTCTGTTTATGTTCTGTGACCTATATTAGCGATTACAAGAGCGATGTATCAACGACTATAAAAACACACAAGTATTTATGGAGCACTTTGAGACAATTTATTTTTCACTGTAGTTGACTCTGAGTAACTTTCACCAAGTCGCTGTATTCGTCTCGAAAGGCTCTATCAGAATGTAAATAAAAAAACCATACCAATCTATTTAAAAATGCAGATTTCTTTTTTATATTTCCTCTATACCTCCACCTATGAAAAAAATTAATCACATCACATTATGTGCCCCTCGATACCAAGCAAGTTTGATCTGAAGCATTTCTTCTTATGATCAAAACTAAGCGTGTTATTCAGGTGGTCAGTTTTAAATGTCACTCTCACAGTCACCCTCTATACTGTATTCCTGTAACGGCAACAAATTCTCAATTTTGTTGAATATTTATTGACTATTGCTAATGTAAGAACTGTTCCATGATATTTATACACACTTTGCCTATTATAATGTAAATTGTTGTAACGTCTGCATCTACATTTTTAATACTTTAATATCACGAAATGAATATTGAATATTAAAAATTGTTTATGTGAAATTACTAAATAGCAGTAAATGTATAACTGCTGAAAATGTTGAATTTTGTTGAATTTATTAACTATTGATATTTACACACGCTGCCTATTACAATGTAAATCGTTATGATGCCTGTATCTCAATTTGTAATACTCTGGTAGAACGAAATGAATATTAAATATCAAAAAATATTGATATGGAATTACTAAATACATTATTTTCCTTTTTGCACTATTATCAACTGATATCAGCAAACTGTTAAAAATTTACACAATCTGTTACTCTAATATAATAGTAGATTTCACTCACTTTTCAACAAAAATTACCAATGCATGGCTTCAAGTTCATTTCACCCTATAACAGTAAAATTCATTAAAATAAAATTGCTAGAATACCAACGTCCATAAATGAATTACACGCCTCGCACAGTTACACCATACAGATTTACAATTTGATACACTGTTTACGTTGAAGTAACGAGCCATATGCGTTATTGAAACGGAACACCTATTACCGTTATTAATTGGCGGATGCAGAATGAGATACCACACAATTTCGTTAACCCTAACTGCTAACTGGACTAACTTCCGTTGCTGGCGGACTAAATTTACCTGTCTGAGCTATAGGGTATGGGATGTAATATAGGGATGTAATGCGCAGTCTATACAGGGTGTCCCGTAACTCATAGAAGAGCCGGATATGGGAGATTCCTGAGGCGATACCGAACAACTTTTTCCTTTGGCAAAACGTCGTTCGAGGATTTGTTTTTTGAATTATTAACACTGGCTACTGAGAGCGCGTGTGAAGCCCGCGCTCAGGGGCGGAACGTCGCGTCGCGCTGAATGGTGACGTTCGGCCGGTGCACCGATCCAAACGGTATAGTGTTTTTATTTATTCTTCACGAATAACGAATAATTCGACATTATTCTTCATTGCATTGATTCGGTATTCGATACAACTTTTGCTCCCTGCTATATCGACGTGTTCGGAGCGGGGCCCCAGCCGAACGGTACCATCCAGCACGACGCGACATTTCGTCCTTGAGCGTGGGTTCTACGCGCGCTCTGAGTGGCCAGTGTTTCTTCGTTAATAAGTCAAAAACAAAGCCTCGAACGACATTTTGCCATAGGAAAAAGTTGTTCAGTATCGCCTCAGGAATCTCTTGTATCGGGCTCTTCTATGAATTTTGGGACACCCAGTATCAAAGTATCAAATTGAGGTACGATGGAACCAAAACCGTCCTGTCACTCGTGCATTTCGGTAAACAGTGAATTGTTGCCTCCTCCGATGCTTGCGTAATGCGTTTATGCGTAGTACAGTGCTATTATGGCAAAATCGATGAATTTTCCCAGTGGGGAGCATCGATCATGGGGAGCATTATGGCCACCTGCTGATATTTTTGCGTTTTTAAATGATTTTGCACTTTAACACTTTTATGTGAGTGGGATGACAAAGTGTTCGAGTTAGAATCCGCGTCGTTCCTAACCGGAAACCAATAATGCACTTTACCTTACTAGTGGTGAATTAATCGTTGAATTTGTTGTAATTCGATCGGACCGCACTGTGGCGACCCTTTAACCCCGCCGACAGTAATCGATCGTTGTATTACTTAAACCATAAAACTGAACAGCTTAACGTTCTATTACGATTCTTATTGGGGCGTGGTATCGATTTTGTGATTGATATTGTATATCCTTCGTACTTGAAACGCGAAATTGCTATTCGAAATTTGGGATTGTGCAATTGTGCAAAGGTATAACGCGTTGTTGTGAAGTTGTGCGTGTAGTGAAATACTATTTAATCCATAAAATAATTTATTGTTATTAAAAAATACTTCTTAAAATGTATTATTTTTAAGAAATTACTGATATATTAATTTATATATTGTGATTTATCGTTTTTAATTACTCTTCAGCGTCGATTGATTTATTTGTCTCTTCGTTATCATCACCATCAATTTAAATTACAGAAAATTTAAAGGCCATTACAAAAAAATAAAATTTAAAGTGTTCCAATGTAATCATTAAAATAAATCAGGCAGTTGTACAAGGCTCGTGGGAACATTGAGATACTTCCTCTAATTGTATTGATTTGTATAATTTATGTTCAAAAAGGGGTGGCGCAACTGGGAAAATTACGTTAATTTCAAAAAGTCTCGGCTCTGACGTCAATTTTGACTACTTCGGACCTGATTTATGACGATTCTATAGCACAGAATCACATGATGATATCATTGTACTTGCCTTAACAAGCTCCAACATCATATGAATAAAAAAACTACAGGGTTCCATTCAGAAAAAATTAACTTATTTTTTATATCTTCCTAACCACTACACCTACAGCGAAGTTATTTACGTTAGACAATGTCCCCCTCGATACTAAACATCTTGTATAAGTACATTTTTGTTTTATAACTGCAAAATCACGTGAGATGTTCCACCGTTTCCAGTTAAACGGAACACCCTGTATACATACCACTTCGTTTTAAATTTCCTTAGCACCGTGCATAGTTACGAACTCAAGTAAACTTGCGACAAGTAGTTAATCCTCGAGCAGGGTGGAGGGCTCTTAACATTGTCCAGTAGTTGGGGAATGGACCAACTATGTCATGGCAAATATGTATGATACCAATCGTTATTGAGGGGCAACGACCCTCTGAAGATGCCCGTCTCCGCTACTTTGCCATATTCTTATCGATAACAGGAAACTGATACTGATACTTTGGTCCAGACGATTATATTGTATAATACAGTACCGGAAAACAATTATTCGAACGATGCAAATTTTATACTTTATTTCTACGTTTAAAGGCAGACAAATATCCCATCGCTGCTTTGTAGAAGAAGAATATTTGGATAAAAGTGAACAATTAATTTGCCAATTATGTTACATCGTACTGCAATTCAAATTATACAAACTGGATAATGAACATACTGTTTCAAGCAATAAATTTCAATAATTGTTTCATTTACCGCTTAGAGTATCCTATTCTTCGAAGCTCAACAACAACAACAATTTTCTCATGCAAATATATTAAGGGATGATTGCCGAGGCGATTCCGAACAACTGTTTCCTTTGCCAATATGTTCGTTAAGGCTTTGTTTTCGAATTATTAACGAGAAACACTGGCCAATCAGGGCGCGCGCTCAGCAGCGAGTGTTCAAAACCGTGACTGAGCGTATTCCGATCTCTCGGATGAGCGCGCGCTCTACAAGCACTCTGATTGGTCAGTGTTTTTTTCTCGTTAATAATACAAAAAGAAGCTTTAATCAACATTTTTGCAAAGGAAAAAGTTGTTCAGAATCGCCTCAGCAATCATCCTATAAAATGTTTACGTGATGTAGCGAAACACCCTGTATGAAAGATAGAAGAAAAGGCGTTAAACAAATGTGGTAGCTGATCAGGGGGTACACGTTATGCTGGTATTTGTTTGACTTTGCGGTGCCCCTAAAACGCCATATAAACACCAAATATTTCCTTTTTTTAAAGGGAACTCGATATTTTTTATTACATATTCTTATAGCTGACGTAAAACCATTTTCAAAACACTACTTATATGCTCATTTTGATCAAACCAATTTTGAAATATGGAAGCTCAAAGTTGTATGCCCATATAAAACTCAGTCGGATCGTCGAGGTGACATATCAATTTTGATCTTTCATATCTTGGAACTGATTTGATAAAAATACACATGTATTTTGAAAATGGTTTTACCTCAGATGCAAGAATACGCAATAAAAAATGTAGGATACCATTCAGAAATTGAACGAGGTGTTTGCAAAGCGTTTCGAGGTCATCTCAAGGTTAAATGAATAACAGTACGATATGTGTTCCCTTGTACGGTACAACTTTCGTCTAAAATGTTTTTTGTATCTCTTATGTTTTTCAAAATATTTAGTTGTTCTCACTTAATTGTATGCATTTCTTATTCGTTCAAAGGTTTGTAAAATTTTGTTATTAAGCGTTTGAAATAATTTTAATAAAAGCATCATACATTTGCAATTAATACATGTTAGTTTTAACAAATATCAAGTTGGTAATGCACGGCATTCTTTGAAATTCCGATACACTTTACTGTACTACTTATTATACCAAGCATGGTAACATTAAAGGTCTTGCGTTTTTGAAGGCATAAGAATTCACGAATGTAATTATTTCTTCTGCAAACTGTAGTCCCCAATGGGATAATATCTATTCGACGATCGTTTAAAGAATATCAGAACGCAGTGTCTCGATATTCTTCATAGAATTCGTATTTGTACTTGTTCCAACGAGTTATCTCGCTAATCGATTTTGTATTTGACAGGCTTCGTTCATCGAACCGGGAACGTTTGCCGATTGTTTCTCAAGCGTGCAGCTAGGCTTCAACCAATTCATTCGCGGTATTTGGAAAATGCATTGTCTGAAAGCAATGTCCTATCTGCCAAAGGGTATGCCGAGAACGAAATGAAATGAAGTCAAGATGGCCAGTGGAGATGATGTCACTTTTACGATAAATGTAAAAATGCGTTACAAATGTGAAAGATTTATAAATAAATTTATTATTACGTCCACTATTACGATACTGATAATTTAAATGACGAATTAACTCCTCTTCCCTTGTTCGCAGATTAAATATACTAAAATAGCATAATTATACAATAATAAATAAATATCAATGCAAGTATGTTCAATTTTGTAAATGTACACGCCAAATTTGAATCATCGAACCGGGAAACTCAATGACTCCGAAATGGTTTACGCCAAATGCATGTGCAGGTAGTGTGTTGGGAACGATCCGATGTCAGCTACAAGAATATGCAATAAAAAATGTAGATTTCTATTAAAAAATATAATGATGACTTTTACAGGAGATTCCAAGGTCATTGCAGTGTCAAATAACGATACCATAACGATATACCCTCCTTAATACCGTATGACATTTGCCTAAAACATTTTCCTGTATTTTAAATAGCTATTAAATTAATTAGTTTTAATAGTTAAATAGTTATAGTTATAGTAATAAGAAATTAGCTTTTGACCCGAAATAAGCAACCCACTATCCCCACTTTTTTGTTTGAAGTCGCCGAATGGGAGCGTGCTTCAGTCATAGAACGAGAGGGCATGTCATATTCTATCCTCTAAAGAATAACATTGCTCCTCGGCCGAATACTTTGTGGTGTGCTGCTACCACGAGATCCTCGCTCGCACACCGAAAAGCGTACCTGATCCGAAGGAAGCAACTGGTCCTGAGCGAGTTGCTTATTTCGGATCAGGACGTAGTTTCTTCACATTTAATAAACATTGAAAGCCAATTCCCCTGATATTACAAATTGTCAAAAAATAAGGGCGTGTGTGACACGGAATTAGCGAATTGGAGCGGGCTTCGTTCATAGAATGAGAGAGCATGCCATATTCTATTCTTCTCTAAAGAATAACATTTCGTTCCGACGGAACCCTTTATGGTTTTTCCGCTGTCCAGAGTCCCTCGCTCGTTGGACGTGTTTGCTCTCGTTCCGTTCGAAAACAAAGTCATGCCGGATAGTATACTCGTTCCGTAATAAACAATTGGACGATCCCTAGCAAGTTGTTTCTTACGGGACATTAATGTATTTACGTCACTTCATTAAGTTTACTTATCGTACAGCTTTATGTCTTTCTCTAACCGTCGAAAGCTATTATTCGCCTTTCAACGGAAATAAAGGAAACGCGAACGCAGGACAAACTGAATCATGAGCGCATTGCACGTGGTGGTCGTCATGGCAGCATTTGATGTCCCGCCTGATGAAAACTCCTTATGGGCTCGAGGGAACGGTTATTGTCTATGTTTCAGAGCTGCACAATATCTAGCAATAAGTCAATGTTTCGACTCAACCTGTTTCGACGCAACCTGTGTTGCACGTTAATTAATCGCCGTGTCAAAATCTTATGATTTGATACTGATTTATTGCGCTAGTCTGTAACTGGTACATGTGTTTCTATTGCGCAATATTTTTTTCTGATACAAACTTGACGTGAGCATTTGCATATCGCCGGCAGCATACATTTCCATAATTGGGTTTACCCTACTGTCGTTGCGAGGATCGTTAATCTGTCGTGATAAACGACTTGAATGAACGTAGAAAAACTTGATACATTTTACTGAATTGCTTTCCACTAGGTCGCCTGTTGCAATTGTTAAAAGGACTGTAAAAGGATTAGAAGAAGTATCTGCGAGATTGGAGAACAGAATAGAGAGAGTTTTCAGCCCAGGAAGATAAAAACTAAAAATAAAAAGTAACAGTCGCGCAAGTAATAAAACTATTAATCTAGAGATTGAGAATTAAAAGTGTCGAGAATGTAGAATTGAATGCAAGTAGATAAATTTGATTTTCTAATTATGCGATGGGAAATGTATACGTCCTGAAGTTTGATTCATACTTTCTCAGCATTAGCTCACTTTAGTTTCATAAAACAATTTATTTTATTATTGAAAACAGGATTTGCTAAATATTGCTAAAATTTAAATAACAAAGTTTACTCTTTGTACATTGAAAAATATTATGTAAGCTCGAGTAAAATTGCATTTCGAATTTCGTCCTAGGTTTAATTATTCAAACAAATATAATTTGATAAAATTTACTTTCAGTCCTTACGATGTTCAAGAATTACGAAATTCGAAAAATCTCGGTTTTTGCAAATCACAGCACCGATTACAACTGCAATAATTACGAATTCTACCGTTATTCCGAACACACACTGTTATTATTGTTAAATACATCAGTTAATCATATTGTTCTCATATAGTACATTGTGCTTTTACGAATTCTGTATACATAGATATATGACATAAAAGGTACAGCGATTTGTGATTCGTTTAAATGATTTCGTTAAAATTAGTGGCAAAGGAATGAATATAACACAATATGATACTATTCCAGCATTCAATTGTTCCAGATTCATTACGAGAAACGCATATTAGTTTGCTGCAGATATTTGACAATGACATTTGTACAAATAATTTCATGAACTGTACACACAAATCGGAACAATGCAGGGTGTTTCGATATCTCATGCAAATATTTTATGGAACAATTGCTGAGGTGATTTTGAACAACTTTTTCCTTTACCAAAATGGCTGCAGAAGCCTCGTTTTTGAATCATCAACGAAAAACATAGACCGATCAGAGTGCGCGTAGAGAGCGCGAGTGTGTTCAAGCCCGCGGTTGGGCGTGTCACGATCTTCCCTTGACTGAGCGCGCGTTCCATGCGCCCCTTATTCGCCAGTGTTTTTCGTTAATAATCCAAAAACGAAGCCTTAACCAAGATTTTGGCAAAGGAAAAAGTTGCTCAAAATCGCCTCAGCAATCGCTCCTTCGAACATTTGCACGAGGTAGCGAAACACCCTGTATATTGCTAGTATGTTCAAATGTATTGCTGTAACAACAGCACAAGTAAGCGATGTGCAGCACAAATTAAAAGTCATGGTTTTTCGTGATTTTCGTACAATATGTATAAATGTTTTAAACTTGTATAATTTGATAAGGATTTTATAAGCACATTGTACTTGTACACCACATTGAATGAATAAGAGATTAAGGCTCAATTTAGGTCGTCCTATTAAGAAGAAGTACTTACTTATTGCTATAAGTAAAAATTGGATTTTCTTATCCAACAATCCTAATTTGAAGTTGTATTGTTGCAGTAAATGAATAAGTGATGTGCAACTAGATGCTACGCATATGCAGATAGTTAAATATACAGAAACATTATGCGACACTTGTTAAAAATTCGATGCAGAACTTAAGTTAGTTCTTTACTGCCACTTTCCAATTACACACATTATCCACTCAAGCTACTTTGTTGTAGTATAGGCAAATATACTTTACTAAGCTGTTATCTTAAATTAAGCTTTTATTACCAGTTACTTGTTACATCCGGTGCCGTTTCCGGCCTCTTCTTCGTACCCCCTATCGCGAACTCCTAACGCTAGCACATAGCAAGGTGTCCGTTGAAAACGCTGCGCCGTCGACTGCTGCTAACCCGTATCACGCGGCTTAGGAATTGCGCGTATATAAAATAAATGAAACGGTAGTAGGCCTGAGGACTTGAGATTTTCCGCCGACGATGTAAACCTTCCGACATCACGCATCACATTGATGGGTGAGTCGCCTTGCGAGCTCGTGGGAGCCTGATTTGGACAGTGGCCTGAGTAGGTTCTAGAGTCGCGATTGTTAGCTGTAGCTGCGAGTAGTTTTGATCTAGGCATTTTGTAAGGATTGATCCGCTGGACGTCATGTAGTTAGTTTCCACAACCGCGCGCGTAAAACAACCATCGTTGACCACCCAGCTGTGGACCTGGCTTAGCCCCTACATGAGACATCGGAACCTCCGCACGAGCACCACCGGTGAGAGCGATACTACGCCAGCTGACCGGAGACCATTCCGGACACCTAACACATCAGCATCTCGGTCACACGGGCCTGCGATAACACCGATATTCTAACCAACGATCTGGTATGTTAGATTTGTAACAGTTTACTAACATTGTTATCAGAATATATGTCATAACCTGCACCGTGAGTGATAAGAGTACTGATCAGTGTTACCCTTTCTCACTCCTTCCATCAGTCCCCAGTAGTATACACAAGGTGCGCTTCAGCGTTTTAATTCAAGCCTGAACCTACGACTCACATTCATTACCAACCGCGAGCGTATATCCCGCGAATCGGTTGCGAGAAAGAGTAGAGCATGCGTAGAATAGATCTCCGCCCCGTTAGGATGTAACATACTAATTGCATAAAATTATTTTCAGTCGTAACAGCTGACATTGACAGTTTTCACATTATTACATAATTAATTTCATATTAGACATAATTAATAGATTTCACGTACAAAATGTATCTTATAATACGATTCTATATTCATTTAGCCAACTATGTTTTATTATACGATAATAGTAATAAATGAAGAAAACAGGTTGCCATTATTATGTTTGACTACCCTTATAAAACGCCATTGTTTCAGCAAATGAAAGTGATATGTATCAATGACACAATCAAAGTTTCTGAGACTTCAAAAGCATAACTGTTCCACATTAGACTTTCCATCGTCGCGCCATAATTAATCTCCCGTAATTACTCTCTACGCATAGGATACCCCCCCCCCCCCTGTAGCTATATACACCCCCTGATAAAGCAAGGGAAAGAAATTCACGATGTTCAGCCAGAGGAGGTCCGAAAGTAGGAAAGAGAGGAGCATGCGCCGAGCGAAATCTTTCGCTAACGAGACAGTCGCAAACAAATTTTTAACGACGCGACCGCCGACTCAAAGGGGATGGCTCGGCCATGTTGTAGGCAACTTCTAAGGGTGGTCTAACTATTGCGCGCGCAACTCCTGTCATAGATACCCTTTGTGCGTGAGTCTCGCGAGCGTACGTATCGCGTTACCGCCTGTTTAGACGCGGATATGCTACGTCGGATCTCATCGACGGCGAGTAGCAAGATAAACACCTGTGGACCAGGTCGAGACCTGCACTCAAGCTAATGCGCAACTTTCCGTTTTCACTTTTTCTCTTTTTTTGGGAAACTCGTCCTTTCTGGTCTGGCTGTAGCCGGCATTTGCGCCTCCTTGCATTTGGTCTGGCGTTTCACGGTGGAATTCTCGATGCAATGTGAGATCATGACTGTCTAGTCGAATTGGATACTCGTGGAGAAAAATCCACTTGTACAGGGTGTAAAGAAATTATATGTAACGACCACCACAGCGTGATTCTACACCTTTGGATCGGTAGACATTTGTGAAAAAAAGCCCATGCAAAATTGTTCTTGACCTTGAAAATTAAGGTCAACATTTTTGTTTGCCCTATCGGATTACACTTATTATGAGGGGGAAAAATGTCAAAGAAACTATGGGTCGCAACACAACCGCTTTCTTGAAAAATAATGTTAAAGGTACCATTAGTTAGCGAGAGTCACCTAGCGTTCCGGAAGGGGCGCAAGATTATCTCCCTCTTTTTCGCTCTCGCTCTAACCCGTGCGGGGTACATTTAGCATTATTTTTCACGAAAACGGTTGAGTTGCGATTCATGGTTCCTTTGACACTTCTTACTCTCATGGCCATTAGAATCCGATAGGGCACAAAAATGTTGAGCTTAATTTTCAAGGTAAAGGATAACTTTGCACGACCTTTTTTTCACAAATGTCCACCGATCCGGATTTTTTTTGTAATGGTCTTCAGTTTCTAAAACATTTGTGTAGCATATATAAATCTATGTTATTATCATTATTATTGCAATTTCCATTAATATTTAATTATGATATGTATTGTAAAGTAATTTATTAGAATAATCTATAAGAAATAGTAGCTTAAGCTTAATTTTATCATCTTTGTAGTTCATACATTATTGAAATTTTTCAATAAATTTTCACAAAAGGAATGCAACAAGTTTTCCAACTTTGTTGCATCGAAAATCGAGTAAAACACCTTTTGGCAACATTGTTGCTACCTGTATTCCCAAAGTTTTCGGTTTGCAACTTTTTTTGGGTCAGAAAATCGAGTTAAGTTTTGTAAAAGTCCCTTTTGGCAACATTATTGCTAACTGCGTTCCCAAAAGTTTCGCTTTGCAACTTTGTTGGGTCAAAAAATCGAGATAAATTCTGTAAAAACTACATTTGGCAACATTGTTGCTAGCTGCGTTCCTCATATTTTTGCTTTGCTACTTTGTTGCTAACAAGCGATTCCGCAAAATCATCATCTGAGAAATTCTTGGAAATAACGTCAAATTCCAGGAATTCGTAAAATCAAAGACCTTCTTGTCTATCATGTGCTTCTGATACAAATTGACGATTTCGAGCACAGGGGATTCCATACAATCCAGTTTTAGGAAATTCTTGGAAATGACGTCAAATTCCAGGAATTTGTTGCCAAAAGGTGTTTTTACAAAATTTATCTCGGTTTTTTGACCCAACAAAGTTGCACGGCGAAAATTTTTAGAACACAGCAACAATGTTGCCAAAAGGTGTTTTTACAAAGTTTAACTCGATTTTTGACGCAACAAAGTTGCAAAAGTATGCCTTTTCACTAGTTCCTGGAATTTGACGTCATTTTCCCGAATATTCTGAGAAGTTCAATATTATCGGTGTTTCCTGAAACTTGACGTTGTTTTCCAGCACTTATCTCTAACTTAAATTATTCGGAGTGGACAGGTATTAACAACATGAAACCAGTTACATTCCTTTTGTGAAAATTTATTGAAAAATTGCAATAATGTACAAATTACAAAAATGACCATATTTAAACTTAAACTACTACTTCTTGCAGATTATTCTAATAAATTACTTTATAATACACCTTATAATTAAATAATAATAAAAATCTCAATAATAATAATAATGGTATAGATTTAAGTATGCTACAAAAATGTTTTAGAAACTAAAAACTATTACTTATTAAGTATTCTTATAAATTCATATATTATACATCTTAAATTTAATTTTCAACAGGTTACAAAGAGCATTTTCTGTACACAATTAATACAATTCTTTTAGCTATTGTTTTATCTTTATGAAATTAATTTTTGTGAACCCCTGAGATTTTTGCAATTAAAATGACACTAAACACGACAGAAATCGCATAGTTTCTTGTTAGATTATAATACTACGTCGCTCTCCGAAAACCGGAACACAATCAGGACACTGCACGGTGATGTATAAATGGAACCTTACAATTAATTTTAGTACACGGATTTGTTGAACCGTGTAGTAAACGTGAAAACTAAATGCTTATTCAAGTTCACTTTAAACACCCCGACGGTTGACTTCGAATAACAAATAAAGAAAAGGCGTAATGAAAAATTGTTCTTTCAATTCCAAAAACTCTCCAAATGGTGCGATTTGCATACCCACGAGTGACAGAATGACACATTCGCATTGCGACGAAGTAAATTGCGGGACTAGGTGAACACTCACGCAAAAATACCCTGCTTTTTTCAAGTTGTTGAACAAAATTTGTGTTGTCGAACTGTTCTCTGTTGTCGTTTCGTTTACCGTTTGGGATACGGAACATGCCCTTGCCCGTCATGGAGCTAATTTCCCTCTAAGCCGCGTACCACAGAGATAATATCTCCCGTCAAAAAGAACAGCGCAGCGCGTGAAATTATTTATTGTCCTTGAATGCGAACGTTGTTTACTCCGCGCTCGCTTTCCCAGAGACGAAGCGCCTTTGGCCACCGTAAACCCCTTCAAAGGGCGCTACTCCTGTGGCACTTGATCTTTCCGGATTTCGGAAATGTCCAGTGTTCTCTGGTGCAACTGTTTTCATGGCATATCGCATTAAAGGACGAGTGATCAGGAAAAAGTTCCTGTGCGTCCTGAAATTTGATCTGTCATTCACTTTGCTGGGGTATAAAGTTTGTACAATGTATACATAGTGTGTTCGGTTTAAGCGTGTATAGGATGTTCCGTAGCACATAGAAGAGGCGGATATGGGAGATTCCTGAGGCGACATTGAACAACTTTTTCCTTTGGAAAAATGTCGTTTGAGACTCTGTTTTTGAATTATTAAAGAAAAACACTGGCCAATCAGAGTGCGCGTAGAACCCAGGCTCAGGGAAGAAACGTCGCGTCGCGCTGGAGGTGACGTTCGGCCGTTGTTCCGATCCAAACGTGTCGGTACAGCGTTTTTATTCCTTATTCACGAATAACGAAAAATTCGATATTACTCTTCGTTGCATTGATTCGGTATTCGATACAATTTTTGCTTCCTGCTATGCATGCTCTGAGTGGCCAGTGTTTTTCGTTAACAATTCGAAAACAAAGCCTTGAACGACATTTTACCAAAGGAAAAAGTTGTTCAGTATTGCCTTAGGAATCTCCCACATCCGGTTTTTCTATAAGTTACGGGTCCACCCTGTATATGTATTACCATTCATAGTGGTCCATACTGGTTTATGGAAAACATTTAAAACATTAATTTGCTCGTTGTTGTGCGTTTTGTAGTCTCTTAATTCTTCACAGTTAGTACCGTTTACAAATTGTTTTTTAAATCTTCAAAACTCTCATACGTACGCTTTTGTTTAATGAGTGCATGCAACTAAAAACACTTTTTATAAATAAATAGGAATGATATTTAATAGTACATTTTAAGAATTCTCCATAACTCTTTCGATTGTCTACATTTTATGTTGATGAAATAAATAATTATATGCTTTGTTAATGAAAGTGTACAGAACTTGTAGTTCTTGGCTAAATTATTTCGTTTTATAAAACTGAAAATGAATTAAAAACTAGAATGGTAATAACTTTATGATCGTTTACAATATTTATAATCAACAAATGGGCTAAATATTTATACTGCCAACATAAAAATGGCAAAATAAAGATTATACACCCTGCTATCGTGGAATGTGTAAATTGACAAACCGTACGATTATTTGACGAATACCGTACAGACAGCTGTAGATAGACAGGGGTGGACGATACAGGGGATGGAGGCAGGATGCGAAAGAGATATGCACTTCCAACGTGAGTGCTGTTTCGTGTATGCACGAGTAAATCCGCAGGTGGAGGGTAAATATATTCTACCATCGTGACCGTGCTATAGACGCACAAAGGTTATATTGCCGCTTGTTTTTTGTTATTCGTTTATCGCATAGACTTTATGCACGCTGTGTATTCCATGGGCATTTATGGATATTGTCGCAGTCTCGCTACGTATGAAGAAATTTGAAAGAACTTGCTTTAAATGTAGTTGAACAGTTCCATTTCAATAACAGAATAGGTTTCATAAAAATGATAATCAATTTCTGGTAGGAATATGGTATATTATGATCCCAAATTCATGCAATCTGGAAATAAATTAATTAAAAGTCATAAATACTTTCACTTGTAATCATTTTATTTTTGATAGAAATTAATTTCTACACCTCTATTTACTAATTTACTATTTTGAATATAAACATGGAAAATGAATGATAAATTGTGATAATAAATTAATTATCAATCATCAATAACCGCTTCTTCCGAGAACAAAATTTTCCGGAGGCTACTACGCAATACGAAAATTGAATGAGCTTGCTTTTATAGGTGGCAAGAAAAATCCATAGAATCTTCCCGGTCCATGGAAGGGGCAAAGGCCTTTTAGCGGTGCTAAAATAATGGAGTATCGTCAGTAGTGGTACCTGGCATAGAATCCACGAACGGACACCGTTCGACGTTCCTGGATGCTCGGGAGATGCGTCTCACCCCCGGAGTGCTGTTCCGTGTATGCACGAGTAAATCCGCAGGTGGAGGGTAAACATCGGCCTCCGGTGATCGCGGCTGGGAAGGTCTGCCCATGGTGTACCAGCCATCCCTTATTCCGCTGCCGTTTTCAAAGGTTGGCGCCCTTTTTCGTCGTCTCCTCTGTTTGCACGGGCCTCTTTCGTGTTCCCCGTGTGCGCATTCACGTGTGCTTCATTGATACTCCACTCCCTGATATCGCCGGGGTTGCTCGTCTGTTTCCATTGAACCTGCCGTGCATCGTTGTCTCGGCATTATCGTTTTGCTCTGGCGGTATAATCTCCTCGCTCGGGACACTGGAAGACTTTTCTGCCGGGTTTGCGTTTGACATTTGGCCTGCTCTTCAGCGCAATACCCATTGAGAGTTGCAACGGGAGTAGTGTAAGAAGAATAATCGGATTTTGGTACCCGATATAAGTATAAAATTAGGGGATGGTTAATTGTGGTTTATGTTCTGATTAGTAACGTTTAATCGATAACTGTGATTTGTTTAAAATCACTTGCAAATTAAACCTGGGTGTCTAAGCTTTCAATTCAGCCCTAGCCCATTGAAATATGCCCAGCAGGAGCCGAGAAATAAATGCACATTTGAAATTTAGCGATGTACAAGATTTACAAAATGCAATCTTATAACAGAAAAATTATATTTCAGATAATTTTATCTGATGCGGTCAAGAAATTTGCAGGATGAAGGATGTTATTCTTTAGTGTATTATGCAATGCGTGTTTACTGAATGATTAATGACATTTGAATAACTGGGATTTATTTCAAATCACTAGCAAATTAAAGTTGAGGGTCTAAACTTTCATCTCAGCCCTAGCCCATTGAAATATGTCCTGTATTTTTTGAAATTCAACGATGTGCAAGACATTTACAAAACGCAATTTGATCACAGAAAAATTGTTTCCATTTTATCAGATACAGTGAAAGAATTCGCAAGATAAAGGATGTTATTCTTTAGCGTATCATTCAATGAGTGCTTAATGAATGATTAACAACATTCGAATAACTGGGATTTGTTTAAAATGACTTTGGAATCAATTGAGTCAATAATTTACTGTATTTGAAATACGAGCCAATGAATCAATCGAATCCATAATAGATCGTATGTGAGAGATGAGTCAGTGAATCAATTGAGTCAATAATTGACTGTATTTGAAATACGAGTCAATGAATCAATTGAGCCAATAATTTAGTGTATTTGAAAGATGAGTCAATTAATCAATTCAGTCAATAATTTATTATACTTGGGTCTAAGCTTTCATTTCAGCCTTAGCCTATTGAAATATGTTCAGCAGGAGCCGAGAGAAAAGTGCATTTTTAAATACGAACGATGTGTAAGACATTTGCAAAGCGCCATCTGATTACGCAAAAATTGTCTCCATTTTATAAGATACAATAAAGAAATCTGCAGGATAATGGACCTGATCTATGATGATCCTACGTGGTTACACCCATGTGCCATTTCTGTCAAAGGTTAGGGGGTGTATTATTCAACGAGTGTTTACCCCTGGGCATCCCTTATTGTTTCTTCTGAATCCGCTACTCTTGAAAAGAAGAAAGAAAAAGGGTGGAACATCGCCGTCTCCATCGTGAACGTTAATGCCGACAGCGTTGGATGGGTTTTTTTATGTAAACGTGCGTGCTCCAAGAACCACGAGGAGGATCTGCAACCGTGAGTTCTCCACCATGGAGGTATTCGTCGAGTTTCTGTATGGGATAGCCGGGTTTCGATCATCGAAGGACTGGGCACGCAATTTTAAGAGGGTTAGCAAGCCTTGAAGTACAGTGGGCTGTGCTCGACGAACTTGATGCAGCTTCTCGGGCTCCACTTACGTGAACTTATGAGAGACTATTCCTGACATTTCTGTTGTACTCGTGGGATTATTGCAAAGTAGATTAGTGATGTAATAAACTGAATACGCTTCACAAGAGTAATGCATCACAATTATGCATCATTATTGATGGCTACAACTTAGCTACAACATAAATCGTACTCTGTTGACATTCCCAGAGGATTTACAAAATTATTTTTCAAAGCTTCTTTTCAATTCGCTGTTTTATTTTAATTCCATCAAATTCTTTGTCTACGATCTTCGTAAAAGTAAACGAAAAAAGTGATCTAAATGGAAAGCTTTGCACATTTTACATGCCCTTTGAGTAAATAGAACTGAAATTGAAAGCTATACATATGTATATTGTGGGGGAAGGAACGTTGAAGGGAGTGTAATAACAATGCGTTATAACCAGAAGGGAAAACAACACATGCGTCGTAATCTCTATTATTCGACGAGACATTGACAATTTCCTATTGAAATGCTTTCGAGTACGAAAGCTTAATAAATAAAAGCTATAAATTGTTGCTGTTTTTACGTTTCAAATGAATAAAATGTTTTGCGATATACAAGCCATGTTCCATTGTGTTCCATTTATATTACAAAATAATATGCATGTCATGAACCGACTTTTACTTTTATTGTTCATGTCCAAAATAAAACACGAATGCAAGTTGGACAAAAATGGAAAAATTAGATTCATTTCGCAAAGGAAAGTTTTAACATTGAATGCTTAAAAAATAGAATGCAAAGTATAAAAATTGAATACTGTTAAATGCTGAATATATTGACTTATTAGATTAACAAAAATACTTGTCAAGCAAGCATACGTGATGCGAGAAATAAGAAAAACTCACGTTATGTTGCGTTATTACAGAACTCTCAGTTAACAAAAAGGCAAATCGAATTGATTTTGTACGGATATTTATATTATTTGAGAGAAATATGTAATTACTAAATACACTGTGCAATAATTCATAAAATACCTTCATTGTTTATGCGATAAAAATATTCAACAATACTGGCTTTTAAAATACTATAAATGCAATGCATTGTTTTCTGTTACAAAACATTCAACACGTAGATCTGACTATAAGTTTTCATGTTGAACAAAAGAATTAAGCAAACAATGTTGCGGCTCCAAATGTGAATTATTATCTCCCTTTTTATATGCCAATAAGTTTGGTAACTTTACATTCGATTAGGCAATTTCAGGAGAACAACTGATTTTAGAAACTCAGTTAGTTTCACCTTTGTTGACGTTCACTGTCACGTACATCACTTCGGAGGCTATCGAGTGTCAACAACCGATATTCGATGGCTTCTGCCAACCGTAACTCATCTATTCGTGGTTGCACAATGTGCATCTCCCACTCTATTAATTTTCACAACATTCCTAACACCCTTCGTACTTTCTATGCTACTCTCTTACGTCATTAGTTGCCCCGATTATGCGATGGGGCGGTGTACGAAGGTAGAAGTGTCGCTTCCATTCGAACTGAGAAGTTTGTTTCCTCGAGATGTTAATCGTAGTAGCAGAAGAAATTATTTAAGACAGACAAAAATGTGTGGCAGAAAACTGGTGCGTTATTGAAATTACTATAAATGAAATGGAAATACTTGTATACCATGCTTCTGCTTACAAAAGGATTTTATTCTTCGTTAATTAACTTTATTATTTCAAATTACTAATTCTAATGAGTATAGAACAAAGTATAGAATATAATCCATTTGTAAGGGAAAATATAGCAATTAAGCGCAATGGTGTTACGAGATAAATATACTTATAGCTAAAAGTAATACTGACAATGAGCCTCATTTTACATAAACTTGGGTAATATTTATTGCATTATTTTTCATTCCAAATGCATGAAAATTTATTTCGTTTATAAATATAAAACTATTAAACAGTTTAAGAGAGACTTAAAAAATATCACAGTGTCTATTGTAATTATAGTCAATAATTGACTGCGTTTGAAAGATAAGTGAGTGAATCAATTGAGTCAATAAGTGACTGTACTTGAAATATGACTCAATGCATCCGTTGAGTCAATAATTGACTGTACTTGTAGGATGAGTCAATAAATCAATTGAGTCAATAACTTACTGCACTTAAGGGATGGGTCAATGAATCAATTGAGTCAATAATTGACTGTATTTGAAATACGAGTAAATTAATCAATTGAGTCAATAATTTACTGTACTTGAAGATTGAGTTAATGAATTAATTGAGTCAATTACAAACCGCAATTGAAAATTGCATCAGTGAATCATGCGAGTGAGTAATTTACTGTACTTGAAAGATGAGGCAATGAATCAATTGTGTCCATAATGGACCGTATTTGAAAGTGAGTCAGTGATTCAATTAAGTCAGTAATGTACTGTAATTGAGAGATGAGTCAGTGAATCAATTGGGTACATAATTATGGACAATTGACTGTGCTGCAAGGCTGAGTCAATGACTCAATGGAATCAATCGAATAAATAATACAAAACTTATTCTTCTGTCTTTACACATATTAGTTTGTTGCTCATATAATGAATTGCAAACATAAGTATCGAGAAATGTGACATTAATATTCGTTTCGAAATATTACGTTCACTCTTCATCGTAATAAATATTATTTAGCTAACTTGATTCCTTTGACGCAACCTTGTAAGCGTTATTACCGGAAAAAACTCCGCCCTCTCCCTACAGAGATCGCGTTTCATCCCCCATTTCCTTTTCCCTTTGTAACCTTGTTTGCCTTAAAACGTTCGACAGGTATAAAGAGGAACGTTCCTACCGGCACGTATAAATCTGGCCGCTGTTACGATTGTTACTATTTTGTCCTCTTCATTTTCCTTCAGTGCAGCGTCTCCGTTTTCTCGTCAGTTTATTCTATAAAACGCCCCCTTTACTTTGCTGCATGTCAGCTGTATGCTACTATATCCGCCGTTCTGATCTGCTGAGACTTCATAGTTTTATTTCCACGAGTATGGGATACATTTGCGCGACCAGAATTCAAAGTACACTTTCGTTTATATTTAAATATTTCTTTATTCCTTGTTTTTAGGCTTGTTGAATTAAATGAAATCCTCGTGGGAATATCGATAGGTCTTCGAGGAGATATTGATACGAAATAGTATAAATGGGATTATCTTCAAGGATGGTTTATATTTAATTTGTTTTCTGCTTTTGTTTTTGGAACAGAATTATCTAGAATATTTAAAGAGTTTGAAAACTGTAGATTATTTACATATACTGAAGAATACTTAACAAAATGTTAACATTATATTCTATACCTTAACCAAAAAATTCAGATAAATAACTTTTAAACTCAGTTTAAGTTATTAATTAATTATTCGAGAAAATTAAGGTTAAACTTAAATTGAATAAAATTATAATCTTTGTAAAAATTAAGCTATTTATAACAGCACTTCTATCTTCCAAAGCTTTCAATTATTTTCAAAAATTCGTGGAAATAGGAGGATCCTATTTGTTCCTTAAATAACACTGTCCTTCTGCCACATTTCACCTCAACCACGTCTTAGAATCTGATAAAGCATGGCATCAAGAACTTTGTTAATCTTCATTACCCTCAACCGCTGAATTGTGTTACGAGAACGTAGATAGCAATCGATCAAGCTATAATCGACCTTCGACCGAACTCAATTTAAAGTAAAAAGCTCGGCTGGTGTTCATTGTTCGTCGAACCGTGCCAATGCTCGCATGATTAACCCTCGTGCGTGCACTGGTAGCGCGAACTTTAGCACGGTGACTCTAAGACCCACTGCAACAAGTTTCCATTTGCTTTAATCATCTTACCCTGGCACGTTCGGTCGGTAATACTCCGCAAACTTTCCACCGTACATTTCGCACACCAGCATTAAAGACCACGATTATTTCACCGTAGGGGAAACTCTTTGGTTAGCTTGAACAAGTTCGGTTAAAGCTGCATCTTGACTGAAAGAGCTGTGGACATTTTTGCTTGCTTAGTGGTTATGATTTAGTGATAATTAGACTTTGGATTTTTATGCACTTATAGAAAATTTTAAGATGCTACATTGTGCAAAATGCACGTAATAAGGAGGAATATACAAAATATCCAAACTGTAGTCCTTTGTAAAATACCTGATAGCTGAAATAATTTTCTACTGAAGTTCTACTGTTTTTACTACATTCTGAAATATATGAATTTGCACAAAAATCCGCAGTCCAGTGATAATGAATAGTTATAATGTGTATTGTTTGTTTTATATTGTACAGTACAGGATGTAAAAAAAAACAATTGGAGCAAAGATCGTCTAATTAACATAATGTAACTGTGATTTTTATATTTTGACAATGATGCTCTTTGCGACTAATTGTAAATCCCTCGACAAAATAAAAATTTAACCATCCTGAAACACAGTAGGTATCAATAAATTTATTTCTCCCAACAATTATTCGATTAAAGAGTCCCACAATTGTTCAATTTATGGCTATAAAAATATATTAAAGTATCATTAAATATTATTGGAATAAAGACTTTTTGGCACTGAGCCACAGCATCAACAAATTTTTTTTCAGCGATTATTGGACGAAATAATCTCACAGTTTCTCCAACTTATTATTACATCGGGGTTCCGGTTTCACAAAAAAAAAAATTCCCAATTATGGCGATAGCGACCGCGACAATCAACGCGTAACTGGAGCCAATTCGCAGTGTTTTCGTGTAACAGTTTCGTTCGAGTTCATCGCTGTCGTCATCGATGATTGCACAGAGCAGTACGTCGTGTCATTAATCAACGCTGGTAGAAATTGCACACGAGGCAAATGGTAATTGAGGGATAATTTCAGCTTTCTATATAAATCACCGTCACAATAATCTACGGTAATTACTATCAATTGCTTGCGGTTTCGTAGCTTCGTGTACACCGCACAGTTCAATATTCTGCTGCCACTTAATTTCCTTGTGCCCTGGCATCTCTATTCTGAAGTGATGAAACTTTGCCGACTACCAAGTATATTGTTTTTATTATTGCTGTCAATTAACAATAAGCATAGTTTTACGTCCAATAAGTTGTAATTAGTGCATTACTAATTAAAAATGTACCTAATTAATAAAGTACGAGCACTTTGCCATTCGCTTCATCCACTCGAGTAATTGCACGTGTCTCGTTATTCTGCGCGAACAATTGTATTTCGACGAGATAGGAGTATTCTCTGAAAGAAAAGTAAATGAATCCAATGAATCAATAACTGACTGTGTTTGAAAGATGAGTCAATGAATCAATTGAGTCAATAATTGACTGCATTTGGGAGAAGAGCCAGTAAATCACTTAAGTCAACGATTGACTGTGTTTAAAAGATAAGTCAGTAAGTCAATTGAGTCAATAATGAAGTGTATTTGAAGGATGAGTCAATAAATCACTTCAGTCAATAATTGACTGTATTTGAAAGGTGAGTCAATGGATCAGTTGAGTCAATAATTTACTGTATTTGAAATATGAGTCAATGAATTAATTGAGTCAATAATTTACTGTACTTGAAGGACAAGTCAATTAATCAATTGAGTCCATAATGGACCGTATTTGAAAGATGAGTCAGTGAATCAATTGAATTAACAGTGGACAGTGTTTGAAAGGTGATTCAGTGAATCAATTGAGTTAATAATTGATTGCATTCGAAAGATGAGTCAGCGGATCAATTGAATTAACAATTGACTGTATATTATTTACCAAGTATATTACTTTCGTTATTCCTAACAATTAACAATAATTATATTTTCGACGTCCAATAATTTATAATTAGTGCATTATTAATATCAGCAAAGTACGATCACTTTGCCATTCGCCTCATTTACTCGAGTAATTGCACATGCCTCGTTATCCTGGGCAAACAATTATATTTCGACGAAATAAGAGCACTCGAACGGGTCGGGAAGAAGAGCGATGAAAATTGTGCGGGCGCGCAGATAAAGTTCATTGTAATAGCCGTCCGCATTTTTTCTAGCGCAGAAAAAAAAGACACTGTTCCAGCGAGTTATTCCGGCAGCGTTTCTCGTATCAAGGAGGGATCGCGAGGGGCGAGGGCTGAGAGTAAGGATTTTTTCAGGTAGAAAATTAAAGCGAGAGCTTAGGAGAAGCCCTCGAAATAAAACACTAATTCGGTGGATCGATGCGTTCTCTAGAGTTCGCGTGTGCTGGAGAGACAGAGAGGGGTAGAATTCGTGAGGGGATGAAATGTACGCAGAGGGAGGATGGTGTGCGACGGACTAACTTCGAAATATTAGTGGCAGAGATGCGCCAAGGATTACGCTCCCCCTCCCCCCTCAATCACCCCAATTAAAATCTGACGAATAATAAAGAGATAACTCACGGCAGAGATATTTAAGTTCTGTTTGCCGCGTTCTGGGATTTAAATTATGCGTATGTCGCGAGGGCTAATGCGAATTTTAGTTTGAATATTTTTTTAAAGCTTACATTCCAATTCGGCCTGCGCATAAAATTCCAGTAAAAACGAAGATTAAGTTTGGATCCAGAAATTCCATTAGGGAGGATATCTTTAAAAGTCGAAGAAGAAATTCTGTTGAAATAAGTTATGTCTTCACTTGCATGTATAATGTTTCCGCTTTTGGAATTTACTTTAATTGCAGAAACGGAGACCCGGGCTTGGTGGATTAAAATAAATTGCTATCTACTTTCCTGAAAACGTTGCACGTTATAAAGGAAACAGGTCTATTTTTAATGTACCGACATGTTTTTTTTCGTGGAATTACACGATTTTAGGCAAAGAAATTTGAATAATAATTCTCGGATCTGCATATAACCACTGTTATTTATTTTAAAATACCACATGATTTTTTTAAAACAAGTTCAAATGTAATATAAGTTGTTATTTATATTTTACAATGTATAAATAAATTATTCTTACGGACGTATAAATTCAACGAAAAGAGTAAGTTTTATACAACGTTGCATGTGGAAATTAAAATTCCCTATTATAACTAGAAGTATTGCAGTAAGTATGTAGAATAGCGAGCCACCACAGATTCCAATAATCGTGAAATATGTTACTAAGATCATCATTCTAACCAACCTAATCAGCGTTTGGTTAGTAAAGGACTATACTAGAAGACTAAAGGGCAAAGGCAATAACGTTAGTAACCTAACCAAATTATTTGTTAAGTTAGGTTACTAACCTACATTATTACCTTTGTCTTTTAGTATTGCCTTTAAGTAACCTGACAAAAGCAAGCCAAAGCACATAATAGTAAATATATGTTTGTAGACGTTTCGAGGGCTAAAGAGGTCCGCCTATTACATCTATAGGAAAAAGTTGTTCAGAACGATGACCTTCGTAACACATTTCAAGGTAATTGAAGTCGGATGCGGCTGTTACATTCCGTATAACTGCCAGTAATTACACATGGAAGGAATTGTAGAATTGAAAGAATCTAAAAGTAAATTTCTCGGACGGGCCAGTTTGCAAGTTGCAAGGTGACAGTTTTTGAACAGGCATATAGCTGGCAGAAACAAAAGGACGTGTGGGAGTAGGGTGCAGCGTTTAGCCACTGACCTCGACATCAAAAGGGTGGCTTCGGCAGACGAGACCTTAAGGCCGACTTAAAAGGGTGGAAATCGCACAAAGTGTCGCAAGAATTATCGAACTTGAGAATCAAGAACGCGGAAAATTTGGCTTCTCGCTGCACGGCTGCGATTTCATCTTGGTTTTCAACCCCTTGGGACCTTCTCCTTCGCCCTCTCTGCTCTTCGTGCCGCGGCCTTCGCTTCTCTTCCTTTCTATCTCGCCCGTGCGCCTTTATCCCTTTACCCGTTGAACCCCTTTGACAGGCACTCCTCTAAGAAGTTCTTGCGTTTCCAAACGGAAAGGTTGCCGGCAAGCGGCATCTATACCTACCTACCTACGACTTTATCGTAACAGCACCACCCTTTCCGTACGTACACGCTTTTTACCCCCTCGGACGAACCCCATCGCGCTCGTTTCTCTCTCAATCACCCCTTAATGCACACTCCAGTCGTGTCTACTTCAATCCCGAATGCTCGCCCTCCTTCCGAGGCTCGGACGAACAAATCCTTTCCCTGCCCGCGCACAACGTATGTGTCTATGTGCAGGGTGGGAAGAAATGTTTTGTCATTATCAGCTTAGGCGAATTCTACACCGTCCAATCGACGAAAATGTGTCGACGAAAATATCCCGCAAATCTGACCTTGACCTTGAAAATTAAAGTTACCATTTTTTTAAGAGAACGGTTGGGTTGCGGCCCACGGTTCCTTTGACACTTTTTATTTTCATGATGAGTAGAATAAGATAAAGCAATAAAGAACACCGACCTGAATTTGTAAAATCAAGGTCAATCTTGCAGAATTTTTTTCCGCAGATCTCCACCGAACCAGAAGTGCAAAACAACAACACATTTCTTTCCACCCTATGCATACATACGACATTCATCGAATGGATGTGTGTCACTTAATTTGGCGTACCATTGACATAATTCCACGCAACGCTATGTTTTGAACACTGTGCGGCCTAGCTGCACCAGAAGCTTTGCTTAAAGTGTTCATCAGGTTTTATTTACTACGCTCATTTGTGCGCATTGTTGAGCGGAAGCAACACTAAATTGCGTAAACAAAATTGCGCACTTCGTACGGTATAATATGTGATTATCGTATGGGAATGCGTACTGCACGGTAGTATTTACTATGAGTTACCGTCAGGTACTGTGGACCCACCCGAATTATAAGTATTCCGTAATTTAACAGCGGCATCAATTCCATGACCCTTGAGAGCTGACATTCACAACGCAAACCAATCAATAACGGCCAGAGATAACTCCCGTACAAGCAAAACGGCAGATACAGCGGAAAAAAGAATAGATTGACGCACAAGAGGGGAGAGAGAAAGAGAGTAGGACGATCTCTGGATAGGACACGTAAAATCGTGCTGTATGTCAGGATGGATTTCCCGGCTGGTGGTAGTCGCAAGGGATAACCCGAGAAGTGAGTGGGTTATCGTCCGAAGATCTCTATCGGTTCTTCCACCTTCTTCGAGGAGGGGTTAAGGGTTCAAGAGTTTCACTGTGATGGGAAGGAAACGGGCGAAGGGGTTGAAGAAGGAAAGTTGTAGAAACTGCGAGGAAAAGCTGGAAGGGATAGTCATGGCGAGTGCCTGCAGCCGAGCACTCATTTATAGCTTTCCTGGGACCCTGGGTGTTGTAGCTTTGTCAGTCGTGTCTCCGACACTACATCACGCTGGTTTGTGGTGCCCAAAGTCCCGAAAAAGACCGGCCCACCCTGATTTGTGATTAAGCTATCGTTGGCCAGTGACGCGACGCATCTTTCTGCCAAATTACTAATATATCGCACTGCTATCGAACTCATCGTATCTTCCCGCCAGCTATTTACTGAATGCAAGGTGCTTGAATATGTCAGGACGTCCGGCAAGAAGGACTTTTCTCAGTTCTTTACCGATTGCCTAGGCTAGGCCGTCGTCAAATATTTCTATTTAGCCTCGAGAATGTCTGGCGTTACTGCAGGAGAAAGACAGTGGGCATCTAATAATAAGAAATTAATTAGTTGCTTTAAAATATAATGAAAAAAACTTTAGCATTACTTAATATACAGGGGTTACTATATTACAATTACTTTTTTCTTAACATAGGACCAATGTCCTTAAAAAGGTTCGAGATTGTATTTATCATTTTCTAACAGAAAAGGATTATCCCCTTCCAGTTTCTTAATTTTCTCCTTGCATTACTATTCTAATAAGTCTAATAACTAATCTACTAACTAGTCTAAACATGCTCTTCGATTCGATAAATTTTAAAACACCGGATTTTATGAAAGTCCAATTAAGAACATTAGCAAAAATTCATTAGCAAAAATATCTTAATCCAAATGCAACATTGCTTAATACAGTGTATATACTAATCCTTTGAAACCGGACGGCGGAAACCGGATGATTATATACATTCCCCAGCTTCAGAGGGTTAATTAGACATACAAGTCTACCCATTTTAAACGAACAAAATTCACATTTCATATTTAACTATTTAGTATTTATTAGAACTTATAAGATTTACCATGTGCAAAAAACTAAAATGACCGCACATTATTTTACTCATTTCACAAACTTAATTTTCCACAAAATGTCTAACAGCCTAACGCACGGAACAAAGCCCGCAAGGAAGTCTGACGGTGCCAAACAGACTTCGGACCTACCGGATGCGAATTTCGTGGAAATTCCAGAAATCTACACACCGGACTCGGAAGACTATAAGCTAGAGGACCAATGGCCTCTGCCGTTAGATACGTACAGTGAACATGTTAATCGCATAAGTCCACTTGATGTCGTATGATGAGCGGCGAAATTGCTGACACCTGTGAACATCGTTATACTCGCATCCCTAGCTTGACGGACACTTTAAATCCATCGGAATCCTGGCGCAAGGTTTAAACCTTTTCCTCTCTTGTGTCGCGTCCTTTAATTCCGCCGTTCCGTTTCTAACCTTGATTGCGAGTGTTTTCCTCGCGTCGGCGAATACGTAAAGCGAATGTAACGAAGCATTTCGTTGATTACTGCTGGAGAAATACGTGTCTCAGCCAAGCATCTTCATTCAAAGTAACTTTTTTCTCTTTGCTTTTCTAACGAATGTAAATGAGGAGGAACACTCTGCCGACCAACTTTTTGTCCTGCACAGTTCTTGATGCTTTTGCAAATGTCAGAAAAACGGAGGCCAGTATTAAATTCAAAAATAAAGCAAATTATAGTAAGAGATCTGTTATCCAATTGCTTCTCCCCAATCATTGGTTCAACAATTATTAATAATCAATGGACGCGCGGTTTGAAAGCAACTCGTTGCTGCGTCGCAGAGAAATTTCGCCCGTCTGATATTTTTCAGCGGCCGTTAACTCCATTTACTCTGTGACGGGGTGCTCGAAAGTTCGCCTCTGATGTCCGTCAGAGGGATACACACGTTTCGGGTAGGAGAGGGCGAATGACGCATTATTAAAGCACCAAGCGCGCATACGCTCCTTTCGTTTCGGGTCGCAATTAATTGAAGCTGCTGCTGTTGGGACCCGCGTGAAATAATTACGAAACACGTGGGAGATGCGGAGTAGCACGCGGTGGTCCGTTGTTACTTGATGAAGGAGACGGGGCGGTCCTCGTGCCGCTAGTGGTTGCCGAGCACTTCTCGTTACAACGGAACATCGTTGACGATGAGACCTCCTGACCTTGAGTCTGAACATGCCCGATGTAGCTGAAAGTAGTGTTTAGAGCATCGTCTGCTGGTCGAGTTGGAATCAATTTAGTGAACAAATGCATTTCTCGAATGTTATTTTAAATATTAGATTATACGCAGTTTGGATAAAATAATGGTTTAGACAGGAAGAGAAATTTCAGGACAACAAGAATATTTTTATTTGGAATGTAACTCAAATTACAGCATAATGTAATCTGTTCCGTCGCACGGAACAAACCGTGTGGAAAATTTGGTACGGTTTATGGTACGTACCGCGGAAAAAAGATTCTTTTTGAGGGAGAGAATTTCGCTCAAATTGCTTGCCGTCTGCAAGCAATTTATTTCACGTGCGGGCAAAACGTTGCCACTTAAATTACTCTTGTCATCCTCAATAATCGACAAATACCATAAACCTGGATTTCCAAAGGGTCCCGACCATATTGTAACGGTACGCGACGCCGACTCGCGGGACCTAGAGGAATTTCCCACCGCGGCCAAAATTTCCAGAACCCTCGCGGTTCCAGGTATCACCCCACTTCCTCCGGGAAATACAGCGCTTCGGACGCACCGGAAGGGTGGCGGACCTGGTGTCTGTATGCTGATTGGCAAAAATTACCGTTCCGTTTTGACCAATCAGCGCACATAAGGGAGGAAGTCGTCGACGGACTTCCTTCCAAGGACAGAAGCACTTCGACACGCGAGAGGTGAAGATCGAACGCCATCACACGACATTGTCACCCGAGAGCATCTTCGGCTCAAATTGGAAACACCAGAGGTCTATTCGACGCGGAACCTAATTCTACCACTGGAATCGGCAGCACTTCGCTCACTTTTAAACAACTGCTCAATATTAATTTGACGGGTAGTGTCGCGAGTAAACGTTGCGCCCCTAAAGGTATCCAGAGACTTACACCCCCTGGTAGGACTAATCCATGCAGCGGCACTCACGACGTATCGTGTTCAACATCGACGAGGCACGATACAATTCATAATCCGAAAAATAATTTAGACAACATAACATGTAATAAGAGATTAGGAAAGTGTGATCTGTTCTCATACATACATCAAAACATGTCACTGTTTTTAATAATAAATAATACTTATTTAATCATTGCAAACAAACGGAAAATCATCTTAAGTAAATTAAATGCTTTCGGTCTTTCCTTCAAATCAAACATTATTTTTAAAAAAGTCATTGTAACAAATACTAAAAACTATTACCCTTTAAATAGCACAAACTAATAATAAATAAAACAAAGGAAGTCTCCTAGTCGCGAATGTATTTATCTAAAATTTAAGCCAAAGAAATCTATATTAAAAACAAACAATGTTAAGTCTTTATAATTATAAAGCATTATAATTAAATGTTCTACCTTTATATTCACAAAGGTCAAATAAAATTTGTTCTACTTATGTTACGCAATAATGTAACAGAGCGCATGATTAAATTATATCTTAGTGCTTCAACAATTCTACACTCTTCAATAAATTAACAGTTTAATAAATGAAATGTGTCAAGGACTTTCAAACTTTGTTCCATGACACTCCAACTGTGAGTAAAATAGTTTGATTTGGCTCGAATGAAACAAAGCTTCATAACTTAGTCCTATTGAAATATCGGTGAAGGTTAATTGAAACTGGAAGTCAAAGTTTAAATATTTAATTAATATTGTGAATTACTAATTGTATAATACGAGGGAATAATTAAACTTTGGGGATTATATGCTACTATAGCTAGGAAAAGGATAGATTTATTAAATTATTATACGAAGTTTATTACGCATTTGGACTGGATCCAAGTCGCTTTCATCACTTTTTAATGATACAAAATTGAAATTTTATGTTAAAATTAAAATTAGGACAAAATTAAATAATTAAAGGTAAACCGTCTGTAAGTTAAGTTGATTATTTTGCAGTTATTTTTAAATATTTTTTACATTTAGCAATGGAATATTTTTTTAAGTTTTTATCTGGAATATTTGTTTATAGAGATTTTTAAGAAATGTGCATATTTTTAAAAGAAAGTGAGATTTATTTATTTTATTATTTTTATTGATTTGTTTAATTTACGAATTATTGTTATTTGTTTAAAATTCATTATTTAAACTGATACAGGATGCAGGTATAAGAAAACTGAACAGTTATCATATTTTACAAATATTCCAATGTGTCAAATTATAATTAAATAAATTGTTGTAATAATAGACGATATTCTTGTGTGCAATAAAATGTCCTTCTTCACGCTCTTAAAAATATCTTCAATGAATTCTGCAATTCCATGGGATTTTTCAAGCGGGACACATAAGACGCTTTCGATCGTATACAATAAACAATAAACGCAGATAAGCTTGCACAAGGACAATTGAAATAATTGTTTGACTGTGGCAGTATTCTTCGTAAATAGCTTTCAGTCAGAGAACAGAAGTATAAGATGAAGAAAAGAAGAAGAAGAAGAAGAATGAAAGCCCAAAGAACTGCACACAAAGGCAATTCAAACAAGACATATTTGCTACAAGTAACCTCCTCTGTTCTGAATATTACTATTATTGTAGTTGCAATAGTCTTATTTGTAAGCTATGTGTATGTATACGCCTAATATAAAACAATGCAGACTTTAAAGCCGACACTGAATCAGCTTTACTGTGAAACATTAGAAAAGTGAAATTTATGGGAACAAGAATAAGGTGTCATAAATAAATATTGTAAAAACATATTTAAATTGAATGCTATCCTTTATAAATTGAGTTACATTGCGAGTATCCCTAAATTCAAGTGAGATTTAAAAAAAATTTGCAATTAAAGTAACACAATTTCGTATAAAAATTTTGCTTTCATTTTATATTATTTTTTTAATAAATCAATATAATAACTTTTATGTCACTTTCTACACATACCCTTTACATGCTGCTTTAACAAAGTTACCAATAAGAGTAAAGTTTTTCATATTGAGTAATGTTCTTACTCTTCAATTAAATTTATTACATAATGAAGAGGATAATCATATTTTGAGCAAGAAATATTTCCAGCGATATGCAATATTCATACATATAGGTATATACGACGGAAGATCACTGACTATATTTTCAGGTTATTCGTGTTGCTGGGGAAAATGTACTGCAGAGATAAAAGAGTTATCAAACATAATACAACATCGATATGATATCGCTGGTTTCATGCACGATGGCAAATCAAATATAGATTTCCAGTTCTCCAATGATCCAATTAAAAATGGAGACAAGCCGGGAGGAAAAATTACTGTCTGAAATATTTTAAACATACTGGCGTGAAAAATTAGGGGTTCACTAAATTTTTTATGAAAAATTGTCGATATTTAAACTGTTATCACTTTATGAAAAAAAAATCGTGCAACAATCCATCTGAGAGCATTTTAAAGAATAAAACCTCTATCTTCTCAATTGGGTGATCCTTTAATTTTGCAGGCTAGTACACTTGCACAAATATTTCAAAAGCCAATATAAATATTCTTCGTCTACTTCAGCTTACAATCAGCAGGAAGTGATTATAGATCCAAGTGTTACTGAAAAATCGGCTCACGAATGGGATCAAAACTTTTACAAACGTTCGACGAAACAAACAGATGGGGGATAAAATGTAGGGGTGAAGCTCCCCGACCCTCTAGTAGACCTTTCTTGATTCTTCCTCTCCTTCTTTGAGAGTGTATGAAATGCAGACTGTTTACAGACAATCTATTAAAAAGTTTTACACGCAAACAGGGGCATTCGAGAGTACGTTCGTCTGGTAGTTGTGCAAGAACGGAATTCTCGCTGGAGATAAAGAACGTTTTTTCTTAAGACTTCTCGCCATTATAGAAATAACGATTATGCAATGATACGGACAGGGTGTAATACATTTCTCTTTTTCCAAGTATTTTTACCGTGGAAATGTCGCCGGCGGTATTAAAAGAAGTGCGAGAGATTGAAAGATACACGGCTTTTAATAATGTATGTGACGAGCTGGATCTGTGTTTGTAATGCTGTGTAAATGCAGAATTTACAATACTGACAAATTGTAGAGCAACTTATGACGATGATGATATTTTAAACAGATATTAATGCAGGCTACTGCTGCTAGCAGACGTAATTGTTGTAAGCAAAAATTTATATCTACTTGTAAAAAGAAATACTAATTAATTTAGTTGTAATTTATAATTCCATTAGTCCAGTCTTTTACTATAAATCTTTGAATTGCTAATAGTTTTATATATTTATTAATAGTAAAGTTAAGTTAGTTAATTTGGAGTTATTAACATTAAAGTTAATAATACATTTTAAGTTGCTAATAAAAACATTAATAATAATGTAACTCCTGCTTATTATAATTCACTAAAAATTCAAGCTTATCTTAAATCTTCTGTACTTTTTCAATTTGACACTACTTTCAATTCTTCCTTCAGACTTTGAGTAACGTCCTCGTACCCCCCCCCCCCCCCCCCCCTCAGAAACTTTTACATTTAAAACGGTCGGATGAATTGTGGGGGACTCCTTTCGTCGCAAGGTGAAGACGTACGAAGAAAAAGCGGTTAGCGGGCTTGTGAATGGAGATGAGTAGTGTACATTGCTCAAAACTTCAGGCCATTACAGCAAGTTTGCCTAGGGAGAGGATGAAGCGTTCATTCCCTTTACCTCTAGTCTTGATACGTCCCTGATCACTATGTCATCCTTGGAACTTTCTTTAGTCCCGGGAGAGGAAAGCTTACGAGGAGAATCCCTATTTTCCTCCGGCGACTATAGTTAAAGTAACTTCTTCGTGGATATTCTCAAGCTTATACTTTACAGGAGAAAAACTGTGGTTGACAGGAAAAAAGAAGTGGTAAACATGGTCGATGTTTCCCTTTTGGTGGAAAATAGTAAAATGGCAAGGTATAAATCCTTCAGGATATAGGTACTCTTATTATAAGGGTGGTCAAAACAGTCAACAGTCTCAACAATAGTCAACAGCCTCAACAACAGATTTTATCCAATATTCAACAGTCTTAACAATGGTCAACAGCCTAAACAGCAGTCAGCAGTCTCGACAACAGATTTGATCCAGTATTCAACAGTCTCAACAACAGTTCCATGTCACAGTACTATAATATTAAGCAGAGTGAATGGATCATAGGCGTGAACGTAATTATTATCAACATAGCTCAGCAAATATTTCAATTGGCATTTCTAATATTTTGTACAATTACATAACTATGTATACCTGATTGGATTATTGGATAAGAACTTTCTTCCATGTGCCCATTTTACTTCAATACGATTATGAAATGTTGATTTAAAAAAAACACGGAAAAAATGTTTATTGTGAATTGTTGTGGTTAATTTAATATATATTTCTATATTATACGACTGAAGAATATAGTGCAAGTACTTACGGTAAAAGTCCTTTCATTAAGGCTGTTACTTCAACAACACAGAAGTACAAACAAAAAATATTTCAGCAAAATGAAGTTTATGCTCAGAACTATTCTCCATGAAATGCAACGAGTTGTATGTGTTTGTTTATTGCAGGTACCAAATCAAGTGTTTGGTGTATGTACAAACTGACAGAATCAAGAACTCGATAAACAGGGGAGAGCAACTGAGGTTGGCGTGACTGAGGACCACAATCCTACTTAGGGTTGAAGGATAACTTTACGAGAATGACACGCACAATCTCTCGCCGAGTTTCGTGTCACGTAAGTTGCGTAACAGGTGGCATAGAGTAGCAGAGGTTACGCTCCGTTTCCTGCCAGAAAAACCCTTACTCACTTATATTGGGAAAGTTACTACCCCGGCCATCGAGGAAAATTGAATTAGCCGATGACGAAACATCACCTAAGTGTGATACAGCATTGGGAAAGAAACTTTCTTATTTTCTAGGCTTCTTGGGATGGTTGAAAGGTTGTGAGAAACCCTGATAAGAGTAGCGATACGGACAAACCCAGTTGTAACAATGTAGGTCGAATCAACTGCTAATTTTAGAAGGTATGTATTTTGGTCGTTGAGCATAAAAGGAGTTGAAACCAAAGCTTATAAGTGTTATCAAAGGACTTTAAAACATTTTGATATTATTGAAAAAGTACGATTATTATACGATTAATAAAGTATGAATTTTTTCCATACATTGGTTGTAGCAAAGACGACCCAACAATTTACAATTCTATTTTATTGCAATAAGAAATTTGGAATATGATTGTAATAAAAGCAGATTGAAACTGAACAAATTCAAAATTACAGATTAGAATTTTAAAAAGTATAATAAAAATTTGACATTTTGGTTAAATACTTATTAAGTAAATAAATTTGTTAATAAACAAAAAAACACAGGTTCCTTGTAAATTCCTGCTATCGTTCAATAATACTACATATTGCAGTGTATGAGGTATTACATATTGCATGGCACAAGTACCTTGTTTCTCTTATCATATAATCGTCTTCACGGAAAGAACATATTTTCATTCTTTTCCAATTTGTTTCCCAGTCTTTTCCATTCGCGAGAACGTCAAATTTTCTTTCCTTTAATCGCACATACGTCTGTGCTTTTGCAAACATTGTATCTTTCCACGTTTCCGTTGCTAAAGCAAATTTGCATAAAATTGTAGCGAAGTGAAATTGAAATCGGTATCACATTGTATTTGTAATGAAAGAGGAAGTTTTCATATGAGTATAGTATTTTATGAATAATGAATTTCAAAATATCTTACACAAGTAATTTAATCTCATCATTAAAATTATATACATTATTTATATCAGATACAGTTTTGCTTTATGGAATTCGTTAATTTCGTATTATCTGCCGTATAGATTGCAATTTCATTCCGCGTAACATTTAAAATTGTCTTACTCAAATTAGTTAGAAAAACTGAAGAAAAATTTATTACAAGTTAATTAATTAAAATTAATAATACAATTTTTATGTAGGCATCTATAAAAGTTGTTTACATTAAAAAAATGCCGAATATTCCTCCACATAGTGTCATTCCGTACCAATAACTATTTTTCCTTGCAAATTTGATGACGTCGGGTGAAAGAATCGCACAAAATTTGACGAAGCACGAAACGTCGTTCAGGGTTAGCCTCATAGGAACAGACAACGGAATAAAATTTTTATTCGCCCTCACCCGCCCCTCTCCCTCGCCCTCACTCCTGGAACTATCAAAATAGGCCTTTCAGGTATGTCTCCTCTCCCCTCTTCACTGACTTTTTTCTTTAGACATGTGACACGAAAAGACTTCTTAAAACTTTCGTGTTCCGCAAGATTCTGGCAGGCTGCAGCACGGTCGGCCAGGAAATGTCAGAAGTTTGGGGCTACGTGAAAAAGCGGAAACGAAAAACGACGACGGACAGCCGAGAGAAAGAGGAACAAGGATTATCAATCAGAATGGTAGCGATATAGAAAACAGCTAAGCTACATTAGTCTGTGCCTGGTGGACTCATTCGTACTGTCTATCACTCCGCCACTTTGATATCTCTGGGGGAATACGTGCAATGATTCCTCTCACTGTTTTCATTCGCGAGGTGAGTATAAAGACAGAGGGAAAATAAATTAAAATAATTTGTTTAAACGTTGGTGCGAATGTATATGTAGGAATATTTCTGTGATGCTAATTCAACCGTTCGAAGTATAGTGGAATGAAAAATGTTCCACTTTATTAATGCTTGAATATATATGATGGGATATCATTTTCCTTATCTTCGAAATCCACCGTTTCGAATAGATTTTATCCAAAATACAATAGTTAAGGCAGTCAACACAGTCAACACAGTCAACACAGTCAACACAGCCAACACGGTCTCAACGACATTCTTAACAGTCTTGACAGTATCAATGGCAATCTAAACACTATCAATAACAGTCTCAACAGCCCCAGCAGTCTCAACACTCTCAATAATTTCAACAGTTTCAATATCAATTTCAACCGCAGCCCAACAACAGTTTCATCAGCAGTCTCAACAACAGCCTGAACAACAATCTCAACAAAAGTGTCAACAACGGTCTCAACAGCAGTCTCAACAACGGTCTCAGCAACAGTCTCAACAACAGTTTCAATGGCAGACTCAACAACAGTCTGAAAAACGGTCTAATCGGCAATCTCAACAACAATCTCAACAGCCTACAATTTCCCGAGATGTATATCCACATTGAAAGTTCCGTAACTTAATAATGTAGAAAGAAACATAAATCTCTAAACGTTCTCGTGCGAGATGCAACGTACAACGCGAAAAATCTTTTGTGAGTTTCCGTTCGTGAAATCCGTTTGATGAAGTTCATTTTATAAAAGACGTGTCTTTTAATACGCTGTGCCGCATTCTCGTCACGAAATATTCGCCAGAGGTACAAAGCATGTGCACCGAAATAGTCTGCGAACTAAAAGCTATTGCGGTAAAACAGAGCACTACTCCTCTCTACATGTACAGCAGATACATATGTTCTTCGGTGAACATCGTTTTCAGGTCACGCTGGCCGAGTTTCTTTGTGCGATGCGGGTTGCAGACACGAAAAGACAGACGATGTTAATTTTTTTTAATTTCCCTTGCACATGCAGGCTTTGAAGCATTTCCCTTGTTTCATCGCAAATGATTTGTATTTTTCCGTTTCATTGCTCACATTTCTTTATAAGCGAAATCGCGAATAAATGCGTCGGTTTGTTGTACTCACTTTTCCATCTGGGCTGCATACTTTGATACCCGCGAGCGACACTATCAGTAGAACGGGCGTGGACCGATCGCTGTACTGGAAAGAGACAGACGTTTTCATGTAGCCATTGGAAATATTTTTGAGATGATTTTCATAAAGTTATTAATTAATTGGAATTAATGGAGTAGCATTAAATTATTATTGGCCACTGGAAAATATAATAAGAATTATTATAAAGCTAAAAACTTTCCTTAAACGTCCGTTAAATGTTTAATATAATTATAAATGCCAGTGCACCATGATTAATTACGATGTATTTACTCTCTTAATTAAGATCCAGTTCTTTGATGCCAGACACTACCAGCGTGCTTACGGTAACAATGAAAGTTCGAGTTTCGTGTTTTGTCCGTTCGAATACAAAAGGTATTCCGGAACCTCGAGGCTTTCGCTAATTTCGAGATTAGAAAGTTGGCAAAGCGAGCGGCACGATTGAAAATGGCAACGAAAGAGTGTTCCCCGCTTCCTGTGGGAGACACGGTCCATTGTCTTAAAAAAAAAAAACCCACTAAGATGGACCGACGTAAACTGGAGTAGTAAAAGGGCGAGAGGGATCGCCGGTATAATTACTGTAAAGCAAGGGGTAGTTTTTGATAAAGGACGCCAGTGCACCTCTTTCTATATGGGGTGACCTGCGAAGTCTTTTCTTTCTTCGTTTCATTTCTGCTGTCACTACTTTATCCGTCGGAATGGCAGAGTAGTCATGATTATGACGACAGATTACAAAAAAGATATTTCGTTGGATGATGATTATGGTTGCAGCAATTATGTACAGGGTGTAAAGAAATTATGTGTAAAGACCATCACAGCGTGATTCTATACCTTCGGATCGGCAGACATTTGTGGAAAAAAGTTCGTGGGAAATTGTCCTTGACCTTGAAAACTAAGGCCAAACTTCTTTTTGCCCTATTGGATTCTATTTATTATGAGGATAAAAAGTGTCGAAGGAACCATGGCTCGCAACTCAACCGTTTTTTTAAAAAATGGTGTTAAAGGTTAAGGAGTGATGGAAGGACTGAGCGGGAAATTATGGAATAGGGATTAGGAAACCGTTTCGTCCTGGGCCTGCTAGAGGACTCGTTAAGTAAGGCTACCTAGCAAGCTCTTGCCTTAGACGTCGGGATAGTGAGGGATAGTCATAGGATGTTTATATAGGACCTAATGCCAGGCGAGCACTTTCGAGAGAAAGTGGCAGCTCGCGCTAAATCCCCCTAGTGGCAGGAATTGGAGGTTGCTATAAAGGTACCATTAGTTAGCAGGGGTTAGAGTGACAATGGAGACTGGCCGATCTAGCGCCACGGAATGGGCGCAAGACTATTTACCTCTCTTTCTCGCTCTCGTCCTAACCTATGCTATCTAACGGTACCTTTAATATTATTTTTCAAGAAAACGGTTGAGTTGCGATCCATTGCTCCTTCGACGCTTTTTACCCTCCTGATGAGTAGAATCCGATAGGGCAACAAAAGATGTTAACCTTGATTTTCAAGGACAATTTTGCACGGGCTTTTTTCACAAATGTCCACCGATCCGAAGGTATAGAATCACGCTGTGATGGTCTTTACATGTAATTTCTTTACATCCTGTAGATATACGGCTCCTTGCTTCCTTTGTATGTAGTATGAATGTGTTGTGCCTGCTGGTATCTATTACTTTAATATGAAATGAACTAATTGGTAAATATTGAAAGGAAAAAACTGCCAAAGAGAAAATAAAATTACAATATTTGTAAATTATATGTAATGTCAAATAAAGAAGCGATATAGAAATGTATACGTAATTATGTAAACTATACAATTGCAAATGTCTGAAAAAATTGCTAAGTTCCTTGTTCTTCTACATTTATGGAACGCAACCCAGTTAACATATAGATCAAGCCTAACCCAGATCTGGTAACCCAGAATTTCGGCAACGTTTTCCCCGCCATTACTGCGTGGAAGCAAGACATATCAAAGCGCGTGGTTGATGTAGGCACCCTTATATGCTGCGTGCAACAACGCAGGCATCCCTGCGGCGTTTATTCCAGGACACCCGTTGGTTCGACCAGCTTTTTTCAGCGAGCGTAATTAAAAAGTTGCTGAGCGAGTCACGGCGACAGGAGGGCACGAAGCGAGGCAGACGCGTAGAGACGGTAAAAGTGATGGACAGAGGAAAAGAAGAACGGACGAGAGGGGCCACAGAGTGGAAGCGGGGGAAAACGAAAGAGGAAAAGAGCGGAAGTCGAGCGAAATGAAAAAATGAAGGAGGACGGAAAGCAGTGAGCATGGGAGACACGAATCAAAAGGAAGGAGACGCGAAAGAGTTCGAGGAAAGGGGATAGAGAAAAAGGAGAGAATAGAAGGGGTAAAGAGCGAAATGAAAAACGAAGGAGGACGGAAAGCAGTGAACACGGGAGACACGAATCAAAAGGAAGAAGACGCGACAGAGTTCGAGGAAAGGGGACAGACAAAAGGAGAGAATAGAAGGGGTAAAAAGTGCGGGATAACTCCAACTCGGTGTGTACAACCATTAAGCGCATCGAGTACAACCCCGAATGGGCTCTTGGCGTGATCACCTAACATTTTCTTCCCGTTTCAATCTCTCTGTGTCTCCCCCCTGCGCCAACCGCCCACCTTGTGCAACACGGTCTCCCCTTGTTTTTCTTTGTACTCCTCCGCTCGAGCGTGTTCCACCCTCTCGTTCGTGGAGATGTCCCTCGCATCTGTCATTGCTCACCCGACGCTGCATAAATTGACACTCACTCGATTTACCTCGGCCATTGTCGTTTACTTCGTGCATTCTATGCGGTTCTTCCAAGCCGCGGCTTTTTCTTTCTTTTAACAGCTGGTGATGCACATGTGTACGTGCTTCTCTCTGCGAGTTAAACTTTAATATCATCCTTGCATAGAATTGTGGTATTTAGTACTATAGTAGATTTTGCGTAAAATACCCTGATAGCTAAGTCAAGGTCAACACATTGTACCGGCCGAAGTCGAGCCAAGTTTGGCCGTTGACATGCAGCGCCACATTAAAACCTAAATGGCGATCAACTGTTCGCAGCGTACATTGTACCGAACTGGCGATTTTGGGGTTCGTGCAAAGAGAAATTCGTCCAAGTCATGTGGGTGTTGAAAGAGGACGTTCTCCTATGTTCTCCTATGGCTTTGAGAAAAGGCCGTCGGTTCGATAGTCCTGATTCAGATAGTTAAAGTTGGTTGCGTTTTGGCGACAAACGCTGTCATCAGTTGATCGCCATTTATGTTTTAATGTGCCGCTGCATGTCGACGGCGAAACTCGGCTCGATTTTGGCCGATGTAGCTGCCATTAGTCTTGCTAAAAGGCAAGCTAGTGGCTATTAGAATATTTCATTTTTTAAATTCATTTAAATGAGTTTCAAGTTGTTAAGTTGTTAGTTTAGATTCTTAACATTCGTTGTTGTTGTAATAAAAGTTCCGTAAACGAATGGGACGATCTGCACGACTAGCGAACGGAAGTCAACCCCACCACTGTCTCCTTTTTCCATGATACACTTCGTGATACGTGCGTATCCAATCAAAAATTACATCCACTGCACGATTAGCAACGCACTTGGGTCACGACATTCGCTCGCTTGTCAAACTTTTGCTGTAATAAGTGGATATATTAATAAATTCATGATAAAAGTAAATTAATTCTTAGGGGAATATTTACACTGAAATATATAGGGTGTTCTGCTACTGCATGTCAATATTTTAAGGGGTGATTGCTGAGGCAATTCTGAACAACTTTTTCCTTTACCAAAACGCTTGTTAAAGCTTCGTTTTTGAATGATTAACAAAAAACTCTGATCAATCAGAGCGCGCGCTTAGCCAAGAAGGCGTTCAAGGCTGCAGTTGAGCGTATCACCATCTTCTCTCGGCTGAGCGCGCGCTTTACCCGCGCTCTGATTGGTCAGCGTTTTTCGTTAATCATTTAAAAACGAAGCTTTAATCACCATTTTGGCAAAGGAAAAAGTTGTTCAGAATTGCCTTAGCAATCACCCCTTAAAATATTGACATGCAGTAGCAGAACACCCTGTACACAATTTCCATATTTTGTATTCGATCCAATATTCATAATTTATTTTAATAGTGTTAGGTGCTTGTTACAACAATACATAGCACTAATTAATTTTGTATCTTTTAAAAAAATTCCAAATAATAGGTAATGAGAAATCTTGCATTTCCAATTATTTTGCACCTTTGTTTTAAGAGAATCACTTTATCTCATTTGTTTCGAGATTCTACTATAGAGGAGATGACTGCACGTGTACAGATTGAAAGACACGAAAGCGTACCTGAGCTAGCCTCTTGAACTAGACGGAATTGGGAATTAATTGGTTTGTCGTCTGCAGACTCGCTCTTTCTCATTTTACGGTATAGCTCGGATCGAGTTCGTACAGAAATTAGTTTTCACGATAATACCAGGTTAGAAATAGTGACAATTCAAAAGTTCGATGAATTTTCACACTTTGCAATTGAATCGAAAACAATTCAAGTATATTTACAAACATTGTAGTAAGAACGAACATTATTAAAAAAATCTGGTATCTATAATTTGCATCCGTTAAATGTTACTAATGCATTATGTAACTGTAGGTAAAAATGTAAGGTTATTATTCAAACCAAGTTAATTGTTGATATTTAGACTGCGAATTTTTATGCATTCATATTTTTTCATATTTTTGAGAACATAGTAAAAAATGTAGAACGTTATAAAAGGCGCTATAATTTGTATACTTTGTATATTCTTTATATTATGCGCATTTTGTGCAATTTTGTACTTTCAAATTTTCAACAAATGCATAAAAATCCGCAGTCTATTGATAATAAACTTGGAATGCAATATAATACTAGTTGGTTTTTACTGTTTACAAGTTGGAAAGCACTAAATACATTATGTGTACACATGTACAATTTTCAAACACACAGTGGATGACCAAATTTTTGTAATCACAGTACGAAATACACGTTTTATAAATATTTTTCTATAGAAGGTGTCTCATTTAAGTGCGACCTCTCAAATATCTTTGTTAATAGTGAAAACGTAAAAAATATTTTACACATTTAATACACGATTTGATAAGACAAAGGCTTGCAGAATATTGGACACTTGATTACAATTAAATTACGTATAAGATATTTTTTTCTTTTTCACAATTAAAAAAGATATTCGAGAGGTTATACTTAAATGAAACACTTCGTATATTTACAATCTGCAATATGTGATAAAGGACATTAATAAGAAATCAATGTAACTTTCCGTTAAAAAGATTCATTGTTTTAATGTATTATAGTTAATTGATGAAGATAAATATGTATTATTATTATTATTTGATTATTATAATTTGTACTAATAATTAAACCATTCGCTATATAAACATAGAGCAGCTATGTGCGCACAAAACTAGATCATTTGATCTGATGACCTTTTCAATAGTAAACAAAAACTAATTTCCGTTGAACATCGATGCAACGGAGAATAAACAACATCATTGATATTACAAACTGACACAATTTCAATTACAAAATATTCAAATGCAACTACTGGGAAGAGAAACACAATCTCTGCGACCATTTACCCCATAACATTCACGAGGATGGTTTGTTGGCATCTGAACCATAGAGCAATGCTCAGTTATCTCCCAGATAATGTCACCCATCAAATCTGCCACGGGTAATAAAGGGAATTGTTGTAATGAGCACGATTATCAGTGACTCACTACGTGACTCAAAGCGCCAATGAATACAAGGGTGAGCTAGCGGAGTGTTTTCTGAACGTCGTATCTCGTTGGATCGTTCCTTGTCTCGTAGTGGCTAGGCTGCTCGCGAATTTACGAATTCATCGGCCGAGGAATCGTTTCCACAGATGCGGTCCGCGTATATCATATGGGGTGCATATCAAGCATCGTCCCCTCGTGATCGCGAGACTGGAGCAAGGAGAGCACTCGGGGCTTCCGCGCATGAAAAACGAAGGGTGAATACGCTCGATGGGAACGGGAACACCGATTTGTGCTCTTGTGCTTCTTTTGCGCTCGTCAGGATTCTCTCTTTTTTGGAGAACCATTAACGGGTTCCCGAGAGCGAATTACCCGAACAGAGGCGATTATTAGTAGCATTACCATTTGCCGTGAGATCTTCGTGCGCGTTTCTAACGAACTGTGCCAGCGAAGCTATTTATTAATTGACTGAAACATGCTGACAATTCTCAGTTATATGTGATAGTTATGAATATTTATAGTTTGCCGTCCTGCGAAAAAATGGAAATGTCTTTTTCTATGTTGTTAAAGTGTTTTAATGTACAGGGTGTAAAGAAAGTAGAAAAAGTAAAAAAAAAGCCCGTGCAAAATTGTCCTTGACCTTGAAAAGAAAATGGAGTAAAAAATGTCTAATTAACATAGGTCCTAAAATCAACCATTTTGTTGCTAAATTAATTCTTATCTTTCACGTGCGTTTGATATCATACGAGAGTCTATTCGCAACACACTAATCATTAGACTGTGGATTTTTATGGGTTTATAGAAAAGTGCAATTTAAAAGTGCAAAATTCCACAGAATGCACATAATATAAAAGAATATACAAAATATCCGAATTATAGTGCCTTGTATGATATCTGGTAGATGAAATGATTTTTTATCAAAGTTCTACTTTTTTTTACTGTTCCTAAAAATATGAATTTGTATAAAAATCCGCAGTCTATTGATCATATACAAAAGAATTTATTTAGAACAGCATTAGTTCAAGGTAATTAAAAAAAAAGACCATTTTGTAAACACAATCGTAGTAAAAATTTTCATTTTTGTAAGTTTTCGATACCTCTTGATTACATTTGAGTGCAAAGCTGCCATAAGATATAAAAACTGTTTTTACCATGGAAGGGTTGATTTTAGTACCTATGTTGATTAGATATTTTTTGCTACCCTTGGGGAGTGCTAGAAGCTCCTCAAGTTATGGACCCTTATTTTTTGCAACCTGTATTTTACTTATTATACAATGTATTACTTCAATTACATTTAGAATCTACTATCTTTTCTTTATGTGCTGAACTTTTTAATGTTAAATAATTTATATCACAAATGCAGTACCTAATGCATTAAATATAAATTTCGGAAGTAGCTAAATAATTGTCATGCGTCAATGATAAAGTAAAACTATTTTAATTATTTGGTAGTCGAGTGGTTTCCTAATTCTTCTTTTCTAGTTTTCGAAAGTCCAACTTTCACGGTTGCGCATCCAAAGCCAATAACAGCACAGCTTTCGTGAAAGTTGGGTTTGTAATGCTGAAAACTTTTCAATAGCTAATCGTAATTTCCTGATCAACTGATGATTGAACATGCTTTAAAAGTTCTTTGAGGTTTAAACTGTATTCTATGAAGAGCTCCACAGCAACTAGTTCATGTTTCAAATAGCTTAACGTTGCTATGTGTAGAAACATGCAGCGTACATGTATGTGACATAATTATGCAGAAAATGTATTTTATCTAGTTTTGCAATTACAATGAAACTTTAATTTGCAGGACTAAGCTTTCGATTTTTAAAATTCCAGTAGATTATTTCCAAACACTATACTTGCTGTTAGTTTCAATACACAGCAGGATTATGCAAATTTATTGTTTATTATAAAATTTCATGTATTTTTTTATTATATTAACTTATATTTTACTTATATATTTTTACTTATATTGTATATTTCAAACACATGCATGTATAACACTTTTCGCATAATTGAAATGTAATTTGTAATATTAATTTACATACTTTTTACTGTAAATGTGAAGCACCAATCTCATTGTTTGTATAATTACGCTTTTTTTATACCAGTAACACCAATATCATCTGATCATTTTGTTTATCGCGCAGTGAATTTATTGTAGATGAAAAGAAATTCCGTGAACGAGAATGGTCGCCTTTCCACCTCGGAGGGTGCATAATCGTTCTATCGCGCGATGATAGCGGAGAATGTGCAGTGAAACTGAACGACTTTTGCCTTATTACGGTAGCAGACCTTACACCAATTCCTTTTCTTTAAACGTTCACGTTCATTCTTACATTTTTCGATTCGGTTTTATCATCTATTTCAAATCCATACCAAGCTGAGACGCATTCAACCTGCTTGTATCTTTACTTTATATTCCATGCATTCCGTTCCCTTTTCTTTAAATATAGACTTTTGTACAAATTGTTTTACTAATGCCTCGTGATATAAGTAGGTGTCGTTTGATCTGCCTTGTTTTGAATAAAATATAAGGCAAAGATGTAGGAATGCATATGTGCTTTTTTTGGTTTTACATTTTGTTTGATGTGTCTTAATTTTTATTTCACATTTTATTGGATTTGATGTAATATCTTATTTGAATATTTATTAAATAACAAAGTCCTTCAGCCGCCAATCAAAGCTTTATAAGCTGCTTTTATTTCAATTACATTTACAAAACAGTTTGTGATCAAATAATACATTTAAAGTATTACGCGACCCCTTCCAAGATTTGGAAAAATATCGAACAGTTTAAGCGTGTCGTGCCTGGACAGAAGGCTTAACAAGCGTAAACAGAAAAAAACGCATCTGCGAAAAATGGCAACAGTACTAGGTGCACGGTGTATCCGGCTTGAAATAAAAGCAAAACGTTGTAACAGAGTGGCCGAATGACGAAAAGCTCTCCGAAGGTCTGCCCCCGGACTGGTTTTAATCCACTATTATGAAATGTACTGACGTCTGACAGAACCGGCCAGATATCGGAACCGCTGGACGGAAATTAAACCGATTCTGTCCCTCGTGTACTTCTATTCCAACCATCACCGCTTTTATTACCCCTTCTACACGAGACGCGTACGCGCGCGTGTGTCAATGTACATCCATAGATGAAACGCTAAAGAATCCGTGTCCTAATTTAGATACCGACCATTTATTTTGACGTAAGTCTATGGACTTACGCCACTTTCAGAATAAACGGTCCATATACTACTTAAATTATACATGACAATATTATGGGCTGATACTACTCACTTAAGAAAGCCATGTTAAGCCATACCTTGACCCATACTACTTTAGTTATACCTGATGTCCGATCATTTACAGGTATCACTTATGATTTACATATACTACTTAAATTATACTAAAATTATATTAATTTATATTAATTATATTTATATTTGCATTAAAAATGTATATAAGTGTTAACTTTAAGATGTATTATAAACGAATTTATAATAATAGGTTTTAGTTTCTAAAACATTTTTGTAGCATATTTAAATCTATACCATTACCATTATTATTGAAATTTTCATTATTATTTAATTATAAGATGTATTGTAAAGTAATTTATTAGAATAATCTATAAGAAGTAGTAGTTTAAGCTTAAATATTATCATTTCTTGTAATTTGCACATTATTGCAAATTTTCAATAAAATTTCGCAACTGGTTTCATTTTATTAACACCTGTCCACTCCTAATAATTTAAGTTAGAGATAAGTGCTGGAAAACGACGTCAAGATTCAGGAATCCCCGGTAATATTGAAGTTCCCGGAATTTTCTGGAAAATGACGTCAAGTTCCACGAATTAGTGAAAAAGCATACTTTTGCAACTGTGTTGCGTCAAAAAATCGAGCTAAATTTTCTAAAATTCCGTTTAGCAACTTTGTTGCTAACAAGCGGTTCCGTAAAAATCATGTTCTGGGAAATTCTTGGAAATTACGTCACACTTCCAGGAATTCGTGAAATACAATACCTTCTAGTATAGTAAAATGGAATACCTCTTTAAACAAAAAGCGATTTTACAAAATTTAACTCGATTTTTTGACCCAACAAAGTTGCAAGGCGAAAATTTTGGGCAGGTGGTTAGTAACAATGTTGCCAAAAGCTGTTTTTACAAAGTTTAACTCAATCTTTTGACGCAACAAAGTTGCAAAAGTATTATATTAAGCTTAGACTATTACTTTTTATAGAATATTCTGATAAATTACTTTACTATACATCTTATAATTAAATAATAATGAATATCTCAATAATAATAATGGTATAGATTGAAATATGCTACAAAAATTATTTAGAAACTGAAAACTGTTACTTATTAACTATTCTCATAAATTCATTTATACTAGATCTTAAAGTTAACACTTATATAAATTTATAATGCAAATATAAATATGATTAATATAACTTAATATAAGTTTAGTGTAATTTAAGTAGTATATGTCAAGCATAAGTGGTGCAAGTAAATGGTCGGACATCAGGCATAACTAAAGTAGTATTGGTAAAGATACGGCTTCACATGGCTTTCTTAAGTAGGTAGTATCAGCCCATAATATTGTCATGTATATTTTAAGTAGTATATGCCAATTATAAGCAGTACCAGTAAATGGTCGGGCATCAGGCATAGCTAAAGTAGCATGGAAAATGGTAAAACTAAATTTTTAGAATTATTCTACACTAAATATTTAGTTAAATTAAATTGTATTAAAATTAATTTGGAAATTCAAATAAATGTATGCACAATTAAAAGAAAATTCGGAATTCCCGAATATCCTCGTAGAATTTGCTGTATTACTTAATAAACTTATAGAAATTTCCATACATTTGTACATACATTTATGTAAATATCCATATTAATTTTAATAAAATTTACATACATACATGTATATATTATTATAATTACATTTTGCAGCCGGCTTGAAAGAAGTCTATCTCTCGTCCAAGGTACAAGACTTCCACCTACGAAACCAATTATCCATCAAAGTGCTACCCACATTGACCTCCTTCGCACCGAGGAATATCGTTTCTCGGCTATTTTTCCGCTTTTGCCGCGGAATTGTTTCTCATAACAGTGCAGCAGTTTCTTCTTAGACGGAAAAGCAACAAGAAAAAAACAAGAAATGGGAACAGGAAGAAAAGGCAAGAGGAAGAAAACGGAAGTTCTTCTTATGAGAAAATAATTTTGCACCCCAGCTACGATATAATTGTTACTCATCCTCGGCCCTGTGGCCCGTGCATTGAATTTCAGCTTCGGCCACCGTTGCCACGGAAATAAATAGACAAGTGACAGCGGTAGAGCGGAGAATTTAATTTCGTTTCGAGATGCATGAACACTGAGCTCTGGGCTTCGCACATATATGTATGTACACTCGTGTACGCGCATATACATGTGAATCGCCCCGGTTTTGTTTGCCGTGCTAGCTTTTAAATGATTTCAAATACCGTGCTTTCGTGAATAATTATTATGCGGATGGTTTGGATGCTGGAGACGATTTGTACCAAACGAAAAATCATTTTCATGCCGCCAGTGGCTTCTGGATTATTTGGTTATTTTGCTTGTTATTTATATCGGAGTTGCTGAATAACATGGAATCTTTTATAATCGTAATTAATTACAATTAATATAATATTATATTATAATATTATATATATATATGTATATATATATATATAATTAACCAATTAAGAATAACTGTAGAAATTTAAATAAAAGAATAATTGATGCTTGCATTGCACAATAACTGTCAAATAAATCAAGAACGTTATCAAACATTATCTATGCCAATAATCTTGTGTCATTATAATATAGTTTATGTATACATGTTTCGATAACCAATTAGGAAAAGAGTTCGTAAAGAAGATTTCTTATTTACAAGTTAAAACAATTCACCAGCGATTATCTTTTCTGTTGGACATTACTGGAACGGCCAACGATTATTCCTGATTTACTTTTATAGTTGTAGGCTCTGCACACACAGTTATTAAAAGCTAATGAAACCCTGGGGGCTAAACTTTTTACAGAAAAGTGTAACGCTCTTCTTTTTGTCGGCGTCTTCAACAGAGTATTAATATTATTATAATAGGACGACGAAGAGGAAGTAAGCTCTGCCATAAAATGCCCGGACTGTATGTCAGGAAAGTAATCACTTCAACGAGCTTGTGAAACATTAAAAGCATCGTGCTGTATTAAACTTCAGTAATATCGTAACATCGATCAACATTTTTTGCAATATTATTATAGCAGTAGCGGGTGTGTTATTCAAAACACAATAATAATTTCAGTTTCCCTCATTATATGTATAATGTTGAAATTTCAACATGCTTATTACAAAATTATATGCTTTCAAAAAAATAAAGAAAATATCACACACTTTTTTTATACGAGCAGTTGTTCTATTTTCATGTATGTGAATATTTTTTGAAATATTATTATACCAGTGGCACGAGTCTTAATCAAAACACAAGAATAAATTCAGTTTCCCTCATTATATGTATAATATAGAAATTTCAACATGCTTATTACAAATTCATGTTTTCAAAAAGATTAAAAAAGTCATGCACTTTTTTCATACGAGTAGTTGCTTCATTTTCATTTACGTGAACATTTTTTTGCAACATTATTATACCAATGGCACGAGTCTCATTAAAAAGAAACAAGAATTAATTCATTTTTCCTTTATTGTATGTATATGTATATGTACATATAGTATAGATATTTCAACATGTTTATTACACAACCATATGCTTTGAAAAAGTCATATGTTTTTTGTAAAAGAGCAATTGTATCATTTTTATTTACTAAACGCACTCTATTCTAGCGAGACTAAAATTTCGAGTTCGTTAATATTTGTAACTACATTACCTGAATGCTTCCAAACGATAATGCTATCGATTTGATAACTGATTAATATTTGTATTGAATTTTAATCTCACTGAAAAACCACCCCGACCCCCAGCAACGAGTGTACATACAAGGGTGCCAAGCATTAGCAAATGCACTAAACGTATACACGTAGTGGTTGCACAGTGTCAGTATTGGAAAGTTTCAGCACGTCCCATGATCCAGAGCCGATTAATGGACGTATCCGATATTGCACGGCTGCGTGGGCGCAAGTATTAAACGTTACGTTACAAGGCCAGGGGGTGCGTCCGTGTGTACGCCTGACCACTTACACGTGTTTATGCACCGTGCAGATTTTCAGGGAAAATAGATGGACTTACAACTATGTTTGGCAAGGGAAGAGGTTACCATGGGAATAAACCAGCTACCTCTAATGGAGATGGATTTCTGCATCGACGACCACGTCGGATGACAGGTAAGCTTTGAAAATTTCACGTTCAATGCTAAGTCGTCTTTCGCGAGCGTATCCTTTTTCCTCGTTGCCTCTTCCTTTCCGCCTCTTCCTCGTTTTTTTTTTTGCGACCGTGAAGGGTTGAGCGAATTTTTTGAAAGGAAAGATTGCCCGCGACATTTCCATGCAGACGATGCGAGCTGATAGAGGAAAAGAATTATTCGGATGTTGTATTAAAAATACGTAGCATTAAGAGCACTATTAAAACTAAAATTGTAGAAAACTGTTATTAAATACAAAAGTGGTTTTTCATTTACGTATATTTATTTTGTTTAAAGCCATATTAAAAATTATTTTTGGTTGACGAACTTATTAATTTAAGTTTCATGGTAAATAAGACTAATGTCATCCTTCGATAGTACAACGAGTATGCTTTTGCTGTTTACCTCAATTCCGTAAAAGCGTGACAAGTAATGGAAAGTGCATGATTCGGGCGGAAATCGGTCATAACTTTCGTTCGACACGATCGAAACGAGTGAATGGCACTTTGGCTGAAACGCTCAGGCTATTTATCGACGTAATAGGGCGTAACGGAGCTAGTCATCAGCTGATTGATGCGTCGACAGGCTCCGAGGAGTTTCTAGATGGTTGCGAGTCGATGATTCCCTTCCCACTTTTCGCCCTCAGGACGTATTTATATAACGGAAATTGTCGGAAAGGCATATTATTCGCTTGGTACCAACCAAGCTAGATGTAAAATTGTTACATTTACAAGCTTATCCCAATGTGCATGTCTCGATTACAAAACCCTTTCATTTTGCTTATAATTTACTTCTTTTAGTTTAATTTATTTTTCCAAGCTTATTTTTTTAACTTATTAGTTTATAGTTTATTACAATAGTTCATAATAATAGTTTCTCTAATTTCTTCACTGGAAGATTTAATCGTATAACTTTTAATCATTTACCCCATTTTAATTAGACTTTCCATCCTTATGGCCATTGCGCATAAAACAAGATCTTTATCGTACAAAATAATTTAAAAGGAACGACGTAAACCCAGTACAGAAAACTTTTACGTATTTCATAATATTTCATTAATATTTCACTTCGTGGGTAGTAGAATTTGCACATAATGAAATTCACTGATTATTCAATCGTTTCAGCGTTGCTTCTGTACCATTGGACTGTTTCCAATACTCTTGCTGTCCCTTGCTGAAAATAGGTCAATAATCACGCCATTGCGTGTGGCATCACGGGACTGTGGTACAAAGCTGATTTTACACGTGCCGGCTGCGCGCCATTGCCTCTGATAGGAAATGTACTTACAAATGTCGACCACTGCGAACGAGTCCACACGGAAGATTTACTTTAATACAACACAGGCAGCGGTACAATAATGGGCTGCGTGAAACCGATCTAAATGCATAAATCTCATTCGAAATACCTCTGAAACATATGCTATTAGCAATCCAAGCTGATGATTGCGTTGAAAGACAAGTATGCTCATATGAATATTGGGAATATGCAGAATAACAAAGCCAGCTCTTATTTTAATGACCTTGAAATATATCGTCATTGTGAACCACCTTTTCCTGTACATATAATAGACTGTCTCTTTTCATTTTCGTGATATTCGTAAGAATGTGTTTACTAAAAGGCAAACGCGATATGTAGGTTAGTAACCTAACCTAATAAATAATTCGGTTAGTAATCCACGCCATTGTTTTCGTATTTTACTATAGCCTTCTAGCAATCTAACCTAAACACTAGTTAAGTTGGGTTATGAAATACATAGTGGACGAAATTAAAACAGTCCGCCTATTATGTGTATAGGAAAACGTTGCCCAGTATCATGACCTTGCCAATATATTTCACGGTCATCGAGATCGGAAGTGGTTCTGCTACTATTCATATTTACCTGAACGTTTTATAATTCATGCTATTTTTACATTGAAAGATATTCTGGTGTCGGGTTTAATTGGATTTTCTTTGTCAATGAGGGTTAATAAGATTTGCTAGGCGTTTTTTCTTTTTCATACAAAAGTAAAGCAGTATTTAGTGAAATAATCTTATATTGCTCCATAAAAAAGTCTTTCCACAAATTACAATTTTCAATATTCAATTAGTTCGATCGCAAACTTCAGTAACAGGTCTGGCCATACGTAAATTTTACGCAGATAGTCACCCTCTTACCTTTCTGACAGTCACTCCACGCCGTGATGTCATTATTCCAGCATATTGGGCAAGAATTTAATAACGCGTCAATATGTGTCAACCGACAAAACCTCAGGATCTCATCGGACAGCACCGTGAGCTTGAAAGTTTCAAGTTATTAACCGCACGCATATATGTATATGTATTTACGTGCATAGTAACGAAATGACCAGCTGACTATATTTTCAAGGCGACTGCTATGAGAACAATAGATTGGATTGTATTCGAAGAACCTGCGCCCCAGTATTAAACCGGAGGTGTTCCATTGAAATTCATATCCGGTCCAGGAGTTCATTCGACGGAAAACTTCTCCGTTTCTTAGTAGTTTCGTTGATGCTTCAGCCGAAAGATGCTGGAACAATTATCCCGATGCTATTTCCGTGACTGCAGAATGCGAGCCTCCTCGAACGAAGAGAAGCTTTCGAAGACAACGAAGTCGCGAAAGTTCGGTGGAGCATTTTATTAAAACGATACAAACTGCATCGCCCGAGACGGATGCCCCTCGACTACTTGGACGACTGTCTTCGGATTTGTCTGCTTCCAATTCTCCCGGCGGTAAATTCATCACGGGTCATCATACACGATAAACAAAGCGCATTATAAGTGTCCCACGTAAACGGTTACTCCTTGGAGCAGTTGCAGCAGCATCCATTCTACGGAAAGGCAAACAAGAATTAACGACCAATTAGGGGAGTTAAGAAAGAAAGCATGGTCGAGATAATGGGAGGATCCATGGCCGGGCACGTTGTTGCGAAATGTAATTAAGCCCGAGACTACAACAATTTGAGGAAATCAGTAACGAACGGCTTTTGGTATTCCGTGAAACTCGACGCAAGAGCGCACCGTCAAAATCGCTCTGGAACACGGCGAAAAAAGACCCGCAGATAGCAGGGAAGTATGCTTTCCCTTATTATAAAGCGTTCTTATTATAAGGAGGTCCCCTAATTATTCTCGTCTCTCGAGGAAGAACGACTTCCTCCTGCTTGAAGCCACTTGGAGCATATTAAATTATACTGTCGATAATCTTGAGAAATCTTGGCGTTAGGGTGCTCCTCTATTTTATGTATATGCACTGTGCACTTGAGGTGTTTGTCATTTTGTGTTGCATTTTTTGCTGTTTTGTCGAGCTCGCAGTATTGGAAATGGGCTGTTTTGTATGTCTGTCAAACTGTTGCTCAGTCAGAAGATTTAACCCCTTCACAACGATCCCATTATATGCTAAAGGGAATTTCTTTCGCGTTAATAAAATAGGAACAGAATAATAAGTTAATAAAATGAATGCAAAAGATGTTTCTTGCCTATTCCTACATTCGATCCTCAGGAGTACAGACATAGTGCATTTAGCGTGCAAATTTTCCTGTTTGCTCTGCCTCCGCTTCGTCATCATCGAGGAACGTCTGACATTCCGTCTTAACGACCGTTGATGGATCGTGATCTCTTCTCGTGTCTTTGAGACCTCGTTTCTCCCATTTACCCTGATTTCAGCAAAAAAGGGCGACGTGCAAGGAAGGTGGATATAATTCTACGTCGACTTCCCTCCGGTAACTTGATTACTTGGCGGGACATCGTTTATTGGTCGTTTTTATATCCATGATTTTATTTACTTTTAATTGTCGTGTCTGTAGGGATACTTCATCCGCAATCGTTATTACGATCATTAGTTCAAAAATTACTTAGGACTGAAGACTTAGGACGTAGAACCTGGAAGTTGGGACTTAGGAGCTACGAGTTAGGAGTTAGGAGTTGGGAGTTAAAAGTTAGGAGTTAGGAATTGGGGCTTAAGAGTTAGGAGCTAGGAGTTGAGACTTAAGAGTTTTGAGTTTGGAGTTAAAAGTTGGTACATAAGAGCTAGGTGGTAGGAGTTTAGAGTTGGGACTTAAGAGCTAGTAGTTAGTTGGGACTTAGGAGTTACGAGTTAGAAGTTGGGATTTAAGAGTTATTAGTTAGGAGTTTTACCTTAACACTTAAGAGTTAGGAGTTCAGACTTAGAACTAACTTTACTGTGTTTTACCCTTATAATTTGTTCTTACTTACTTAGAAATAACAAAGAAACATCGGTTTAATATTGACAAAATATTGTTATCGTCAAACAAGCTACTCATTGTTATTAACTGGTTTAACAGGCGGTAATTTAGGCAATTTCTGTAATTAATAAAACACTCTTTTTCAATAAATTGATATTGCTAATCATAGTTATGTCACAATAAATGTGTGAATAAATAGTTTCCAATTTTTTTCAATTGACTATAATGAAAATATCCAAACCCACGCTTCTGCTTAAAATTGCAGTGTAACGCAGGAAATTTTCGTACGTGTTTTCGTCAATGGTAAGACTCTTTCAAGACGATCGATTTTCCTACTCCTTTTCGACTTATCTTCAGACTCTATTATATTCCCTCGCCATAGCTCTGTTCGCTTACCCCCCCCCTCCCCCATCGATTGCGACCATTCTTGTCAGCATACCCTCTTGCCGTAAGTGAGATTTTGCATATTCAAACGTGGAGCAAGCCCGAAAGCTGACTGCACCATCCTGCCGTGGCCCGTTACTCGCACTTTCCTTTTAATTATTGCGATTAATTAAGCAGTAACAAGTCACGCAGCAAGCAATAGATCGGTGGGTCGTACAGGGGTGCGGGGATAACACAGACCGGGGTGAGATCACGAAGGCGGAGGACGAATTCATTATCATCGAAGTCGAGAGACGGTAAATCACGCACGCGGAATTGTTAATATCGGCACCCTGAATATTGAGATGGTCTCAGAGATTTACAAGGGTGGCTCCCCGCGAAAGGGATATTAAACTTTCTCTGGGAAGTATATTAAGTCGATATGAAAGCCGGACTCCTTCTGCGTTCCGTTTTCTCCTAGCAGGAGAGCCCGTTATCGTTTGTACTTAATCGATTGGATGGAAGCAGAGTTTCAAGATGTTTTTAAGAATGGTCGTAAGTATAGTTTGGAAACGCACGATCATATGTCGCTTGATTACTTTCTTCTTCCACTTGCTTATAGAAAGACGTATAAGGGAGCTTCGCAAAGCTGTATCAAATTGGCAAAGTATTGTATTTGGAGACCAGAGCATTTATACTAAACTACTGTAATTGTCTGTATTGTAGCATTAAGTTCATTATGAGTTAATTTAATACTTTAGTAGTTGAGTATTCGACATATGAACAATTAGGGTGCTAGAACAATAATTCTTGCATACAGTTGTAAAATTTGACTAACAAATTATTAGAACTTGTTTTTTAAAAACTCAACTAACTTACAATGGAATCGTTTCATAATTACTGTCAACCATGTATAATTCCTCGAGGTATGTGTCGTGCCCATATAAAGCTTGTATCACTGAATCAGTGGAACAACGTGAAATTCAACTTCCCTATAATTTTATTATATAATATAACTTTATCTGTAATATGATTTAACATTCTTATACATTGAGTATAAAATCATAAAACATGAATATTATTTATTTTCACATGGATATTCAAAATTAAATGAACCACAAACGACATAATGCACTCCATATAACTAAAAATAAAAAATGTAGTTCTCGTTCCATTTCCAGCCGGATTTCCTCATTTTATAATTCCATCCAGATGAAAAGTATAAAACACATGGATAACAGCGACATTTAATCCTTTTGTCTGCAAGATATTTAAAACCTGTTTGACTTAATTGTAAGCACGGATGCTCGCGTCGTACGCAATATATTTGAAATTGAGGATTCAGAATTCGTGTGTATGTGGTTACGAAATTTCTGCAGCATTATCAGGAAGTTCCAGGGCTTGCATTATATTCATCGGCAGAAACATCGGCTTCCTCTGTACGAGTTTGGCCTATCGTAAAAGCGAACGACGGAGAATGAGAACGAGAAAAGCGGAGGTAAATCTACGGAGCAAGCCTGAGTAAACGCTGTTCTACGAAGGGCGTACACGCATGCATGCCACCGAAGCCTTTGGAAATTGTTGGTGGGTACTGCAGACGTAGAGAAAATACGGCTGCAGTTTGCGTTCGCGTCACGAATTAAGCTTTGTGTTTCTAAAATGTTTGGTCACTGCCAACTGGAAAATAGCCGAACGTGGGGAAGAAAATTCAGTTTATTATCTTTATAAAATATTTATTTAATTTAGTTTTTGCTACATTTCAAACGGTACAGAAAGGGTGTTTCCAAAATCGTTGTAGAATCCAGCAGCAGTTTATTCTTAATGTAAAAATAAGTCGAAAATGAAGAATAACATATTTTTATATGATGCTTCGTTTTTTAGCAAATCGAGTTAGCATGTTCGTTAAGTACGTGCGTACTCGCGTAGCTACAACTTGGTCCAACATGAAATCTGGTACAACGAATAAGGGGTTGATTCTTGATGTAAAAATAAGTCCAAAATGAAGAATAACATTTTTTTCATATGACGCTTTGTTCTCGAGAAAATGGGGTTTAAGTGTTCATGAAGTACGCGAGTACTTAAATAGCTACAACCTGATGCGATATGAACTCGCGATACAATCAGAAAAGGGTTGATTCTTCATGTAAAAATAAGTCGAAACTAAAAAAGTCACATTTTTTCATTCGGCGCTCCCTTTGCAGGAAAATGGAACTTAACGAAAGCTAGTCCTTGAGCTAACTAAACAGATTGCGGCTACTTAAGTATTTAACGAATATTCAAACCCGATTTGCTCGAAAACGAAGCGTCATATCAAAAAATTGAATTCTTGATTTTCTTCTTATTTTTACAAAGAATCACCTCCCTTCGGTTTTCACTACAATTTTGGAATGGTTAAAGGCCAATATTGTTCATTTTTACCTAATTTTTATGAAATTAAAAAAAGGTTTTTGAGTTCCAAAGGTGCTGAAAATAAAGCAAAGTAGAATTTTAATGTACCATTTCTTGGATCCATTCTAAACGACGGTGACACGGCGGGGAGCAAATACCTATGGACAGTCAACAGAGCATATTTCATATTCAGCGACCCGTAGCCTTGCAATCTTCGAGTGGAAGAGGGTGAGCTAACTGGCTGGACGCCTCTGAAATTGAATCCACAATTGAGAGTAAGTCGCATCTGCAATGTAACGTATGTACATATGCATTGGTGGGGTAAGTGGACGATGTCCATCTTCTTCTCTTCGTCCTTTCCACTTATATCCCCTAGTTCTGTTGCAACCCGGTTCCACCTATCTACCCCTGTGTACGTCCCCAAGGGCATTGGGATCCTTTTTGCGCGTTCTACGTACTTACTGGACCTCGACCACGTTTTCTCACCCTAATCCGCTTTGTTCACGGTAAGGTTTGTACGTATGATTGTGTCCCTCTATACACCTGCGTGCTCCTACTGTAGTCAATAGTAACCGATTTTTTTTTAGAACACGCATTGTTTCCTCTAAACACTTTCAATGGGTAATCATTCGTTTCCGAAAATAAATGTTGCTGCAATGGTTTAATTACTACTTTTCCCGTTTTTCTGTGTAAAATTAAAATAAGGTAGCTGAAATAATTTCACATCTCAAATTGTTATTTTTTACCTTTATTGCAAATAAAATTTGCCCAATACCATCTTGCAAAGAGTTTCAAAATTATTAACCCCAATCTTTAATCACTCATCATACTTCACTTTCCTTTCTTCTCTTATTCTTTCTGGTATCAATTACTGGCATAATTTTGTATATTTATTAATTTAAGAGTTAGGAGTTAGAAGTTGGAACTTAACAGTTAGGAGTCAGCACTTAAGAGTCAGGAATTGAGACTTAAAAGTGAGTTTTTGAGTTACAAGTTGGGACTTAAGAGCAGAAATAATTTTCTTCAGAGAGTTGCAACATTATTAACCCTCAATCATTAATCATTCATTATACTTCACTCCCTCTTTTTCATTCTTTCCGGTATCAACCTCTGGTATAATTTTGCATATTTACTAACACTGTTAAAATCTCGCAATCTGTGAATAGTTATTGTCGGCGACGCAAAGAGCAATTCTTTTTACATTTGAGGTCAGTTTGTCAATTGCCAGTGGTACGCTCTATTAATGTAGAGCTATTACTCTCTGGAGGACGAACTTTTAATTAGCGATCGCTTTAAACGAGCGTAATTGGAGTTGAACCATCTGTCTGTGTTATTTGCTATGTGCGCCATAGAATAATCCATGACAGAGAAAGGTTTCATTTGGTTAGCTATTAAAATTATTGTTCATACTATATAATGACCTTGCTATAATAATCATACATCATATACATTATCTTGTTTGTTAATTATTTATTTATATATTTTATTACGGTTTGCACGACGGCCATGAACTTTCTGTTAATTATAATAAATTTTAATTCTTGTTTATTTACAGTATACTTTACTTTATTTTAAAATGTTTAACTACACTGTCCAACAAATTTCTATTCTTTTTTCTGTTTTGCAGTATCCACTAAGTGATCCTTGTAGAGTTTCTCATCCTGCATACGACTCCGGAAGCAGAATTGCTCTACCACCCTCAGATTTCGAAAAACATGAGTTTTTGTAAAAACATGCGATTTGGGGCAAAAAGGAGGAATTACGTGAAAATTAAAAACGATAGAAAGTTCAACTTGGTATTGAAAGATAGGGGAGAGTCTCCCGAATACAATGATATATAATTTTGTAATATTTTGTGGTTTTGAATGCTTGCCAATGGCAATCACAGTTAAAAAAAGTGACGATGTGCATATTCTCCACTCACTATTTTTGCATTTGTAGGAAAAGATAGGTCTCTGGCATGAAATCGCTTCACGGTATCGGATTCTGTATGCATTTCTGAAGAAGAAACAGTCCAGATAAACTGATGGAAGGGTCTTTAATTCGAACAGGTCGAGAAAATGTGCATCGGCAGCGTGTTGACGACGCTTTGCCGCCATGCAGCCATCGCTCGCGTATGTCGAGCTGGCAGGGCAGTAGCCACGCGTGAACGATATCGAGTGGATCCCTTACATAGCACCCGTTTTATAACAATAACAGCTGCTTTCTTTCTTGGGCAATAATGAACGAAATGAAACGTACATTGTTAGAAAGCAGGTGCTGCTGTGATAGGGGATCCAATATGCGCATCGTCACTTTTTTTAACTTTGATCGCCATTGAGAAGCATTCAAAACCACAAAATGTTACAAAATTATATATCATTGTATTCGGGAAACTCTGCCCTATCTTTCAATACCAAATTGAACTTTCTGTCGTTTTTAGTTTTCACTTAATTCCTCCTTTTTGCCCAAAATCGCATATTTTTACAAAAACTCATGTTTTTCGAAATCTGAGGGTGATAGAGCAATTCTGCTTCCGGATTCGTATGCAGGACGAGAAATTCTATAAGGGTCACCTAGTGGTTATTACAAAACAAAATTCGTGTTGAATAGTGTTATCAGCGTATCATCTTTGGAACTAGATAAATTCAAGGTTGAAGGAGTTATTAAGAAATAAATCCTAAAGACACGTGTTTATCTTCAGCAAGTTATATATAAAATACATTAAACAGTATTTTAGCGAAATAACGTAGGTATAACGCGGCAGGTAGACTTGCCGGACAACTTAGCAGAGAGACAAGTTTTAATTTGCCGTAGGCGCGTCTGTTTGTTCACAGGTGTCTCGAGTAACGAAAGTAGAAAGTTTAAACTTATCTTCCTCCCTGTCCAGACACTTCTAAGGAACTTTCGCCTGGCTGTCTCTAATACGAAAGTTTCTCGGTGGTCGCTTAAGTCACAGTATCTCTTAATAATTCGTCGCCATTCATTTTTAATTGATTCCTTTGGTCCGCTCGAATTCTGCCAATCACGGGACTCCTTGGCGAATGATCAAGAACTTTCCTCAACTTCCATCCCCAGGATTACCACGAAGATTTTCTTCTTACGACTTTTGTAATTGCCGGAAAGAATTGCCCGTTCGTCTAATTAAATGGCTGGCGGTAATTGTCATCAAAATTCATTAAATACGAGAACTAATTTAATTGATAATTACATACCAATATTTCTCTCACCACTTCAACTATAGTAAAATTGTTTACATCACGTAATGTCTCTTTCGATACCAAACAACTTGTGTAAGCACATTTTTTTGTTATATCTTCATTTGCTTTCGAAATATTCCAGCGAGTCCGGTTAAGATGAACACCCTGTATATAGATGAAGATATCTTCATCGATTTCAATGATTTTGTAATATGTTGCCGAGACCATGATTCTAAGTAATTTCCTTCTATAATAAATTCCCGCCCGGTTTTAGTTCTCAAGATATTTATGAAAAACTGTCTGGCTGCCCCAAGGCCGCGGGAGCCGGATGGAAAAAATAGTCCGAATCTAACCCAACAAAGACCATATTCACAAGCACTCAAATGAGGTTTGATTTGATTGTGATTTGAGATAAAATTAAACTTAAACTTGGCAACATAAATTAATTGAACTTAAACCAACAGTTATTCACTTGTTAATTAGCTTAATGAGTCGTATCGAGTTAGGAGGAACGACATGCGTTGCATGTGTGTGTAATTTTTGCACTCCTAGTTTTGTATTGTTATATGTATACAGGTTGATACCACCTAAATTCACTTGAATGCTATTTGTCGTATAAAAAATGTTTTAAACAACAGATGTCTGTAATAAAAAGTTAATTATTACATCGTCTACTCTGCTCGATGTCAAATAATTTTTGTTTGAAATATTTTTTTATACGAAAAATAGCTTTAAAGGAAAGTTAGGTGGTACAGTTGAATGACTCACCCTGTACATCTTTGATCGATAACATTAATGATAAGTAACATAGCAGCATGTACCTCAATACCATGGATTTCTATAAGAAAAAAGAAAACGTTGAATTAGGATGGAGTCGGGCCGAAATGGTTAAGCATAAATAGATCTCTATCACTGGAATAAGTACTATTAGCAGTACTGTAGTTATATTATCAGCACGTTCGAGAGGTTGAATGATTAAACTCGTGATACAATCGCTACCGGGTTAATCGGGGTTCCACCGTAATTAGCATTTCCGATGTTGCAGAACGCTTTGCAGTTCAGCTGGCACCTCGTACAAAGAGCATAGTGCACACTTTCGGTTTGTTTAAGGAAACCGCCAGACGTGGTTGCGAATACGCGAAAGAGGCGTGGTAACCATCGGCGGCCCTTTTCCCAGCTGCACCCCCAGTCGACAGCTAGCAATCCACCCCCGCGATAGCAGGGGTTCCCACGTTACGGAACATGTTTGAGGCATTCGCACGCGAAATTTATTCATCGGCTCGGGCGAAACGGAATCGCGAGTTGTTTAGGGCTCGATGAAGAATTCACCGAACCGCGTTGACCTGTCGACCATCCCGTTCCTACCCCTATCCTGTTACGCCGATAAATTTGCCCGCTCGAACCCCTCCTGCCCCAACTGAAAATGATTAAACATTGAAAAGTGTTCTGACTTCAATGGTTGCTACCGCCGAGCTGCCTGTTCATTTCAATGAACGTTTGCCTGCGGTTCGCCGGGCGATAAATATTCTTCGTTCGATGCGTTACAAACGGTTTTGCTTTGCTTCCGGTATCATGAAAAACATGTTTTCTGCTTTCCTGCTTTTTTAATGTATTTATTTATTTTTTCCGGGGTACACTGGTCGTGCTTTTGGCTTCCATACACTGTATTTTTTTACTTGTTTCGAGCGTTTGCATGTTTGTTGAAGTTTACAAAGGTTACAGTTGTAGAGCGTCCAGGGGTGTAAGGGTAAGTTTACTAATATTTAGTTTTTCCATCATTTTTCATATCTGCCATAAAAGTGAGTTTTGTTGATTGATAAAATGTATAGGAAGCTAGACAAAACAGTAAAGCGCACATTTCCTATTAATTAAAGTAACTAGTACAAAATTGATTGAATAAGATTGGTTACTTCATGCTCGTCATATTAAAGTGTTGATTACACAATAATGATCAGTCGAATTAGGTTTTTGCATTTATACAAGAAAACGTATTCAAACATACTCAAACGAACTCAAACATACTCAAACATACTCAAACATGCTCAACACTTAACTTTTCACTGAAAAGATTTTTTTCGTTGGCCACGAGCACTCTGATCACGATTCCAAAGAGTGTCCAACCAAAAGTTCAGCTGTGTACGTGAATTACGATCTTAAAAGACTTGGGGGTGGTTTAACGAGGCAACTTTTTGCTGGGGGCAGTCCTACTCGAGAGGCTACCGGAAATTCTTCAGCGCTCCGGTGCTTTGGTCGTTACACGAGGGGATGGAAAAATAAAGAATTTTTTTTAAGAAAGCCCCGGAAAAGTGGAGCTCGACTCACAGACTACTTAAAGGCGCGAGCACACATGGCGACAAGGGACGGCCTACAATTGCGTATTCTTAGCCCTGTTTCGCCTCGGTGGGAGCCTTCTAGATTTTCAGGCCCCTTTTAAAAGGCTTTCTTAAGTAAAGTACACGCCATTTCGGCATTCTCCCAAGCTTCTTGCTCTCCTCTGATCTATACACCGTGAGCACACTATTCTTCGTTACCTTCCGTCTAATTATCGTCATAACTTGTACGCGATTTTCCTACCTCGCGGTCCCCTTGTTCGGGTAAACAAGAATATGTTGTACGGCATTCTTCGTGAAGTATCGTCGCTATAGCAAGATCTTTGTACTTTGGTACACGCGTGGAATATTAGAATAACGTGTTATCGCTGCACAACCGAATTTTCGAATTGCTATCCTTTTCATTTCATGGGGTTCTGTCGCTTAAGACCCCCATCGGTCCTGTCAAGTGTTCGCGAATGCCAAGGGGAGTGTTTTATGATTTTCCTTCATTCCCCTACGGGACCAAATTATTTTTCGAGTTTCTTAGGCTTTTGTTCTTGCTTGTTTGATGGGTTTATATTGTTTCGTGATGACTTATTGTTAAAAGAAGTTTGGAGGGTATTAATGTTCGCTGATATAGGGCTATAAAAAATGTGTATTAGGAGGGATAATGATTTATAAGGATACATTTTTCCAACTTACGCAAATACACTCATTCACATATCGCTTGACGAATCGGCTATTATTTAACTCAGCAATTAAGTAAAGCAATTTCTACATCAAAATGCAGCAAGTAATCAAAGTAACGGAACGTCCAAGAAACTCATTAACATAAACTCCAATACTTCCAGCACATTAGCAGCTTTTCACTGTTAGGATGCATACAAACGTGCCTTCAGGTGTACTAGTACGAAGTTTCATGAAAAGCTACGGGCGAAAAGGGAAACATAAAACAGAAGAATAGCTCGATATAGAGCACATGTGCTTCAGGACGATTTCTCAAACGACGTTTCTGCAGCGGCTTCTCGAAGCTTCTCTTATATACATGTGCTTTCAGTGGACTTTCAGAAGCTTCCTTCGAAAGCAACTGCGCGGCGTTTCTCCAGTCTGTGAGTATTTACCCGCTAATAGCGTGCAAAGTACACGCCACGGAATTTCGCAGGCTTCGTTACTTTCGCCTCCCTATGAACACCGAGACGTCCGGATGGAACTCTGACTTTAACCCCCTCCACAGCCGACCTTCCTTTACGATTTCTCCCTATTAAGCGGAATAAACCTTCTGAAGGTTAGTCATTACCCCCGACTTCCGCCAACTGTAATTCGTCGGTGCTCTTATTTACGCGGCAAATTGTTCCCCTAACAACGTGTCTTTCAGGAACGAAATCAGTTCCCTGTAGGGGTGGGGGTTTAATAATGGAGTGGAATGCGCAAGAAAGATTAGGTTAGTAACCTGATTTAGGTTAGTAACCTAGTGTTAACATAACCTAACATAACATTTGGTTAGGTTAATAGCTCAACTTAGTGGGGGTGTGTGTTTAATAGTAGAGTGGAATGCACAAGAAATATTAAGTTAGTAACCTACTGTTAATATAATATAACCTAAGATTTGGTTAGGTTAATAGCCAAAATTAGTGGGGGTGGGGGTTTAACAGTGGGGTGGGATGCGCAACAAACATTAAGTTAGTAACCTACTGTTAATATAACATAACCTAAAATTTGGTTAGGTTAATAGCCCAAATTAGTAGGGGTGGGGGTTTAATAGTGGAGTGAAATGCGTAAGAAAGATTAGGTTAGTAGCCTAGTTTAGGTTAATATCTTAGTGTTAACATAACATAACCTAACATTTAGTTAAGTTAATAGTAGAGGTATGCGAGCAGCGCCGTGTCCGAGTGCCCGCCACCTCGTTTGAGTCGGTGAAGGTTCGGGTAACTTCGGGCGGGCGGCCGAAACATAGGAATGTTTCGAAGGAGATGAGCGTTCGGTGATTTGGCACTTGGTACACTATGCGCCTGCGCAAACCGATCTCGCACTTGTTCCGTATTCATACGATACGAACGCTTCACATTATCCCACGCGCTCACCCGCTTCGAAACACCCGCCTGCTTTCGATCGCTCGGCAGCTTCGGAACAATCGTCTGCTTCGAAACGTTCCTATTTTTCGGGTGCCCGCCCGACGATATATCGTCGTTCGGTGGACTTGCCAGAAATACCAACGACGATATATCGTTGCCCCTCCGTTGGAGCCTTATTATACTCATCATAAGAGATCTGTGTCTCAAAATAACTTTATAAAATGTTAACATGGTTCAAATGCGATGAAATACAAGTGAACAAATGTTTATTAGATTTAACTTTTTGTTATATCTTATGCTGATTAGTGCCGAGCACTCTGTATGTTAGCGTGGTGAGGTAGAGATGGTACACGGGATATCCCTCGCATATCCGTCGACACGGGATAGTTTCCCTGGGCCGTAATCGCGATCTTTACGATGTTTATAATAGTTATCGGAGAACTCAAGTGGTATCCGTGCATCGACTCGGTGAACCTAAAATCTTCGTCAGTCTTTCTTGATCTTTCTAACGTGCAGTCAGTGTTCAAAAATCGTCAACGTTTTCATAGAGATACAATTAGCAGCAGAAAATTTCGAAACACCATTGGTATCGATTTATTCTCCATTCATTTCACAGTATGCTGCTTTTTGAATTTTGTAAATATCACGCCTACTTTGGTTTTTACGAGCATTTTCGCAAACCTCTACAAATTCATCGATTTGGCCCGGTATTCTTCGCCTAGGTACGCTCCTTTCGCTCGGTGCTAAAAGGGTTAATAGCCCAACTTAGGTTAGTAACCTCAGGTAACATAAATTCGGTTAGGCTAGTAGTACGGATGGGCTTCTTAAAACGTCGAAACATCAAATCCTTCGAGAATTTCATACGTTGAACTTTTGTAGCGATTCAAACATCTTTGCATAAATCTTTATTGGCCACACTCAAGCAAAATATAAGCAAACACATAACGATATACAGAAATATCTAATCCAGATTCTTGTACAAGGGTACTAACATCTTATTAATTTTGTACACTTTCTTATCAGGGCTTCGAGAGTTTCGAATCATGAAAAAAGTTCAAAGTTTCGAAACCTTGCAAAGCTTCGCGTTCGAGTTTCGACAATTGGAAAATTAGATACCAACCCATCCCTTCCTTAACAGCCACTAGGTTGCCAGTAACGAGACTAATGGGAGCAACACCGGTCAACATTGAGCTCAGTTTGGCCGTTGACATGCAACGCCATATTATAACCTAAATGGCGATCAACTTTTCGGAGCGCTTTGTTGGTTCCCAACACGGAGCCATCTTTAACCGCTTGAATCAGGGTTATCGAACTGGCGGCTTTTCCTCAGAGCCGTAGGAGTATATAGGAGAACGATTTCTTTCATACCCAATTCACTTTGACGAATTTGTCTTTGCACGTATCCTAAAATCGCGAGCCGTCACTTTGATGCAACGTGCGCTGCCAACAGTTGATCGCCATTTACGTTTTAATCTGGCGCTGCATGTCGATGGGCAAACTCAGCTCAACTGTGGACCTGTCTGACTTGGCTATCTGGGTAGTTAGTAGCCTAATTAAAACCAATATTTAGTTAACTTAGGTTAGGTTACTAACCTATGTGTTAGTACTAACCCATACTTACCTATAGGTATAGATACCATCTTTTCATATTGCCTTTTAGTAACCTAACCAAAGCAAACCGAAATACATTCACACTAAAAATTAACAACTTTTATTATTACTAACTAATTAAAATCCTTTTTATTATAATCGTTAATTCTTGTTATGTCATTTGATCAGACCCTCTTGACTCTTCGATCACACAGAATGAGATAGCACGCCGTATTGCGTCGTAGCCTAGCGCGTAGGGGAACATTTTCTTAATTAATTCCTCGTAGGACAATGTGTCCTGCATAAAATAACCATAAACGTGGCAGGTACCGTTCCGATGGTGAAACGAACGACCACAATGCATGTCGCTCGCGCAAAAACGTATTTCTTTGGTTTAATGGGGAATGGCCGATACAGGGGTGCAAGAGGGAACTAATTTCGTACGAGCCCATGGCGGTTCACGAAGGTTATCTATTTTCCCTCCCGTAAATACCGAACCCCGTACCATGCAGGCGTTTGGATTGGCCGTTATCTGAACAACACCTCTCTCCCTTCCCTCAAACATTTGCGGGGGCTGTGATTTAATTGCCCCTTCTATTTTGTATGTCACGTACGCGGCGATTTGCGGCCGGCCTGACTCGCGATATTAATTTCACCACCGCTTCGTTTGGTAATAAAAGAATCCGGGAATTATCGCGATTACGGTTTTCTCCTGAAGCGTTTAATTACATATTGTTTTAGCATGGATGATTGATAACAGAAAAACTTTTGAGACAGTTATAGGTATGCAAATCTTTTCGATATTTTGATTTGTACTAATTCTGTCAGTTAGTCGATTCATATTTTTTTTGGATTAATTAGTTAATTATTTTATACTTTAATTATCGTGGGCTGTTATAAATTAATTATCATTGCTGATAATATTATTTGTGGGGTATTGAGTATCATTCTTTTTCTGGTCAATTTCAAGTATATTCTAAAGACAAGATCGCGAGGAACGGAAGAATGAACTAACCTAACCTATAAGAAGAAAGAACAGGAAATGTGCATCAGAACATCTCCATGGACATCAAATCGTCGGGAATCATTCGTTATCTGATTTCCGGGACCAATCGAGGTGATAGGGCGGTTCGTCCTTCGATGGCTATCGGAAGTAATCTAATTCCAGATAGATGAGCCAGAAAAAGAGGAGACATTAGCAGATCGGATGCTTTCCAAATCGGTCCATGGTTCTTAGGAACGCATCGCGGCCTGTGAAAGCAAGTTCGCTTGAAATGCTAAATTCTTTTCGACTCCGTGCTGCACTTCCCTTTCATATTACGGGTTCCTTTGATATTCGAGAAACAAGCATGCTTAAGGGGGTAGACTCCTTCGGGCTTACTCTGAATCGATCGAAGAAGGGCTGTTGCGAAGAAACGGGCATTAGTGAAAACCTAATTTGTACATGAGGCATTTCACAATGTGACATCTAACGTTACCCTGTTGAGAAGTGCAAAGGCATAGCTGCCAAATCGCATCGTAGAAAAATTCTGTCACGCTGTTGCCGCCTCAATTACAATTTTATCCATAAGGAAATCTCTACTGAAATATGGCTTGAGCCTATATTTTGATTCATACCGAATATAGGAAAGGACGGCGCAAGTGGGAGAGAAAGAGTATCGAGGCAAAACAATACATTTACTGCCACATTCAAAACGCTAAGCGTTAATAATTTTATAACGATAGTAAAAAATAAAAGCAAACATTTATTGCATAGGTTTTATGCGAGTTATGAATATGCGTATAAATATTGATAATTTTGTAATTTATTCCATTTGCTTATTTTCTCATTACCTCGGTCATCGTACGGAATGATAAATGAAAACTGGGAAGGCATATTTGCCGGGTGGCATCGTAGTCGCACCAGTTTTTTACACTATTAACACATCAGATACAATTTTATCCATCAGGAAATCTTTACTGAATATGTCTTGAGCCGATATTTTCATTCATACTAAAAATAGAGAATAATGGCGCGAGAGAAAGAGGAGTATCGAGAACGAAATTTTTATAAATTAAAATTGCAAAATGTAAATGATTGCTTAAAAATATTCAATAATAAAAATAAACTTGTATCTTACACATTAGTTTGTAAATTAATTCTTTAATAATTTATTTTTTGTAATTAATTTATTAACTTGTAAATGGTGTATGCTGAAGCAGCATGGTAAGAGAGGCCACTTCCTTCTCCAACTCTAACTTCTCAGACACTTACACAATTTATTTCAAAGCAAAAAAAATTATATATGTATCTATAACATTCAGAATAGAAATAAAAAGTTTTACTGTTACACACACTAATAGTGTCTCACGCAGCTGTCTAGACGCAGCTTTAAGTTGTGCAATAAGTTCATGCGGTTTCTGTTTCTCAATTAATTTCTTTATTGGATGCAGTTTGTTGTGCGGTATTTTATAACTTATGTTTTTTCAAAGCAATAGCGAGTTGTTTCGTATTTTCCGGGAACGGGAAAGATCAACATTTAAAAACTATGGGGCGCCGAGTTTGCAGTTCATTAGTAGCTCCAAGGCACAAAAAATCTCTATCTCTAATTATTTCGTTTTTAATTTGTAAATTGAATATTCCTAATTTTTCATTTTTTTTTCAAATAAACTATGTGTTTAAAAGAATCATTTATTTATAATTCCCAGTTTCGCGTCTGTATAAAATTTTATTGATCCAAATCGACGAGCGAAAGCAGGGAGAAAATATAAGAAAAATCCAGGAACAGAACATGAATTGCACAGAGCTGGCTTTGGAACACGGTTCGATTATCTATTCCCAATTCTTTCAAAACGATTCCAACGGCTTGATCCTATTTAATGGCCGTACTATTGCTATCTGTTCCCTATGAACCCTCCAGTTCCGCCATGAATGGACCACGGATTTGCGTTTGTTAGCGGAAAACTAGGCTCTTTTATATGCGCATGTCAATTGCAAAGCCCCATTCGCATATCCGCCTTTTTTCTTTCATTTTACCACCATCCGATCCTTTTATGCTCTTTCTAAAGATACAAATTCTTATGTGCATATTTCTGTGTCAACACCTGGATGTTTTTTAAACAAAAACTTAGACAAATTGCATTTTATTTTTGTAGTGTTTTTTCGTTATAATTAAATTGATAGATTGATTGGTGAAATAAATTGGTAAAAATCGTGCTGGAGAGAAAGCGCAACAAAACAGTTTTTAGTACTACAAAAAAGGTCAATAAATGTAAATCTTTTTTAAAGGTTAATAAATGTAAATTCAATTCTTCGATTGTATTTATCTAGACGAAAAGTTGGTATACATACATATACATTTACACACTTTTAATAATTCTCATATACGTATATGCGAATTATTAAAAAATTCATATTTATCAAACTACCTTCCTTATCAACCATCTTTTTCTACAATTCTTTGTCACGCAGTTTTCTACAATAAAAAGATACAAAGGGATGCTGCAGCTTTCGATTAATCTTTTTGATCTTGATATTTCTGTTCAACTTGGCAATATTCCACAGAATAAAAATTCCTTACTTTCAAGGAATGGTTTCACCCACTAAATCAAGAAATAGCTGTATCCCAATAAAACTTTGCCTCAATATTATTGTTTCTCGTCTATCACATATACAGATATGTTGCACTGCGTGGAACAAGATCACCAATTTTTTTTTATACAGTGAACTATAAAAAACGAATATGTGAACACTGTTTAAGCAATTATGAAGATGGCGATGAAAGAGCTACATGCTTATAGCGTACTGGTACCGGATCGCGGTATTTCTCGTAATTACAAAAAGCGGGTCGTGCGTACGTCCGGTTCACGGTAATCTCGTGTATCAATCGACGCGGTTAATTGATAATAACAGTGCACTCTTAATGTCAGCGTCCCAACTAATTAGGATGTGGGCCTCTCTCGTCCAATTACCGTCATGTTATTATTCAGCCACTCTGGCTTCCCTTTATCCTGCTCTGCGTTCTTTCTCCCTTACTCCGCCTGATTTATTTCTCGTTCTCTTTTTCAATTATTCATTTTATAATTTCTTGCTTCATCTTCACATTATCATGCTTTTCAACGGATATTTTTACATATTTGTGTTGTTGCTTACGATGCATGCATTTCCCTTGCGATTCTTACTTTATTGCGTTATCTATCCTTTCGAAAAGTCAATTAGTTCAACCAATTTTGTTGGTAACAGTTGGAATTATTGGAACAATTTTGCTGATAATAAATATAAAAATATTCAAAAATCTTCTAAATAAATAGATTTAAAGGATCTTGTATTGCCATTTGTGTATTCACATTGTAATATTGAAATATGTTCGTAGATTTAAGAACCAACCTCTAAGTATAAGAAAATATTATAGAGGGTGTTTTAAAAACAGGTTTACAATTTAAGGAGACTATACTACTCACGAAGAGGAGTCAAAAATGTCTAATCAATATAGGTGCTGAAATCAACTCCCTCGTTCTAAACTCAATTTTTTTTTATTTTACGAGCGCTTGATATTGTAAGCGAGACCCTTTGCAACACATTGATCGTATACAAAGGAATTTGTTTATAACGGCGTTACTTCAAGGTTATTAGCAAAGGAATGTTACCAATATTAAAAAAGATCATTTTACAGGGGTAATCGTGGTACAAAGTTTCATCCTTCTATGTTTTCGATGTCCTGCTTCCATTTCGGTGCAAAGCTGGTATACGATGTAAAGTTGACTTTACAATGAAAGGATTGATATCACAGTATAACAATAACCAATAGCGGCACTCCGTGTCGATCCCTTTGATGTTGGTATCCGAAGTCACGTGACGGGCGGCCATATTGTTGGTGTAGCAGCGCGCGATGTTGTAACTGGTTGCTGCCACGCTACAAAATGACACTGTGTCGCGTGGGTGCGCACGAGGAAAACATAAATGCTATGGAGAGATACTGACGCACAGTGGTCTCGATTGAGAAATTTAGTGACATATTGTCAAATAATCAACTTTCTGCTATCGATATCTATCCAATATGTATTTCTTTCCCAATGTCCATCAACCTCGAAAATGAGGAAATTATTCAGATTTAAGTATAATCGTAACAGAAACAAACACATAAAGTTGGATATTTTGGTAGTAGCATATTTAACAAAAAAAAATACCCTCTTTTGTTTGAGAGGCCCTAACGAAACTATTCCATATTTCCCCTCCGTTTTTTTTTATGAAGATCAGTCTTTTATGTTAAAAATTGGCAGTGTCAATTAATAGTAATGATTTAAAATGTATTGGAAATGCAATGCTCACTGAAACAATGAAAATTCTCAAACTTCATAGCGGTTAGCAAGGAATATCTTTTGAGTCCCAAATAGTCCCACGTTTCTACAAGTTGGATAATTTTCAGTACACTTTACATTAGTAAATTATTACTGTTTAAAGTTATCGGCGTTACGTTGCATATGTACTTTCGTTTCCATCGCTGTTATTTAAAAAATGGAATCGTAAGATTAATCAATTATTTCCATATGTTTAATAGTACCTACTGAATATAATTTTAGAATTGTCTTTTATTTGCAGCATATACGCAATTAAACTCTCGATTTTGGTAATAGCACGTTTCTTCATTTTGGGATTTGCATTACACTATGTTATGTGTTCAAATGAATAATAAAGTACGATCAGACTGTTAGTCGCTATATATGATAATAATAATAAAAGTAATACATGATGTAGTGCCTTATAACTTGGGTATAACAATAAAAAAAAGAAATGTAGGTTTCTATTTAAAAAAATGCCGGTGATTTTGAAATTTCGACAATTAATTACGTTAAGAAAAGATTCTTTTCACCGTTAAATGCATCATTAAAAATATAGTAATATTGTCTTGAAAAGCTTTTTATGTATCATCTATGGTTCAAAAGTTATATATGAATGTCACTAAATTCCTCGATCGAGACCACTGTGTGACATCATCTTGTCAATAGTAATATGGGGCATGCGCTGTAGCGTTTCTCGGACACGATTTTGAGGGAGTGTCGCTACTGGTTATTCCTATACTGTGCCTATACATATAGTATAGGTGTATGTATTGGTTCGATACTTCTTGCTCCTCTTGGTGTGTACTATAAGCTTCTTTAATTACGGGCCCTTACTTTTTAACACCCTGTATGTACAAATGTTCCCTTTTTACTTCTTACTTTTCCCAATGCCTTTCACTTTTCCTTCTTCAAGCCAACTCGTGGTGCAAGTTTTTCCTATAGTAAATAACTACAACCACGAAATAAGAAAGTTAGGAAAATTATCCTACGTTTTGGTGTTTAGCGAATATTTACTATTTAGTAATTTCATATTATTCGACTTGCTTTTCGTTTACACTTGTATAGATTTCGTGCCAGAGTTGTAATCGGTAAAGAATGTGTAGTTTTGCGAAGCAACTTTATGTAACTGATAAAAGACTGCTAACATTATTTTCGTGTGATTAAAATTATACAGGGTGGTCCACTTAACCTTATCACTGGGAATATTTTGTTTGTTTTTTGATAATATTAAAATATGTTCTAGGTACAAGTTAAACAGTTTTAAGAGGGCCATAACATGAAATGATTAGTTTTTTCATAGGTAGACGTGTAGAGGGCATATGAAGGTCACCGATTCTCTTAAACGAAATCATACAATATTTTAATATAGAATTCGATGCTACTGAGTATTCTATACAAAAGAGTATTACTTATTTGTATCGAAACATTATTAGTTTAGGAGATATTTACATTTTATAATTATTTCTGATAATCGTGTTTGATAATGAAAATTAAGTGAATCACCCTGTAGATATATTTTACTGTGAATAGTGGAAAATCTAGTCTTGTTCGTATTACTTGTTAAATATTAATAGCTTGACAAAATGCTTGTGCAATTATTATTAAATTCTTATAACTACAGCGTGAAAAATAAAATTTTACAATCTATATTTAACAAGTATTGTTGCTTACAATTTTATTAAATGCATATTTGCAATCTGCACACATCAACACTTCATAAAAGAAATAATAAGCAATCAGTGTACCTTGTCTTTCATTAAAATATTAATTACTTTAACACAGAATTTAACATAGAATCGTTAATTTATCTAGATGCTTCTAATAATTTGATCACCCACTGTAATTTTGCATCCACAAATGTTATTCCTACCTACATATCAATTATCGTTAATGTAATGGTATTAATATAGCACCAAAGTGATAAAATCTATCCCGACTTTGGTCATCTCTGACAAGTACAATTAAGATAGTCGATTACGCCTTTAATGAGGAGATTACCAGACCGCGGGTTCTCTTTTTCCCCCAACTTTCCTTTCTCTCCTCTTTCCCAAATAGGGGTTATCACTTCATCCGATTATTTGGTGCTTCAAAAGTCGTTAAGGTAATTAGCAAATAAAACTGTGGTTTCACTATAAGCCCCTTGCCACCAAATTACTTTGACTTTATCCAGATAACGTTTCCGCTTCTATCTACTCTAAATAATTTCGTAACTCTAATATCTTCCCTGTTCTGATTGACTTCTATATATAGCCGAAACACTTAATTGTTATAGACAAATTTAATAGGCGGGCCATGATTTTATAGCTAATACAATTTAAATTGTTGTTTTTCTTTGTAGAAACGATTAAACCTGATCTCGATCTTACTTTTTTAGATTAGGCAATGTGTTTCATTTATATTAAATGTAATACAACGTACTAGAACCTGAGAATTTTCGTTGTATAATTATAATATCACCATTGTATTTAATTGATATTGTATTATTGTATTTATATATTTAAATAATATTTACATGGAATAAATATTATTAATCATTACAATGTTACTGTATTAGGAAAATTCCACAAAAAAGAAAATTCTGCATCTTTTTCAAGGTGTGATTTCACATCCGAAAGCCTAAAATAAATTATCACTTGAAGAAAAATACCATTTAAATAGTGCAAAGTGCCACTTAATGAAGGTGGCCTTGACAATAATAAAAAAAAGTTCGAACTTCTGTTTATTACAATGTATAGCCAATCGAAAACTGATCATCTTTTGTTTAAAATATTTTTTCGTTAGATTATCACAAGTACTTGAAAAATCGAGAAAAGTGTTACGTGGAACCCCCTGTATGTATAAAAAAAAGTTGTTCAAAACGTTAATTTCTATAGCATAGGCAATCGCTTACGGCAAATGAAGTGTACTCATGATTTAAGTTTAACAAAAGTTTTTTGCAAATGTCTCGGAAACTAAAGCCGAGCGACGGTAATACGTATAGGAGAAAGTTGTTCAAAACGATGTCCTTGACAACATATTTCAAGGCCAAAGTGATTGAAGCTGAGCCCCTTATTGTCAATATTTACCAAGCTTTTAAAGGTGTCAAAATTTTCGAACAATTATAAATATGATCGAGGAGAACGTGCCAAATCCCCCAGCTTTTTCATTTCCAGATATAACATCACGTATGGCAGTTTGACAGATCCACCGCGGCAGACAAGATTCAAACATTTCTCAAAATATAATAAGACTCTCTTGAGAAACATGAGGCTCACCGCGGGAATTCTGATATGAGAGAGTTCCGGGCTTTACGATTCTCACGAAAACCGCATTCATCCTATGTGCGTGCATGTATGTTCAGGAAGGTCGAGTTCCGTTTTCGTATGCAGACGTGCTATGTATATCAACACGCCGACGTTAATATTTAGGGAAATATTTCCAAGGAGTTTTACGTAGAGTCTACGTCACAGAGTACTGTCAAAAATTGGTTTTATTGGTGGTTGCGGTATTTATGCAGTCGCTCCATTTGAGTGTATACGTTATACATGTTGTTATCTCTCTAACATTAAAAAAAATGAACAAATTTTTCTTGTAGAAATATTACTTTTATTTTGAATGGATGCAGGAGCGTTATTAGGGTAATTATTTAAAATACCCAATATTTAGGGTGTCCCATCTTTTTTTTACATTGTTACTTATAGTAGAGAATCCAAATTTTTATATTTATAGTATTTGAGAAATGAAACTGTACACTGTTATTATTTTCAATTTGTTATATGTTAAAAATTCGTTCAAATATGTGTGTTAAATTCGTCAAAAGAATAAGTTAACGTATATGTTTGTAAGTATTGGTGGAGAAATGTTTTAGTCCAAGCATACAATTTTTTGTTCATGTTAATAAATCTCCATAAATAGCAATTAAAAAATGAAATGTTTTATTAAGAAGTTTCGTCAGATTAAATAATTTTTATAAAATCTTTTGGCACTTTAAAAAGTTACTGGACTAACAGTTTCAACCAAATACACTGTACTATACCTACTGTATAATAATGCAATTTAACACATAACACCATTACAATATTTTATTTTAATAATGTAATAATATTTTAATAATTTCTGCTTCCAATAATGAAATTGCTAATAAATATTTGCCTGAAATTGCTGCACTAGAATACACGATGTGAATAGTTAAATCATCGATTATCCACACTAACTGGGTTATCTAATTTATTTTTACACATATGCAAGGCCAATTATCCTTTATTTCAAAGTATTATACAAACCGGGTCACTGAATGAATAGATTCTACTGTGAAGAAAAGGTTATAAATATAAGTGGCTATTCGATAAACTTCTGTACTCAAACAGAACTCTTACTGTGGAAAAATACATATAGTAATCAATTAATCCGTTTAAACGCAGCTTTAGTAGAGAATGGGCCATATGGTAAGGGATGTCACTAAGTAACTTAGCTGCTAAATAATACAGGACCCCTCAGAGCTGATATAATAATGGTCCTTGGATAGGAAGTTCATCCAGAATCAAAATATTCATAGATATTCATAGATATTTAACATTTCCTTTTATTTATAATTTATTTCCGTGCCAAATTGGTTCACTGTGCCGTGATTAAAAAATGGCATCGATATTCAAAGTCGATGAGTTGGGTTTATCGATTGAGACGGTGCAGTATTATTTCAACATGGTATTCAATTCATACACAAAGGATGAAAAAGTATTGAGAGAAATACTATTTTGATTAGTATTAGGGGTGCCAGATATGAAATTAAATTGTTAAATGGAACGAAGGTCAATTAAGTGTTTTTCTTTTAAAAAAGAAAATAAAAGCAGTTTATCACGTTTTATTTTTTTTCAAATTCACATTCAGATATGCATTTTTATAATAAGTTTGAAGACAGCAGAAAGATTAAAAGGTTTCTGAATAAACCGGTTATCATATCCAAACTGCCAACTAAAACGAACAAAAAATTAAAAAAAAATTATAGAAATAAAGATAAAATTAAAATTAATGAATCTAAACTGAAACAAACAAACAAACAAACAAATAAATAAATAAATAAATAAATAAATAAATAAATAAATAAATAAATAAATAAATAAATAAATAAATAAATAAATAAATAAATAAATAAATAAATAAATAAATAAATAAATAAATAAATAAATAAA